>SSNR01000097.1:1126090-1182865 GCA_006937965.1 Callopanchax toddi | reverse complement strand
CCCCCCCCCCCCCCATTAAAATATTTTAAATTAAAGAATTGCTTTTAGGGGCAAATTTCTTTGTACAATTAAAATGCAGTTAATTGCAAATAATAAATTACAAAGCTTCTAAATTATTCATTTATTAGACGCTTTTCTCACGAATAGCAGTCACCCATCAGGAGTGTTGTGATCTGTGGGGAACCCGGAGAACCCGGAACACGTTAACTCCACGCAGAAAGGCCACAGCCGGGATTCGAACTTCCGACCTTCCTGCTGCGAGGCAGCAGTGCTGACCCCTGCTCCACCAGTGGGAGGAGCTGCCCTTTGACCCAGGTTATAACCAACACTGTTGATGACGTCGCCTAATCGTTGCATCCAGAAACTAAACAGTTGAACCTGGATGACGTGGGTGACTCAGATCCTCCAGCTGCGTACCGTAGACCTGACAGACTAACCAGAACATAAAGTTTTAGGCTCACCGGTCTCTGATGGTCTTCAGACGTTGACAGATTGTTTTTGTGGTGTCGGCGTACAGGATGTAACTGCTTCAAGGCTCCTAAAGCCGCTGAACCTGCTTCCTTTCAGACCAAAAGCAAACCAGTCCCGAGTCTCAGTGGCAGGCCTCTGGTCCCAGCCTGAAGAAACCCTCTGCTGGCCTCAAGCCAGAGTTCATCCAGCCAATCACAAGCTGCACAGTGCCCCACGGGGAGGTGGCTCGCTTCCACGCGCGTGTGTCCGGTACGCCGAAGCTGGAAGTCAGCTGGTTCCTTAACCGGCAGCCGGTTCGACCCACCAAGAATGTGGTGTTCCACTTTGACGAGGCGACGAACGTCGCTACGCTCATCGTAGTGGACGCCTTCTCCGAGCACGCCGGGCAGTACACCTGCAGGGCGGCTAATGACGCCGGAGAGGCCGTGTGCGCCGCCACGCTGACCGTAACCACAGAAGAAGAAGGTAACCCCCGGATGTGAAACCACACCCTGAGCTCTGAGGGGATGTCCCGAAGCGATCCCAGTCTCTGAACGTCTCTCATTTTAAAATTAAAAACACATTTTCTCTCAGATCCAATCTGTTGTAGAAACAGGAAGTTCTTTTTTCAGACGGCCATCGGGACATCCCTCCGTCCTCCTAACATCAGACTCCTCCTCCTCACCGTTTGCATTGAATCCTGGGATTTTCACCTCCTTCCTTCCTCCCAGAACCCCCCCCTAACCTCTTTGTTCACCCTGAAGTTTCTTTGTTGGATCTTCTCCTTCCCTCTCGTCCCAGCTGAGGACCAGTCTGGACTCTGTAGGACCTCCTGAGTTCTGACTAAAGCTCCGTGTTTCCTCCGTTTCCTCCACAGTGACCCGTGTGAGGCAGCAGGTCGAGGCCACCGTCGAGCAGGAAGTGAAAGGTAAGACCTCGTCTTTCATTTCACGCAGAGTACCTGAGATCAAAGGGACAGTTTGATGAGATTCCTCAGGTGTTCTCCTTCAGGTAGTCTGTCAGCAGGTGACTCTGATCCACGTGAGCGGTTCTCCTGTGCGGTTCCTGGTGGAGAAGCATGTTGGATGGTTGGTTGGATCACAGTCGTCTGGTCCCACAGACTACCTGTAAACGTGTTGAACTGTCCCTTTAACTAGCCTTTGATTTCCAGTTGCATGTCATGTTTTTATGCATTCTGATGGGAACTCTTCCTTGTGTACGTTCATGCCCTTATTTTGACGGGATCTCGTGGTTTTCCTCCAATCGTACGACTTGCTTGTTCCAGTTTTTTTCTTAAGTTTTGCATCCAGAACTTCGTTGTGGCATGAAGGTTCCTCTGTTTTCAGAGAAAAGTCCCAGGATGTGAATCCTTTAAAGCTCTTTTAAAGACTTGAGATGCCCTTTAAAAGATCTGGAGGTCTTCTGCATCTCCGTCCTCCTGCAACATATGTCCCAGCCTGGCTTGCAGATAGCGGGATGTGATTCCTGTGGTTTGCTTCCAAAATAACACCAGTAAAACTATATTAGTTCGAATAAACGCCTTCTCCACCAATTAGCGTTTTAAGTTGAGATCAAAGTTCCGTATTGGAGAGCTTGTGCACAATCTGTGTCCCGTTACGGATCAGAAAGGGCGTTTATTCTCCTGTCTGCAAGTCAGGTAAGGAACATGTCAGCACAAAGCACCTAGCAGAACGACAAACCAGTGAATGTTGGCCGCCCACCTTGGAAACATGTTTTTATTTTATCAATAATAAAATAATTTATGTTTTGAAGAAATTTCCACAGACGAAGGATCAAAACTTCCTGCAGGTTTCTAATAAAAAGAATCAAGTCTTGCGTTTATTCGAACAAATATGGTGAGTGAAATTATTTTTTCTGGCACTGTGACTCCCAGCATGCATTTAATCATTCCATTAATCATCATCTATTCTGTGCGTCTGCGTCTGGAGGCGGAGTCTCTCTGACCGCTGTCCGATGTTTCTGTTTGCAGAGCTTCGTCGCCACGAGGCGGTTGAACTCGCCGGTTCTCGGCAGCTCCGTGGAGCCTTCTCCGACACCGAGGAGTTCATCGACCACGGCTTGGTGTCGGCCAACCGCTGCTCCAGCAGAACCTCCTCCATCGGCTCCTGGACCGAGAACATCAAGCCGTCCTTCACCAAGAAGCTAAAGTTCCAGTCGGTCCTGGAGGGGGAGCCGGTGGAGTTGAGGTGTAAACTTATCGCTTGTCCGCCACCGACGATTCTCTGGTTTCATAATAATAGATCTATCCCTAAAGAGCGCCGGCGCAGGATCTGCACCGACAGCAGAATGCACGTGCACACCACCAGTCTGGTTATAGACAGCATCAGGGAGAGGGACTCGGGCAGCTATAAGGTGATGGCCCTAAACACAGAGGGCTCTGCTGAGTCCACAGCATCGCTTCTGGTCTCACTCAGGGAGGAGCAGTCTGCTAACTACCTGGGCTTCGCGCGGCGCTCCGCCCAAGCCCACGAGAGCGTGGACAGCTTGGCGGAGCAGAGGAAAGAGAGGAAGTTTAGGGTCGATCTCAGGTGTGTGGGGTCTCCATTTGACAAGATGTCCAAAGTTCATCAGGGTAGGTCGCGATCCAAAAATGCTCTACTGCGTACCGTGTACTTCAGGTCTGGAACCTCGTCTAAAGAAAAAGAGTCTGAGAAAGAGTCCAAACGTTTAGAAACGGCCTCTGAGCGCGCCCCCTCCCCGCCCCCGATGTTTGACAGGTCTGAGCGTTTCAACGACAGATTCAGCGATATCTACTGCGACCGACGCACCGGCGCCAGATTTAGTGACAAGTTTAGCGACAGGTGCAGCGACAGGTACAGCGACAGGTTCAGCGACACGGAGAGCCTCCACAACGAGGTGAGAGCCAAGCTCACCACTCTCCAAAAAGCCGTGAAGCAGAAGAAGAGGCTCTCCATCTCCACCATGTCCTCGTCGGAGTTTGAGCTGGAGTCGGTCACCAGTGAGTCCAGCTATGCGGAGTACGTGGAGAGGTTAAAGGTCAAGCCTGCTTCCCTGCCAGATGTCCCGCACTTCAATCGACCCTTTGATCAGGAGGAGAAAAAGTCGAGCAGGGACGCTTCTCGGCCTCGAGTGAGACACTCGTTTGAGCCTCAGTCCAGAACCAGAGCTATTCAGATCATGCGAGGGGAGCTGGTGGACACGATGGAGCCTCAGGAAACCAGGAAACAAGACGGCGAATCGGGGGCTCAGCAGGACAGGAAGACTACTGCAGGTCAGGCGGATGTTGGCTTCAAGCCGGTGGTAAGTGATCGTAAACTGGAGACCACAAGGACCGAGGCTGAGCGGAGTCACAAAGACGTCCTTTACTCCGAAAGTACAGAAAGCAGGAAATCTGCTGATGTGGAGACATCACTCCTCAGGGAGGCGGTGACACCCGAAGCCTCCGAAACGGGTGGAGATGAGCCGTATGAGGAGGAGTCACTGAGGGCTCGGTACGAGAAGAGCCTGGAGGCAGAGCGGAAGGAGTGCGAGGACAAACTCCTCGCTCTGAGGATCAGGAAGTGGCAGCAGGGGAGTATAATGCCCGAGGATGAGATGTTTCCCTCAGAAACTGATGTTTCCATGCCACCTGAAGCACAGTACATGGAGCCCACAGGGCCCATCTACACCCAACAGAAGGTGGTGGAACAAAAATCTGCTCAGAAAAGGGAGATCACATCTTTCCAAACATCATCCACCATTAAGGCAAGGACACTAGATCCTGAATCAGCTAAAACACAAGTTGGAGGCCCAGAAGTGGAGAAGTCTGCCTCCATCGAGGCTGTAAAAGCAGCTGATGAGGCAGCAGAGTCTTTAAGACCTCGGTATGAGACGAGCCTGGAGGCTGAGAGGATGGAGCGTAAGGAGAAACTGCTCGCTCTGAGGGTCAGGAAATGTCAGCTAGATGAGGAAAAGCCAGAGGAGGAGTCATTTCACCCTGAAACCGATCTGCCCTTACCAGCAGACACTGTGAGCATGGATCCTGAGGAGCCCATGTATGCCCAGCAGGGGGCCGTAGAAAAAGAAACGCCTGTTGATCAGATTACAGCACCCAGGTCACCAAAAAGACAAGGACGAGAAGAGCATCCAGAAACGGTTCCCCCCAGGCCTAAAACCAGAGGGAAGGCTCCGACAAGGGAACAGGAAGCACACGCTTCAGTCGAGTTGGCTCAAAGATCTCCCAGAATTCCAAGCAGAGCTAAAGGTGTGGAAGCCCAGTCACCGGCGTCCAAAGCTAGAGCAGAGAGGAAGTTGTTTGAGAAGTCGAGAGAAGAACGAGAGCTCCAGCTCTCTAGAGAGAACCTCAGTGAGCTGAAGAGCGAGAGCGAGATGTTTGTCAGTGAAGAGGAGGCCTTAACCCAGAGGATAATGAGATGGCAGCAGGATGTTCTGATGGAGCAACAGCAGACCGGAGAACAAGAACCTGACTGGGTGGAGGGATTTCCTCGGTTCCAGGCAGGAACGACCCTGCAGGTTGGAGGAACAGAACTTCCTCCTTCAGAACCATTTCAGCAACCTGCTGAGGTCTGCATAGTGGAGATACCTGCAGGGAAATCAGCCGAGGAGAAGTTCCTGCTGAGCAGCTCCGTTCCAGTTGGTTTTCAAGATAATGAAGGGAACATCCTGCAGTGGCCTCCAGCTGAAGAGCTGCTGACGGAGGGCCGGGAGACCAGGCTGCAGATGGACAGTGAGTACTTTGTAAGTGAAGAAGAAGCAATGGCTCAGCGCATCCTCAAATGGCAACAAGACGTCACTGAACCCGAGGAAGGGGCTGAGCTGGAGTCCGAGTGGGCTTTGGAAAATCAGGACAAAGAGCCTGGGTTCCCACGTGGTTCTGCACCTGCTGATGGAGCTCTCCTAAAACCTTCAGCCCTTCAGCAGGTTTTAGAGAATAAGTGGTCTCCTGCTGCCACGTCGTCCTTCATACCATCCAGTCCTCCGTCAGCTGCTGCTCCTGGAAAAGGTGCACTGGGTGGATTGGGAGGAGCGGCTGAGGGGATGTATGCAGCAGCCGTGGACAAATCAAGCAAGCAGCATTTCCAGACAGATGTGAAGGATAAGAGAGGGATGGGAGAAGAGCTAGAACCTACCAGAGAAAGCAGACAGAGAGGCTTGTCTGTGACGAGAGGTGAAGATTTAATAACCACAAGAGACGCTGGCCAAAGCTCTGAGCAAGAAGCTATAAAGACTGAGAATAAGACGACTAAAGCTCCAGAGTCTCAGAGGGTCGTAGGACACATCGAGTCTCAGAGGGTCGTAGGAGACATCGAGTCTCAGAGGGTCGTAGGAGACATCGAGTCTCAGAGGGTCGTAGGAGACATCGAGTCTCAGAGGGTCGTAGGAGACATCGAGTCTCGGAGGGTCGTAGGAGACATCGAGTCTCGGAGGGTCGTAGGAGACATCGAGTCTCGGAGGGTCGTAGGAGACGTCAGTCCTCCAGGGTCCCCTCCAACATTTGTAAAGGAAATGTCTTCTCTCAAAGTGAAAATTGGTGAGATGTCGGAATTCACCTGCCAGTTCCAAGGCGATCCTCTGCCCACCGTTAACTGGCTCAAAGATGGACACCCAGTAGCTCACAACCCAGACTTTGACATCATGAGTAAACCCAACGTCTCCAAGCTCACCGTGTTCTATCCAACATCTGACCATGAAGGAACCTATGACTGTGTCATTGTCAATAAGCATGGCAAGTCCATTTGCAGCGCTACTCTGGAGGTTTTAGACAAAAAGACTTGCAGAGCAGGTGCCACCCAGAAGGTGGTCGTCACAGAGGAGCTGGACAAATCTGAGGAGAACCAGGAGAGTCTGGAAGATGAGGAACTTCAGGCCTACATGGGTTCAGGAAAGTCTATGCTGCAAGTTCCTCAGACTGTAATCCACAAGCGCCGCAGCTCAGGTGAATCGTTCAGCTCCTCACCTGTGGAGATTAGAGTCACAGCTGCTACGCCTCTCCCAGAGATGTTCGAGGAAAGTGGAGAGGACCGGCCTGGGGCTTCTTCAGAAAAAACATCAGATGTGCCCAGTGATGAGGGAGCTTCTCAGACTGTCAAACACAAATTTACCTTCTCCTTCGACGTGGTGGGAGAAGCTCCTCGTGTGGTAACCGAACTGACAGGTGTAGCCTGTACTGAGGGCAGCACTGCTCTGTTAGAGTGCACCATCACTGGTGAACCTGCACCTGAAGTCATGTGGTATTTTAATGGTATTTATCTTGACACCTTGGCTGGAAGGTACCGATTTGAGGTAGATGACAGAACCTACAGACTGCATATAAGCAGTTTTACTCCCGTTAATGCTGGAGTGTACAAATGTGTAGCTAAAAATAAACACGGAGAAGCAACCAGCGTCTCCCACGTGTCACTCCAAGTTGGAGACCTAGTGCAGATTTCACAGAGAGGTGAAGCTGTAAAGGATGAGGGAGTTTTCTGTCCTGGAAGAGGGATTTCACAAGCTCCATCTGATCTGGCCATCAAAGCCCCCAAACCCAGACCAGGTCCGTCTGCAGAGCCCCCATCCAGACCAGGTCCGTCTGCAGAGCCCCCACCCAGACCAGGTCCGTCTGCAGAGCCCCCATCCAGACCAGGTCCGTCTGCAGAGCCCCCACCCAGACCAGGTCCGTCTGCAGAGCCCCCACCCAGACCAGGTCCGTCTGCAGAGCCCCCACCCAGACCAGGTCCGTCTGCAGAGCCCCCATCCAGACCAGGTCTGTCTGCAGAGCCCCCATCCAGACCAGGTCTGTCTGCAGAGCCCCCATCCAGACCAGGTCTGTCTGCAGAGCCCCCATCCAGACCAGGTCTGTCTGCAGAGCCCCCATCCAGACCAGGTTCGTCTGCAGAGTCCCCAGCTTTATCGGGCTGTGGTCTTCAGGGGTCAGCCGCTGTAATTAAAGTTTCTCAGATTAAACAGGCTTTTGAGTCAGACTCATCAGCTGCTTTAATGACACCTCCTTCTCCCGAGGAGCAAAGGAAGGAAATGCAGTTCCCTGAAGAGTTTATACCTCCTGTGGCCATTTCCCTCGACCGTCATCAGGAGAAAGATGCCCTTGGATTTTACAGACATGAGGAATACGGTCATAAACTTGCTTCAACCTCAAATCCACATTTTCGTGAAGCACCTGAGACCTCTCAGGCCCTAGCGGAAAGCCACGATGCAGTGAAACAGTTTGTAGAGGAGGTGGAGGACTCCATGGAACTGGTTAGGCCTACACCTCAGAAACCTTCTCATCGCTGTGACCAAGTAGGGATCGGTGGAGTGGACACGAGGGAACTAAGTATGTCTTCATTTGACAGAACGAGCAGCTTCATTCCGTTCAAGTCAGAAAAAGTCCCTGCGTTGAAACGCTCTGTCAGAGCAGCCGAAGATCCCGGAGAAGCTCAGATCATTTCTGGACCTTCAAAACCCGAGAGCACAACTGGAGAGGGAAGCCTGGACCTTGATGGAACTGGCGTGAAGACGTTGACAGAAGCTGAAACCTTGGTGGATGAGGAGGTTAAAGGGTTACAGGGTGTTTTAGAGGAAGTTGGTGAGGAGGGTGAACAACTGATTTCAGTTCCAGAACCATCGATGGATAGTGGCGTTTTTAGCATGCCAGGGTCTCAGGTCAAAGCAGCAGAAATAGTTAGGAGTAATGTCCACGGGAACCCCAAACCTCAACCGGTATCTAATCCCGGTGCTCCAGGGAACTCACCTGATCCATCAGCAGATTCTGGTGGACAGCAGCAGGAAGGAACCAGTTCTGAAGGTGCCACTGTCCCTGAAGCTGGTGGTGGAGTAGCAGCAGCAACAGGTGGTTCTATGGAGGAAGAGGAAGTCACTTTTGGTGCGGTGTATGACTACTACAGTCCTCCAACAGATTGGGGTAGACCCCTGACCCCTGAGTCCGAGATGTCCATAGAGATCGGCAGCACTGTGAGTGAAGAAGTGGTGGAAGCAGTCGAGAGGTTTTACACCCCCGGCTCCTCTACGGAGGTCTCACAGCCAATCGCAGAGTCCCTCCACACTCTGAAGTCCTCCCACACTCCCAGTTCAGAGGCTCCTGGAGGGTTTATGACACCCGAGGAGTTTCCCTTTTCTCCCGTAGAACGTAAGAGACCCTCCACAGAAGGCTCTAGTGAGAAGTTTTTTTCACCTGTTCAGTTCCTGAACTCACCTGCTGATGAAGAATTTAAAAATTCAGGAGTAAACTCAGATGAGAATCAATTCCTTCCTCAAGGCAGAGGGTCTTTAGGACTTAGCACCATTCAGGAGAAGGTCCAGGGAATCCCCCCAGCTTTCCTCAAACCTCTCATTAAGAAACGCGTGTTTGAAAACGACTCCCTGAGCTTTGTTGCGGAGGTTTTTGGCCTACCTTCCCCTGAGGTTAGGTGGTTCTTCAACAAAACCCAACTGGTGGTTGATGACCGAGTGAAGATGGAGAGGGATGGTGATAACATCTCTCTGGCCATTCATTGCGTCACTAAGGCTGATCAGGGGGAGTACATTTGTGAGGCTGTGAACTATGTTGGAGAAGCTAGAAGCGTTGCTCTAGTGGTGGTTGTATCACAGGAAGTCCGCTTTATGCCAGCACCGCCCACCGTCACCCATCAGCACGTGATGGAGTTCGACGTGGAGGAGAACAACAACTCCTCTCGTTCTCCATCCCCTCAGGAGATCCTGCTCGAGGTGGAACTGGATGAGAATGAGGTGAAGGAGTTTGAGAAGCAGGTCAAGATCATCACCATACCGGAGTACACGGCCGACAACAAGAGCATGATCATATCTCTGGATGTGCTACCCAGTATCTACGAGGAGGGCGCTGTGGATTTTGTCACCCAGGAACACGATGATTTTAAAATAGCTTTTGAAGTCACGGAGATGCCTCCAAGGTTCATCAATCCCATCTGTGACCTGGAAACCCCAGAGGGGACCACTGTTATGTTTGAGTGTTCTCTGATGGGAATTCCTTCTCCCATCGTGTCCTGGTCCAAAGGTGACAAAAAGATTCCACAAAATACCAAAAAATACCTGCACTCCTCCGATGGAGATAACCACTTCCTTAAGATCTGTAAAGTCACGCCTCAGGACAGTGGCATTTATACATGCAGGGCCATAAACCCCGTGGGGGAGACGCTGTGCAGAGCCTCCCTGGTGGTCCTGAATGCCAAGGCTTTCTCAGGGAAGACCAGAGGCAGGGAGCTGACCGCCGTGTCGTTAGGAAGCGCCAAAGTCCAGCCGCAGAAGTTTGACCTGATGGTTGGCAACACTTCCTTTGATGGTGAACAGGTGTCAGAAATAGAACTGGAGTTTGAGTTTGAGCAGGAAGGGGACGAGTCGCAGCGCGCGGTCCGGTTGGTGGCAAACACAGACAACCAAACAAGTGAACAGGGAGAGAAATACGTCAGCATCAACTTTGATGTTTTTGCTGAGCCAGCAAAGGATGAAAAGGTAGAGTTCAAAGGGAAGTCGTCTGATATTTGTAGCTTCCATTTCCAGGTGACGGAAATGCCCCCCAAATGTGTTATCCCCTTAAATAACGTGACAGCAGCGGTAGGAACGCCCGTTATCCTCCAGTGTCTGTTCAGCGGTAAACCCAACCCCACCGCCTCCTGGTTCAGAGATGGAGACCCCATCACAGACAGTAGATGTATAATCCAGGAGAAAAGTGCCGGCCATTTCAATCTGCTCATCACCAACGTGACCCAGAGTGATGCTGGAGAGTATAAATGTATCATCCAGAACTCAGCTGGCTGCACAGAAACCACCGCGCTGCTCAAGGTGTTCTAGAGGCTGGTGCACAAAAGTAGAACGTCAAGTCTCATCAGTTAGTTTCTGACATTGGAGAGAAACTCCTAGGGCGTATCACACCTGCAGCGTTTACATGGAACCCTGGTTTGTTTTTAAAAGAACTCTGGTTTGTTTTTAAAAGAACTCTGGTTTGTTTTTAAAAGAACTCTGGTCTGTTTTTAAAAGAACTCTGGTCTGTTTTTAAAAGAACCCTGGTTTGTTTTTAAAAGAACCCTGGTTTGTTTTTAAAAGAACTCTGGTTTGTTTTTAAAAGAACTCTGGTCTGTTTAAATAGAACCGGTTTGGTCTGACTTCCTCCTCAGTTCTGTTTGGTGTGAACACGTTATTCATTCTAGATTAAACTAAAGTATCGTACTACAGTCCGTTAGAGGAGGTGGACTTTAAATGGAACTCTGGTTCCTTTAAATAGAACTCTAGTTCCTTTAAATAGAACTCTAGTTCCTTTAAATGGAACTCTAGTTCCTTTAAATGGAACTCTGGTTCCTATAAGTGGAACTCTGGTTCCTTTAAATGTAACTCTGGTTCCTTTAAGTGGAACTCTGGGTTCTTTAAATGGAACTCTAGTTCCTTTAAGTGGAACTCTGGTTCCTTTAAATGGAACTCTGGGTTCTTTAAATGGAACTCTAGTTCCTTTAAATGGAACTCTGGTTCCTTTAAATGGAACTCTGGTTCCTTTAAATGGAACTCTGGTTCCTTTAAATGGAACTCTAGTTCCTTTAAATGGAACTGTGGTTCCTTTAAATGGAACTCTGGTTCCTTTAAATGGAACTCTGGTTCCTTTAAATGGAACTCTGGTTCCTTTAAGTGGAACTCTGGTTCCTTTAAATGGAACTCTGGTTCCTTTAAATGGAACTCTGATTCCTTTAAGTGGAACTCTGGTTCCTTTAAGTGGAACTCTGGTTCCTTTAAATGGAACTCTGGTTCCTTTAAGTGGAACTCTGGTTCCTTTAAATGGAACTGTGGTTCCTTTAAATGGAACTCTGGTTCCTTTAAGTGGAACTCTGGTTCCTTTAAGTGGAACTTTGGTTCCTTTAAGTGGAACTTTGGTTCCTTTAAATGGAACTCTGGTTCCTTTAAGTGGAACTCTGGTTCCTTTAAGTGGAACTCTGGAACAATGAAGAGTTCAGTAGATGATAAGCGTCACAGAAAAAGGAGGTTAGACCAGATCAGAGACTAAAATGGGATCAGAACATAGCACCTTCTGGTAGCCCCGCCCCCAAACAATTCGACCAATCAGCAGCTCGTTTCCCCTGTAAAATGAAACCAGTAAAATCCTGTAGGTGAACAGAATTACCAGACTAGAGGTGAGAATTCTGTCAGTCACATTTGTATCTCTGTGTTTGGGACTGAAGCTGATGGAGGAGACTGTGTTCTAGTCCATCAGACCAGTCAGTCTGTGTTTGGGACTGAAGCTGATGGAGGAGACTGTGTTCTAGTCCATCAGACCAGTCAGTCTGTGTTTGGGACTGAAGCTGATGGAGGAGACTGTGTTCTAGTCCATCAGACCAGTCAGTCTGTGTTTGGGACTGAAGCTGATGGAGGAGACTGTGTTCTAGCCCATCAGACCAGTCAGTCTGTGTTTGGGACTGAAGCTGATGGAGGAGACTGTGTTCTAGCCCATCAGACCAGTCAGTCTGTTTCTGAAACATGATGCTGAAGCAACTGTAGTTTTATTTTAATCTTTGGTAGAAAATGGTGGCGTTTAGTTTTTAGGACCGTGTGATTGAAATGGTTTCAGTTTGTGATTGTTGGGTATTTAAGAACACATCTGACTTTAGACTTGGTTTATTTAGCTAAAATATAAAAGTAAAAACTAACTACAAATATATAGATTTCACTGAGAGGCTCATATTTATGGTTATTATTAAAATCTAAATATCAGAGACAAACTTTATCATTTGGTTTTTGTTAGAGATGAAAAATGTTTGGCTTTAATCACATTGTGTTGGCTTTATTCCAACTATAATTTACTAGATTTCTATCATATTTATTTCAATATTGTCTCTTTTCCAGAGGTTGTTTCATCCCTGAATCAGAATAAACCTTTTATTGATTGAGCTGGTTTAATTGATCCACTGAATGTATGAGTATTATTGTGGGTTTATAAAACAAGTATTAAGTGATGAGGTAATAAAAATCTAATCAAACTGTGAAACCTTTTTTAATTTCTGTTTGAATGTGTTGTAAATATGTGTAATTGTAGGAGTGAATGAGAGTTTAGCTGAAAGTTGAAGGTTTATTTGTACAGAGATTGTTGGTTTGTCTCAGAGTTTATATAATAAAACAGCTGATGATTTAAAGTTCAAGCCTGAGTGTTCTTGTTTCTGATTGGTTGCTGAAATCATCTACCATGGATTTATATAAAGATTCAAAGGATGAGTTGAAGATGGTGTTTTCCTTTGACTTGACTCAGATTTCAGTGTTCTAGTTGGAATTCAGTTTAGACAAAAGGTTCAGATTTCTGTCACTTTTTAAAGTCACATTTCAAACTATTGAATCATTACCCCAAATTCTGAGAGACAAATCAAACCATCCATGTCCAGCAGGAAGTTCTGTGTAATGAAATGGAACAAGTCAGGATGAAGGACTGAATGAAGAAAGGAAGGAGCTGTAAAGTCATCAGACCAGTTAGAGAACAATATGGCTGTCCTGATCCGATCATGACATTAGGGGTTTTTCTGATGCATCGAGATGCAGACATGACTGATTATTAATCGAGTTAAAAATGTTTAAATTAGATTTTATTAATGTTGAGGGTTGCAAGAAGCAGAACTCAAAAGACCGGCAGTCCAGCGCTCAGATGGACAGTTTATAGCACCACATAACAACAACAACACAAGACGGCTTGGCGTAAACATTAAAAACGAGGGTTTGGACTAGGGTTGGGCGATGTGTAACTTTTTTCCAATCGTCCATAGTCAGTCCAAAAATCGACGATGGGCGATTTATTGGCGCAGGTGACACGTTGACATATTTGTGGGCGGAGCAATGTAAACACACACTAATGGATTTACCAAATTAGAACTCAGAAGTCCCAAAATTGAGGGAATAGTTGTTAAAACACAGCGTGGCCTGTTTGGGGCTACTTTGGCTTTAAACAGACGTCTAGTGGCAGCAAAGAGCTCCGACATCGAGTGTTTACCTTCTGCTGTGTGCTAACTAAGCTAACACAGAGCTAGCAGCTAGCTGCTGCTGCTCCGTCACCAAAATCCCTCAGAAAGACTTCAAACTGCAGCGGAGATTTGTTTGATGGAAGCGACGTTCACTGAAGGGGTTTTTATTGGTATTTCAGTTTTAGTTTCATGTTGTTTTTGTCGTTTATCAGACTTAGCTGAAGACAGCTGAACACCAGATCGGTGTTATGACTCGCTAAATATTCCTAGCACCGGTAGCAACGCGTAAACACGTTTTAACTGGAACAAAGCCAGTCTGATGGTTTCCTCCCCACCACACCATAGATATTATTTAGATACATTTATTTTCTGAACACAAGCTGCTGCCGTTCTCTGTCTGTCTGCTACGGACTGAGGAAACACCGCTGCTCCGCCAGCTCTCGGGGGAGGAGGAGGGAAAAGCAGCTGCTGCTTGCAGCTGGGAGGAGTTTAAAAAGAGCATTATTTATTATATTTACGTGGGCTGCAGCCTTTGACTTCAACCAAACGTTGTTAATAATTAAGAAATTAATTTATAGTGGGACGAGTAAATCATTCTTGAAAAACGGGAGGCGATTGGCTGAGCCCATTGCCGATGGTCGATACATTCGTCTGATCGCCCAGCCCTAGTTTGGAAGCACTTTACCTTCTATAAAGTTGAAGCAAAAAGAAACCTGGACAAGAGCCACACGATATGCAAGTTGTGTGAAACGAAAGTGAAATATTTTGGAAACACGACAAACAGAAACCTCATTGAGCGTTTTCACCGGAGGAGGAGGAAAACAGCTAGTGGTAGCTGCCATCGCTAACCTGAGGACAGCTGAGAAAACACTGTCAACGTTTCCACCTAACTCAGAAAAGACTAACAGATTATAAAGATCATTACAACTTCTATTACGAAGGAGCTGCATCAGCACTCAGTCGTTGAGAACCAGGTCTGTGCTGCTTATTTTGGAGCCACGATACAGCAGCCATCTCACTGACCTCAGTGACACAGACATTCTCAAACTGAACAATGAGACCAACAATAACGTCATGAAATCACTGTCTTACAATCTCCCTCATTTAGTTTTGAAGGAGAACAATTGTTGATGTTGTTCAAATTAATTAGAAGTCCATAAGCATTATTTTGATCAACGCTGTGGTGTCATTACAGTATTGTTGTTTAAATGACTGCACTGCTGTGTTTTAACAATCAAAGATAAGTAAATCCATGTTGGGTTATTACAAACGCTTTGCTTTAAAAGTGCCACATAGTCACATGATGTGTCCAGATGCATCAATAATGGTTTTATACTCGTCTCCTGTGTATGTATAGATATTCTCAATATTTTAACACACCTCTAGTTATACGGTGGCACCTCTTGACTCCACACAGAAACAGCAATGCGTGCAGCGTGACATCACGTTGTTGGAGAGATGCTATTGGTTCAGCACCAGACAGGTAGAACACAGAAGCAGCTTGAAGCAGAAAGGTCTGTGGTCTGGAGGTTTTATGACTAGTGCTGTCAAATTTAACACGTTAACTGTGACGATTAATTTGGAAGACATAACGCGTAAAAAAAATAACGCATTTAACGCAACTTGTGTTTGAAGCAAGGCAGAGCGCTTGTCAGCATCAGATTTCCTACAACTCCAATCCGTGTCCTCCCTCCAGCCCGCTCCTCAGATCTCATTAGGTCACTCTCTTCACCGGTCTCTCCCCGGTAGCGGAACTCAACTCTCCGCTCCTTCCACCGTGAAAACCAAAAGTAATCGGCGGTGAAACTGGACGGTCTCTAGCCTTTAAGGTTTATTCCTGCTCCTTTCTCGCCGTCCGGTCTGGTTGAGTTCAGCAGGGAGCGGGTGTTACGGCTCCAGTCCCGGTCTGACACCGAGGTCCGAGCGGACGGAGGTGTCAGTTCGGCTCGGTACGAACCCAGACCCTACCCCTATCTGAAAAGTAAAACCAGTACCGGACCGAGGCGATCCCATTCCCACACTAGTCTTTAAACAACAGAGACCTGAGTGACCCGGACCCCTCATTGAAAACAGATCGTGGGTCAGTTTGAACACTGCAAAAAATGATTCTCTCATCCAGAGTGTCTCCACATGTTGGAAATCTTTTATTATTATTTTAAAACAACACCCTTCTGAAACTGTACATAAAATAAACAAATAGATTAATAAAGTACTGTATTTAGGGTCTGTCCAGTTTTAGTCAGGAAGTTTTGTTTTTCAACTGTTTTGAACTGAAATGCAATTTAAATGCATTTTTTCATCAATTATAAAAGCTTTAAAAATGATATTTTTTAAACATTTTGGCGTATTTCATGGACGGACATTGTAAACTGCATGTAATTTCTTTTTTTCTGAAAAGAAGCGATTAAATGCGATTAATCGTGATTAATTTTGTTCAGATTTGCGATTAATTAGTTAATTTATTTTAATCGACTGACAGCACTATTTATAACGTTTATCACAACAACATTGTAAAAGTATGGGATCGAGACTCGGACTCGAGGGCAAAAAACCCTGATGGGGACATCCCTAGAAAACAATCCTGTCACTTAGTGCTTCAGTCCCAACAAATATTTAGAACTAATCTTCACCAGATACAACGACGAAGGGTCGTATCTGGTGTTCCTCGTCTTTGTGTTCATGCTGGGGTTTTTGTATTTACAGTTTAGAAATGTGAAAAAGTTGATGGAAGTAAAATAAAGTTTCCTTTTTCTGTGTCTGGAGAAGAGGTTGGATTTATGAAGTACACTTCTTTCCGTCTTGTTTTTGAATATGATTTGACTGATTCGTTCCGTTTCATTACACAGAACTTCTTGTGGACATAGATGAGTTGACTTGTGGACTAGATGGGTCGTTACCAACTTCTGGAGCGATTTTCATGTCAACAGAACCTTTAGAAGTAACTGTACTTGTGATATGTTTCATACTTATTTTATACTTACTGTAGATGTATTAATGTCAGTTCAGCTTTGAAAACTAGATTTTTAAAAATATAATTTCATATTTCAGACTTTAGATGGTTAATAAACTGATGGAAACTGGCAGCAATGAACAGTTAAGCTTCCACATAGTTTTTAAACAAAAACAAGGTCCCTGGGTAGCATCCCGGGTAAGCCCCCAATTCTGCCAGATGTGACATCCAGTGCTGTCTGAGCTGACCAGGTTTTTGTATTGAAAACAGATTTGATGAGGTGTTTTAGTTTTTATGTTGTGGACATTGTCATCAGTGTTGCTCAATATTTTCCGACAGAGCATTCTAGCACCACCGTCACCACTGTGGAGGAGCAAGAGGAAACCTACTACACTGGTGTCCAGTTACCACAGAAAACAAAAACACTTGAACTCAAGCCAGAGTCCAAACGCTTCTCTTCTACCTTAGAGAAGAAAAAAGAAAAGCCAGTTTTCCTTAGCCAGCTCTCCCCAGCAGCAGTCACTTCAGGGGAAACGGCCAGGTTTAGCGTCAGAGTGTCTGGATTCCCAAAGCCAACTGTTCAGTGGTCTCACAACGGTAGAGCGATCAAGACCTCCTCTGTATACAAGCTGGTGGAGGAGAAGGAGGAGTACGTGCTGGTCATCACCAAGGTCACGTCTGAGTATGAGGGCGAGTACTCGTGCACCGCCACCAACAGGTTTGGCCAGACGACGTGCACCACATACCTGGAGGTGAAAGCCCCTGATGTCAGTCAGGCAGAGAAGTGGGTGGAGAAGATGTTTAAGGTCACAGGTCAGCCTCCCACGTTTACAGTTCAGATTCAACCTGTGAGGTGCTCAGAAGGAGGAGAGGTTTCGTTTCATTACAAAGCAAGAGGTGATCCGGCCCCTGATGTCAAATGGTTCAAGGGGGCTTTTCAGATCCAGCCCAGTAGAAACTGTATCATCATAGCCAACCCTGATGGGTCAGGATACATTAATATTAAGAGTGTCAAACAGGAGGACAGTGGATTATATGCTTGTAAAGCTTCCAACCAGTTTGGTGAGGCGACTTGTAGTGCTGAGCTCCTTGTTTTTAGAGAGCCAGTGTCCGTCTCCCACAAAGAGCAGCTGACGGTGGTTCAGAAGAAGGGCTATAAAGTGTCAGAACAGGTGACGGAGTCCCGTCTGTACCAGGTCAGCCTCCCGGGCCAGGACAGAACCAGGTCAGATCAGATGGTGTACACAATCGGCACTGAAGACAGGAAAATCATTCAGAGTGAGCAGGTGGGTTCCCTCCAGGAAGTCAGCGTCTCTGCTGCCACTGTCCACCGTGAGAAGGTGACCCACCAGGCAGCAGTGCTTCAGACTCCTGAGATGGAGGAGAGGGTGTCTGTGGTTCCCACTCGCCCACCTCAAGTGTCGGCCGTTCCTGGAAAACAGCTTCACATGGCAGCGTTTACGTCATCTGTGGAGGAGAGTCAGGGCCTCACGGAGCAGCACTGCGATCGAATTCAGAGTCCTGAGGTCATCGAGCTGCAGGCGGCCAGAGAAAAAAGGTCAAAGGTGATGTCTGCTATCGCAGAAGAGCTCACCCCCATTTGTACCGTCAGCACAGAGCTTCTGACCGACAGGAAGCCTGCCACGGTCAAACCCACGTCTGAGCCCAAACACCTCGTCAGTGGACATCAGGTTGAGTCACAGCTATCCATCCTGAAGGAGCAGTTTGAGGATATTCCCAAACCACAAGAAGAAAAGGGCTACAAGGTTAAAGAGGGCATTAAGATTTTATACTCGGCCCAGTCTGCTGAGGAACGAGTGCTAGAAGAAGGCCATACAGCTGAGCTAGCAACAGCAGAATCTGCTGTCAAGTCCACCGTCAGTAAAGAACAGCAGCAGCCTGTTGTAGCCTCGGTCAGTGAGTCCAAACAAACTCTCTCTAAAGAGATGAAGCTCTCTACAGAGAGGCCTGCTGAGGAAGCAGCCCAGCTCTGTAAGGACGACGTGATGAAGACAGCTTTAAGTGCTGAAGAGAAACGGGTGCTCCAGGCTGAAGCAACACAACAGCTGCCCAGTCTGGACAGTGCCATGTCCATTCAGCCACAGGCAGAAGGAGAGCAGGTATTGCACTTGCAGGTTATCACAGACCAAGACCTCCTTCCATCCGAGAAGAGCTTTGCCTGTGAGAAACCAGCACCAGAGCAGGCAGACACCAGGAAGAGTCCCACTCTGCTCCACTCTGTTAGCCAGGACGAGCAGAGGACCTTAGTTTGTGAGGACTCTTCAGAGTTTGAGGCCAAAGCAAGCTCAATGGCCATTCAGCCCGAGAAGGAGTCACCGACTGTTCTGCACCTCCAGTCGACCCAGTCTGTGGAGGTGCTTCCCAAAGAGGGGGTTCTCACTGTAGAGACACCTGACCAGCAGTTGGCAGTTCAGAAACAGGAGAAATCAAGGAGCCATGCAGCCATCTCAGAGGAGATCAGAGAGCTCACAGCAGACCATCACCAAGAGCTGGATTTGTCTGTGACTGGAGTTCAGTCTAAGCTTCGAATTGAGCCCAAACCTCAAAATATCCTCCAGCTGTCCTACCAGCCCATGCAGCTGCCAAAGGAGACGCCCCTTGCTGATGATTTGAAGCAGCAGAGAGCTTTGGTCCAGAAGGAGGACCACTGGAATGTGATGCATGTCACCAGTGTGGCTGAAAGTCAGGCCTTGGAAGAAGGTCACACAGAGAGTTTGTCAGGCGTGGACACATTCAAGTGTGTGACAGCCTTAGAGCCAAAGGTGCCAACTGAGCCAGTCCAGATTGAGGAGAAGGAGATCTCCACTGAGAGCAGTGTCTCTCTGGAGGCAGCAGAACAGGACTTTGCCGTTCAAATCCAGGAGGGTCAGTCGGTCAGGCAGTCGATAGTGATGGACGAGAAGCAGGTGCTGACAGGGGAACTCTCTACAGAGATTTCCAAGTCCGAGTCCACTCGAGTCATTGTCAGTACTCAGCCTAAGCTGTCCTTCATGGCCTCAGAATCTAGAGAGAGCACAGTTCTTCCTAAAGAGATGACATTTGTGATTCAGATCCCTAAACTGTCTCGTCTGAACATACGGCGCCAGCTCAGAGAGGCCCTTCAGTCCGCTGTGGCCAGTGACCAACCGGTCCTACTGGCCGATGTGGTTGGAAGGTTACAGGCTGTAGAAGTGCAGGAAACCAAAGTTCAACGAGAACCCAAACGGGCCATGTTCACATATCTGATCACAACGACAGGTGCACCAATGGAGATCACCCTGGCTTTTGAAGGGGAATACCCTCAAACGGCTGACCTCAGAACTGAACTGCATGCAGCTTTTCACTCCATCGTTTCCCAGGAGGCCCACGTTCTCACCTCAGAGCAGCCAGGGACCATGCACTTAGACAAACCTCAGAGGGCTCAGGTCACCTCAGCCAGCTCTAAGCAAGTTCTGTCCTCTATGGTAGAGACTGTGAGCGTGGCAGAGAGCGCAGTGGACATCACTGGTGTAAAATCTCAGGCTGCTGCGCTTAAGACCGAGTCTGAAATCACAGTAAAACGTGCCGCAGCAGAGAAACAGGTTGTAGTACAAGAATCCAAGGCAGCAAAGGTGGAGCAGTCCATTTCGTCCCAGACAAAAGTTCGGACTGAGGCCCAGGTGGTGATTGAGCAGTCGGTGCAGGTATCAAGACAAGAAGTGAAGTCTGCAGTGGTAGAAAGCAGAACAAAAGTTGAAGGAACAGCTTTTGTAGCTGCTGTTTCTACCAAACAGACAGAAGTTGTCAGCATCCAGAAGGAGCACAGGGAGGAGGTCTTCAAAGAGGAGATGACCGTATCTCAGCCAGAGCAGAGAGAATACCCTGAAATAGTTGTCCCTCTAAATGATGTATCTATTGAAGAAGATAGTAAGGTAACCTTTAGCACAACCATTAGGTACATCACAAAGGTCAACTGGTTTTTCAATGGGCAGTTGTTAAAATCTGGCAAAGAGTTCAAGTGTTCAAAAGACCACGACACGTACTCACTGATAATCACCAGAGTTGTGAAGGAGAAGCACCAAGGAGAGTATGTTTGTGAGGCTGAGAATGAAGCTGGCAGGACAACAACATCATCAAGACTCACTGTGGTCTCAAGAGGTTTGATTACAGAGAAATCTATGTTTCATTTCTTCATCCATCCATCTTCTATGAGATCCACTAATAATCCACACCAAGGTTCATTCCAGGTGTCACTGTGGTTTGTACATCCATGCATGAGCACCTTCAGCAGGGCACTGGATAATACTAACCCACGGTTTCACGTCATGTCTTCAATATGACCTGAAGACCAGAGCCATGCCAGTTCATCACCAGTATCTGAGACTTGTTATGTCACTGGTCTTCATGGTTTTTCCATGATCACGTCAGCATGCCAGAGGAACATCCATTGACTTCTCTTTCCTGCATGATTAAAGGCTTCCCGTCTGCATTGCTTCATGTTCACGGTTTGTTTCTCTCCATGGCAGCTGGAACTCTAGCCCCATGCGCCCCTCTTTAGGCAGCTTTCTGTGGAACCATGGGGCTAAGGTTCTTGCTCTTTTTCTTCTCCACAGTCTCTCTTGACTTTCTTTCCACCATTGCTCTACATTCCACCATTGAGCCTTTCATGCTTCGTAGCGTGTTACTGATGTCATACTAACTCTAGTCCTTCCATGTCTTTGTGTGTCCCAGTGCCGCCTGTTTTCAAGCAAAAAATCA
The DNA here is from genome assembly GCA_006937965.1 of Callopanchax toddi. Taxonomy (NCBI): domain Eukaryota; kingdom Metazoa; phylum Chordata; class Actinopteri; order Cyprinodontiformes; family Nothobranchiidae; genus Callopanchax; species Callopanchax toddi. Next base: position 1,161,811 of record SSNR01000097.1, on the reverse strand, counting down.
ACCCAGTGGACATCAATGTTGGCGACCAGGCGAAGTTCGAATGCGAGACCGAGGAGGCTTCGAATGTGACCTTTAAATGGTACAAGTCCGGTATCGAAATCAGACAGAGTGACAAGTATCGGATCGTCAGCCACTACACCGGTTCCTGTCTGGAGCTCCTGAATCCAGGGAAGGTCGACAGCGGTGAATACACCTGCAAGGCCTCGAACCAGCACGGCTCCGACAGCTGCTCTGCACCGCTCACCGTCACCGGTAAGACCCTAGTGGGAACAGATTTTATCTGTGTTCATGTCTGTGCTGAAGAGAGAGAACTACATAGAGCTGTGTTTTATGGAGCAGTGTCAAAAGAAGGGATTCCCTCAAATGTTCTCATGATTAAAGGATATCTGGCTCATTCTGAAGTCATGCTCCTTCACTTATTTATCTACAGTAAGTTGCTTGTGGTGTGCCACAGAGCTCAGGCCTGGAGCCCCTAACGTTTTATTATTTATCTTCACAATATTTAAATCCACTGCTATGCTGATGACGCCCTCTTAAACCTGTAAGGTTAGCTAACAGCTAACAGCTCTAATGCATCAGTGGGGCTTTTTAGCAAGTACCAGAAAATTAGCTGCTACGTTGTCGTCGATCTGACTAACCTTGCTCCAGTCAGAGGACTACTCCCTGTTTCTAGAGGCTCCGCCCACTTTGAGTGATGTCACCAGTGGGCATGTTCCTTACTGTAGATAAAAATACTGATAGAGCTTCAAAATGACCCAAACATTTGTTGAACTCCACTCCCTTCACCCAGTTTTCTTGCTTGGTTTGTTCCTGCTCGTACTCAAAAGGCTCTCTATGTTCTACCTGCTCTCCATAGAGATGTACCCGCCAGTATTTGTTTCTAAACCAGACCCAATGACCCTATTTGTGGGCAAACAAGCTGTTCTCCAGTGTTCCCTCACTGGATCTTCACCCATGGAAGTTGTCTGGCACAAGGACAACATAGCCATCCCCTCTGAAGGAAACTATGTTATAAAATGTGAAAGGAACAAGCATTCACTTCATATAAAGAGTCTTGAGCTGACCGATCAGGGGGTGTACTTGTGCAAGGCCTCCAACGGTGTCGGCTCGGCTACTTTTACCACAGAGATCAGAGTTATTAAGAAGCCCAGCTTCGTTAGGAGCTTTGAGCCGGTGTCGGCTGCCGTCAACGACCTGGTGAGGCTGGAGTGCCAGGTGGACGAGGACACTGGGGTGGCCGTCACCTGGACCAGGGACGGCAAAAAGGTCCACCAGAGCATGGACTGTAGGCTGTCTTTTGAGGACAAGATGGCTGTTCTTGAGATACCAAAGTCCAAACTGAAGGATTCTGGGAAGTATGTGTGCACAGCCTGTAACGAGGCTGGGAGCTCGTCCTGTGAGGCTGCGGTAACGGTTCAAGGTAAGACCCTCCAGGTGATCTGGGTGAGAACACCAGCTAACGCTTTGTACAGGTGTCCTTCGTTCTTGTCGTTTTGTGTGCTGGTCACTGAATGTTTTGTCTGTCTTTGATGCTGTCTTTAAGTCTTTTGAACCCTCTTCCAGAGCCTCCAGCTTTTGTCAGGAAAATGGAGCCTAAGATTACCTGGAAACAAGGTGCAGCTGCACGCTTGCAGTGCACCGTTAAAGGATCACCTGAACTCCACATCCACTGGTTCTGGAATGACCGAGAGCTTAGTGACGGAGACAAACATAAAGTCTCCTTTAAGAATGGAGCTGCTTCTGTGGAGATCTTGGACCTTCTGGTCACAGACAGCGGCACCTACACGTGTGAGGTGTCGAACAATGCCGGTAGTGAGAGCTGCAGCGCCGCTGTAGCTGTTAAAGGTGTGTGACGTTTACTCACTCTGTCCAGTTCACAAAGTCTTAGATAATAACCTCCATCTTCTGGCATCCAGAGCCCCCGTCCATTAGGAAGGACCTGCAGGCTGTAGAAGCCGTGAAGGGAGCAGCAGCTCAGCTGGAGTGTGAGATAACAGGAACAGCTCCTTTTGAAATCAGCTGGATAAAAAATAAAAAGCCCATCACGAGTGATCAGAAGTATAAAGTCATCTCCCAGGATTCCTTGTCGAGGCTGGAGATCCAGACGTTTGAGAGTGCAGATGTTGGAGATTATCAGTGTGTTATCTCCAACGACGTGGGGAAAGTCACCACCAAGGCCTCTGCTAAGCTGAAAGGTTAGTAGACCTCTTAGAAGGGCCCGTTCAGCTACACCAGAGGGACATCGGTGGATCACAGAACCTGGTGACTCCTGCTAGAAACGAGATCTTATGTCCAACAACACAAAGTCCAGAAAAATGAGCCAGAATGGAGATAGACAAGTGTGATTCAAAGGTAGCCATCTTCCTCTGTTGGACCCCAGCCACCTCCTCCAGTAGGATCCCAAAGCGTTCTCAGGAGGATCCAGGATGTGTCCGTGTTCGTTATTAAAGAGCATTATGTTTAAGTCATTAGCTTCTCAATGAGGTTTCCACACCGTGAGCAGGCTGGAAGGTTATTACACCATTATTACAGGTTAATAAACTATCTTATCCTTAGCTGTTGATACAGTTACGTAGAACAAGTCTTATTCGTCCTTCTACGCCTCACATTTTCCTCTGATGTTTGGTGTCGTTAGTAGAACAGAGACCCCAGTAGTACTTCTGGTCCTGCAGGTGGTCCTGACGTCCCTGAACGGGTCCTGTAGGTTGAGCTCTAACATCGTGCCTCAGGTTTGATCAATAACGTGTTTTTATAGAACCGCCGTCGTTCTCAAAGAGAGTTGAAAGTGTCACAGCTGTGTTGGGAACCCCTGTAAAACTACAAGGAACCATAAAGGGCTCGGCCCCCATCACTGTGAAATGGAAGAAGGACTCTGAGATCCTCAGAGACGACGACCCAAACATCAGGATGGCGTTTGAGAACAACGTCGCCAGCCTGTCGGTAGCAGCAGTGGCCATCGTCCACGGGGGAAAGTATTCCTGCCAGGCAGAGAACGAGGCCGGGCAGCAGAAGTGTGAAGCCACCCTGACTGTCCAAGGTCAGAGGGAGTCTGGTCTGGCCTACAGGTGGGGGTGTCTTCTTTAATAACCAACAAATCTTTTTACACTAGAACCTGCCAGGATTGTAGAACCTGCTGAGTCCATCAGCGTGACCGCGGGCGACTCGGCCACGCTGGAGTGCACGATCTCAGGAAGTCCGGACCTGAAGGTGAAGTGGTTCAGAGACGGGAAGGAGATGATCAGTGGCCGCAAATACAAGATGGCCCTGAAGGACAACGTGGCCTCCATGAAGATCCTGAGCGCAGAGAGAGGAGACACCTCCGACTACAAGATGGAGGTGTCCAATAAAGTGGGCAAGGACCAGTGCACGTGCTCGGTCACGGTCTTAGGTTAGAGCGTTTCTGTGTTTAACCAATGAATGAAGGTCCAGGTTAGTTTCTCAGACCAAGCAGCAGATGGTTGAACGTCTGATCGGCTTTCTCCACTTCCTGGTCGGCGACTCGTAGCGAGTCGTTCTGCTGCTTCAGATCTGCTGCCGTTCTAGGCAGGGGGCGGAGTCTGGAGGGTAGTCCACATAATCTAAGTTTCCTCCACACGGCTTTGTTTCAGACACACCCAACAAAAACACATTTAATAAGTTTTTAAAAAATCATGCTTTTAAAAGTACAAATGTTTTTAATGAAATAAACAGATCGAGTCTTTCAATGGCTCCCAAAGGTCAAAGGTTACAACTTGAGTTCCCGGGTTTCATTAATAAATTAATTTAGTGACATTTTTCTGTCTATGCCACCTGATTTAAGAGTTTACCAACAAACTTTAATCACTAAACAAACCAGGAAGCTGTAAAAGTGGCTTCATGTAAACTGGACTTGTGTTTATTTACAGGATTAATCTCATTTATTACTGACTTCATAAACAACCAGAAACAACAACCGTAGCAGCTCAACCGCATGGTAGAGCCTGTTTTAGTCCCACCATCCTAATGAAACCTAACTGTAAAAAAACTGATTCAAATTAATCTAACAATTACAATATTGAACTAAAAAATACAGTATTATACTAAACAAACTATACTATTAATCTAAAAACTATAGTATTAATCTAAAAACTATAGTATTAATCTAAAAACTATAGTATTAATCTAAAAACTATAGTATTAATCTAAAAACTACAGTATTAATCTAAAAACTATAGTATTAATCTAAAAACTATAGTATTAATCTAAAAACTATAGTATTAATCTAAAAACTATAGTATTAATCTAAAAACTATAGTATTAATCTAAAAACTATAGTATTAATCTAAAAACTACAGTATTATACTAAACAAACTACAGTATTAATCTAAAAACTACAGTATTATACTAAACAAACTATAGTATTAATCTAAAAACTACAGTATTATACTAAACAAACTACAGTATTAATCTAAAAACTACAGTATTATACTAAACAAACTATAGTATTAATCTAAAAACTACCGTATTAAACTAAAATCTACAGTATTATACTAAACAAACTACAGTATTAATCTAAAAACTACAGTATTATACTAAACAAACTATAGTATTAATCTAAAAACTACAGTATTATACTAAACAAACTACAGTATTAATCTAAAAACTACAGTATTATACTAAACAAACTATAGTATTAATCTAAAAACTACAGTATTAAACTAAAAACTACAGTATTATACTAAACAAACTACAGTATTAATCTAAAAACTACAGTATTATACTAAACAAACTATAGTATTAATCTAAAAACTACAGTATTATACTAAACAAACTACAGTATTAATCTAAAAACTACAGTATTATACTAAACAAACTATAGTATTAATCTAAAAACTACCGTATTAAACTAAAATCTACAGTATTATACTAAACAAACTACAGTATTAATCTAAAAACTACAGTATTATACTAAACAAACTATAGTATTAATCTAAAAACTACAGTATTATACTAAACAAACTATAGTATTAATCTAAAAACTACAGTATTAAACTAAAATCTACAGTATTATACTAAACAAACTACAGTATTCATGTTGTAAAGTGCTTTGTGATGTATATAGATAAACTTTACTTGTTAATCTAAACAAACAGAATGTTTCAGTAGAAAGTTCCGTATGAATTATGACCCGTTCTACTTTATTATTCACGTATTCAGTGAATAATTCAGTACAGGGTTCTGGGTTGAAGCACTTATCAAGCCTTTCCAGGGTTTCTGTTTCTGTTGTTAATATATTTCATAGACAACAAGTCTAAACAGATTTCCTTTGATGTTAAAGCCCGCCCCCTGTCTAGTCTGGTCTTTAATCCAGAGGTGTGCAGAGGGATTAGTTTAGTCAGGCTTTTCTAAAACCAAACTGTCTGTGAACAAGATGCTCTTTCTTCAACGACCAGATCGAATAATGCCTCCAACCTTCACCAAGTCCCTAAAGCGAGTCGACGGGAACGTCGGCACTGACGTGTCCATGGACTGCAAGGTGTCTGGGTCCCAGCCCATGACCATATGTTGGTTCAAAGATGACCAGGAAGTAGAATCTGGAGCCAAGTTCCAGCCAGAGTTCAAAGACAGCTCCGCTACGCTGAGAGTCAGCCGGCTGGAGAAGTCCGACTCTGGAGTCTACAAATGCAAAGCCTCCAACTCAGCCGGCTTTAAAGAAACCAGCAGCACGCTCTACGTGAAAGGTGTTTGTTTGACTTTGTGTTTCTGTGTCGTGTTTCTCTGTGTGGATTCTTGTGATGTGAACCTGTGTTGTGCTAATGGCCTCCAGAGCCCCCCATGTTCACCCAGAAACCAGACAACCAGGACGTTATACCAGGAGCTAAAGTTTCCTTCAGAGCCGCCTTCACTGGAACGGCTCCTCTGGCTGTCCGCTGGTTCAGAGAGGAGAAGGAGGTTCTCACTGGAGGTATTTACTTCATAAAGAAAGATGCCTCCTCCAGCTCTCTGGAGCTTCACTCAGTCAAACCCAGCGACTCCTCCAAATACACCTGCCAGGTGTCCAACGATGCTGGGAAGGTGGACTGCACCGCGGTCCTCTTTGTGAAAGGTGCCTGTCCTCAGAGTCTGGTGCAGCAGCATGATTCTGTGATGCTAGCATGTCTTCTGTCCTGTAACAAGTGTTAACCTCTTCTCTCAGAGCCTCCCGTGTTTGTGAGGAAGCTGGAGGCCACCAGGCTCGTCACCTGTGGCGACTCCACCCAGCTGGAGTGCAGAGTGACGGGCAGCCCCGTCATCAGTTTCAGGTGGTTTAAGGATGAGCTGGAGATCAGCTCCAGTCCCAAGTACTCCGTCAGAGCGACTGACGTAGACGCAGTGCTAGAGATAGTCGGGTGTTCGGTGGAAGACGGTGGAGATTATGTGTGTGTGGCATCGAGTGATGCAGGAAGTGACCGCTGCAGCAGCACGCTTACCGTCAAAGGTTGGTGTCGACGTTCTTTGTACTGAATTCATCCCAGTTTAAGGAAACGTCATGTTTACTGGTTTTTCTCCAGTCAGCATGCCCTCTGTGGACTCTTGGTCGGTCTAACTTCCAGGCTGCTTTCTGCTAATTGTTGTCTTCTAGAACCGCCGGCGTTTAGACGTAGCTTGGAGCCCAAGGATGTGGTGAAGGGTTCAGAGATGACCTTAGAGTGCCAGGTTTCTGGCTCCGCCCCTTTCAGTGTCTCGTTCTATAAAAACACTAAAGTGATAAGAAATGACAAAAGGCACCGCATTGCAGTAAAAGAAGACCTGGTGGCGCTGCAGGTGGTGGCGGTGGAGGCAGCAGATGTTGGGTTGTACCAGTGCACCGTGGAGAACGAAGTGGGACGGGCGTCCTGTGAATGTCACGTGACCCTGAAAGGTTCGTTCCACGCTACGATGTACCGCCTGTCTGATGAACAGTGTGTCTTCAGGATTCAACAGAATCAGAGTCTTCTGTTTCTCCTCAGCCTGGATGTGAATTCCAGATTAAACACATCTAAAGTTTGGATCTTATACCGACTTCTACTTTCAATTCAGACTTTATGAACTCGAGACATTTTATGTTTATATAAAAAGGCAGCAGAAGAAGAGTTCTCAAAGTTTAAGACTGAAATGTTCTACGTGTCACATGCTACTAACATCTTCATCTATTTTAATTCTGAACATTCCTTTAAACAGTAAAACTTCCTGACTGCTATCATCCTATCCTAAAACCCCATCAGCCTTTATCTTCAATCGTTTTCTTTGTTACTCAACTGCAGATCCTCTGAACATGGTCAGACCTAAAGACTTCCTTAAGAACAGATCTTTTACTTTAAGTATGTCTGTATGAAGTAGAAGTCAAATGAAATGAATGGATCTCTGTGTTTCCATGCTGTCCCAACATCCTCAGGTTTAAGTTCATCCCTAGAGGGATCCATAAAAGCGGGTATGTAGTTAAATACCTAGTGAAACCTCTTGTACCATCTTCTCCTTGTAGAACCTCCATCCTTTGTCAGAAAGCTTGAGAACCTGAGTTCTCTGGTGGGTAGCGACGTTTCTCTGCAGTGCCTTCTGAAGGGCTCTGAGCCTGTCACGGTGACCTGGCTCAAAGACAACCATGAGCTCAGAGAGGCTGAACACGTTCAGATCTCGTACGAGAACGGGACTGCCGTGCTGCTCATCGGCAGCTTACAGAGCCAACATGGAGGCAAATACTCGTGTCAGGCTCAGAACCAGGCCGGCAGCCAGACCTGCTCAGCTGTGCTAACGGTCAAAGGTTGGTGGAACTCCCTGTTCATCTAGAAGGTTTTCATCAAGCTGTAGGGTCACACGTATAGGAGGTAAATATTAAAGGTCTGGTGTGTAACGATACAGAAATCCACAGAGACGACCTGGTTCACTCAGTGTCTCATAGCGTTAATAAACGGGCATCTGGGATCAAAACATCTGGGCGTTCAGCTGCTCCTCCTACCGTCAGGTTACTGCTGTAGAAAGGCAGCAGAAGAAGAGTTCACTTAAAAAGGCAGCAGAAGAAGAGTTCACTTAAAAAGGCAGCAGAAGAAGAGTTCACTTAAAAAGGCAGCAGAAGAAGAGTTCACTTAAAAAGGCAGCAGAAGAAGAGTTCTGTTGACTTAGATATAAGTGGAGATATTTATTTATTTATTAACATATATTTATATGGAGTAACCTCTTGAGATGCGACGTTTCGTTTTCGAGAGGGTCCTCCTTTACAACAAAACAAAGAACAAATGAACAAGACAGCAGATCAAAGTTAATAGTTAATGACAGCATTACAACACACAACTATCATCACACAGACACACACACACACAACGGCTCACCATGCTCCACCCCACCCAACACAATCCCCACAACAAACATGATTAATAATAATAATGAATTAAAAAGAAAGAAAAACAAATAAATAAAAAGTATATATTCATGACCAATAAACTCAAAATGGAAGTAAACACAATTAATAACATAGACAAGTGTTCTGAAGATGTCCAACCAGAGCTCTAGGGAACAGTGTGGATGAGGATGTGGAGCGGATGGATAGAAGGGGAGGATTGTTCCAGTCATACGGAGCCTTAAAACAAAAAGCTAATTTCCCAACCTCCCTTTTAAGATCTGATCATTGTGTCGCAGACTGTGTTGTGAATTATAACGTATTAAATGATTGGTTCAGGTGGCTGTGACCAGTGCATTTTCACTTCCATCAAAATGGGGTGGTTGCTATGGTTACCACACAAAGTATCTGGATGAGTATCTTAACTAATGGAAGTGTTGTTGATTGTAATCTCCAACTCGACCACTAGATGGCAGTAATGGTTAAACACTTCCTTTAAGCACCGGACTGATAACCTCTTGGAGATGCACACCTTAAGCCACTCCCAGTCCCCACCCGAGGCCTCCTAGGGCCTGGTGGTCCGGACCAGGAGTAAAACTAGGACCAGGTCTTCATGAGTGACCCTACAAGTTGATGAAGACCATATTAGTCAATGAAAATGTGGCTCTTCTTATTTTGACGTGACTTGACCCATGTTCTCCTGACGTCCCAGAACCAGCTCGGATAACCGAGGAGGCTAAGTCTATCAGTGTGACTCAGGGGGACCCGGCCACGCTGGAGGCCCGGTTCTGTGGCACAAAGCCACTAAAGGCCAGATGGCTGAAGGCTGGCAAGGAGCTGAGCTCTGGCCAACGATTTAAAATCCAGAGCTCCGACACCAGCTCTGTGCTCAAAGTGATCAAAACGGAGAAAAGCGACAGTGGAGAATTCTCCTTCGAGGTTTCAAATGATGTTGGTCAAAGCCGCTGTGAAGCCACGCTCACGGTTCTTGGTCAGTGGGCTTAGAGTTGGTTTGGTTTTCTTGTAGTTTTATTGACGCTCATGCATGTTTTTCTTATGTCCACGTCAGATCAAGTATTTCCTCCCTCCTTTACGAGGAAGCTGAAGCAGACTGAAGGTATCAGAGGATCGTTTGCTCACCTGGACTGCCTCGTGTCCGGCTCACTGCCGATAACCGTCCTCTGGTACAAAGACGATAAGGAGATCCAGCCTGGCGACAAACACAAATCTACATTCTATGAGAATGTTGCTTGTCTGGAAATCTCCGATCTTAACATCAAAGATGGCGGCAGCTACACCTGCATCGCAAAAAACAAAGCGGGGACAGTCCAGTGCTCCGGGATCCTGTTGGTTAAAGGTCCGAGCTCAGAGGGGCTCTGTAGTTTCAACCAGAGGGGGACGAGTGTGATCAGCAGCTAAAATGGTTTTGGTTGGTTTGTTTTTCTTTCAGAGCCGCCGTGTATTCTAGAAAAACCTGAATCCTTAAACGTGTTGCCTGGCTCAAAGGTCCAGTTTAACGTTCTGGTTTCTGGTACGCCACCACTGACCATCAAATGGTTCAAAGACAAGAAGGAGGTTCTATCCAGCGCTGACTGCTCAGTAGTCAAAGACAACACGTCCAGCTCCCTGGAGCTCTTCTTCTCTAGAACATCCGATTCTGGAGAATATGTCTGTGAAGTCCAGAATGACGTGGGCTCCACTTCCTGTCAGGCGTCGCTCTTCGTCAAAGGTTTCCTCTTGATTTTACATCTTAATTCTCTTGTGAATGAACATTTTATTAGGCTTTGACTCGACGTATCACAGTCTCTACTGTTAAATCCACCTAATTAAATTACTGGATGCTCATTGACCCGTTTATCTTATTCATCAGAACCTCCTAAGTTCACTCAGATGCCGGCCCGTGTGTCTGTAGTGCGCCCTGGTCAGAGTAAAGCATTTGAGTGTCAGGTGACCGGCACACCTGAGATAGACGTCTACTGGTTCAAGGAAGGTTCTGAGATCAGCGCCAGTGACCATTACAGGATGAGCTTCCTTAACTCCGTGGCTTGTCTGGAAGTCTGTGGGGCCGAGGCCAAAGATGGAGGCCTTTACTACTGCGAGGCTCGAAACGAGGCCGGCAGTGAGAGCTGCAGCATGGAACTGAAGGTCAAAGGTCAGAGGTCTACTCACTGCCACGTCTAGAGCTTTAGGTTTATCCAGCAGGTTTAGTGACGTCTGTGTCCTCTTGCCTCAGAGCCACCGTCGTTTATTAGAGAGCCGTCTCCGGCCGATGTGGTGAAAGGCTCAAGCGCCTGTTTGCAGTGCCTGGTTGCTGGCACGAGTCCATTTGAGATAACATGGCGCAAAGACGGGAAAGAGCTGAAACCCAGCGCCAAGCACAGCTTCTCCCAGACGAACGAGGCGCTGAGCCTGGAGGTGCACAGATGTGACGCTGCAGATGTTGGTGAATATCAGTGTTCTGTAGCCAACGGGGTGGGAAGCTGCACCTGTAAGACCGCGCTCAGCCTCAAAGGTCAGTCCAGTCAGAGCCACACACCATCCGTATTTACCCCGAGTGATGCCCAGAGGTGCTACTGACAACCCATCCTCTACATGTAGAGAAATCTAACCATCCATGTCCATCAGGAAGTTTGTGTAATAAACAGAACGACTCAAGGACTTTAGATTCTTCCTGATTTCCTTCTTGGTCCAAAGTCTTTGATGGAGCTGCATCTTCCAGACGCCTCCTGGAGGAGAAACTAGTCTCAGGTGTGGTTCTGGTCTTCAGATCCTGAAGGTTCCTCTCTGACCTTTAGTTCTCTAGGATTCAGGTCAGCTGATTGGCTGAGTCGTTCTAGCAGCTCTCTGTAACCAGTAGAGAGCTTCTTGGCTGTGTTTGGGATCATCGTCCTGCTGAAACGTCCTCTTGGTTTCATCTTCATCTTCCTGGTAGAGGCAGCAGGTTTTGATCCATTCATGAAGCGTTCCAGAGAAACCGACCCAGTTCTGGTGTCATGTGACCAGACTAGGTCCTCCAGAGTTTCACGGGCTGGTCTAAATGTTGATCAGTGAACTTTGAACTCTTCGACCTGTTTTTGCTGGTGGTGAGCTGCTGCAGGACATGGAGGTCGAGGTCATTAGAAATTCTTCTGATCAACAATCAGTGTGTGAAGGTCTAGAGAAGCTCTTTAGTTTCACCCATTATGAGATGTTACCTTGGTGATGAGAACCATCAGTGGGACTGAAGAGCTAAACTGCATGTGGACATGGACGGTTTGGTTTGTCCACATGTGTGGAGGATGGGTTGGCACCAACGTCTGATGAGAGCTTCATGTCAGCAGAACCTTTAGAGATCAGATTTACTTAGAGAACTGGAGACGTGTTTGATACTTACTTTACTGGCTGTGGTGACACTTGAATGTCTCACTCTTTGTCTGATAGAACCTCCAACGTTTACCAGGAGATTAGAGAACGGAGTGACAGTTCTGGGTCAGACCGCTGAGTTTCAGTGTGCCGTGACCGGTTCGCCCACTCTGTCCGTTCAGTGGCAAAAAGACCAGAACTGGATCTTGGAGGATCCAAAGATTGAGAAAACATTTGAGAACAATGTGGCGACTTTGAGGATTTCCGCCTGCGAGGCCGCTCACGGTGGCAGATACACCTGTCAGGTGATGAACGAGGCTGGACAGGAGACGTGTTCTGCTGCTCTCACAGTGCAAGGTAACCGATGCTCCGTCAGAACCATCCAAACCTTGGTAGGAGCCTTCTCAAACGTTTGCTTTGCTTTGTAGAACCTCCTCAGATCTTAGAGAAACCCGAGGAGATTAAGGTGACAGTTGGAGATCCAGTCAGTCTGGACTGTAAAGTGAAAGGCTCACCTGAGCTCAAGGTGAGGTGGATGAAAGACGGTAAGGAGCTCCAGTCCATCCGGCAGCACAAGCTGCTGTTTGAGGACAACATGAGCAGCCTGAAGATCCAGTCTGCCCAGATGGCCGACGGAGGAGAGTACCAGTTTGAGGTGTGGAACCACATCAGCAGCTGCTCCTGCAGAGTCCGGGTGGAGGTCTTAGGTTGGTCCCGCGTCTTGCCGCCGTGCTCCGCTGTGACACGCTGTGTCCGTCTAGTAATGCTTACTGTTGTTTTGGTGACAGAACAAGTGATCGCCCCGAGCTTCATCAAACCTTTGGTGGACCTGCAGGAGGTTCTGGGCTCCTTTGTTCAGATTCGCTGTAAGATCTCAGGGTCGCTCCCCATTTGTGTGGAGTGGCAGAAAGATGGGAGGAGAATCTCCAGTGGCGTCAAGCACAAACTCCTTCAGCAGGACAACGACGTGTCCCTGGAGATGGAACAGCTGGAGGTGTCTGATGCAGGACGCTACTCCTGCAAACTGACCAACACAGCGGGGAGCTGTGAGTCTAGTGGATCCCTCAAGGTCAAAGGTCAGACCCCTCTGCTCGGTGCAACCCTAAGGCGGAGGTGAGTATGTCTTTAACCCGGTTTGCTGTGCTGTGTTCAGAACCTCCCAGCTTTGTGGCGCTGCCCGAGTCTCAGGCGGCGCTGCCCAATGCGGCGGTGCGCTTCAGGGGCTCGTTTAGGGGCACGCCCCCCTTCACGGTGCGCTGGTTCAAGGATGACCTGGAGCTCCTGACTGGACCAGACTGCTTCACAGGGGAGGACCACACCTCCTGCTTCTTAGAGCTGTATTCGGTGTCTGCCACTCACAGCGGAGTGTACTCCTGCCAAGTCAGCAACGACGCTGGCTCTGTGCGCTGCAGCGCCGACCTAAGGGTCAAAGGTCGGACTCTTCCATACCATCATTCATCTCATGCTCTGACTCATACGTTTTTTTGGACTCTCATCTTGATCGTCTTGTGTCTGTGCTGCTAACTCATCGTCACCGCTCACTGACCCTTCACCTCTTTCACCTGTCCGGTTCCAGCTGCTGATCTTGCTGTGTTTTGGTTTTTCCAGAACCACCTGAGTTTGTGCTGAAACTGCCCGTCACTAAGTGTGTGAGGCGGGGCGAGGCGCTCCGGCTGGAGTGTAAGGTGAGCGGCTCTGCCCCTCTGAACACCACCTGGTACAAGCAGGACACCAGGGTCTCAGAGGGGCCCGGCATCAGGACCGCGTTTGTTGACTCGGTGGCATTCCTGGAGCTGCTCTCCAGCAGCCTGGATGATGACGGAGTTTACACCTGCGAGGCTCAGAATGAGGCTGGCAGTGTGAGCTGCAGCACCACACTCACAGTCAAAGGTCAACATCATTTATTGTTGTAGTGCTCCTGCTTAAAGCTGACGTCTGAAGCAGCCAGAGGTCAGAACGGGTCAGGGAGGGCCGTGTGATGCCACTAAAACCCAACCAGTGGAGGAGTTAGCTAAAGTGAGGCTAACGCTAGCTCACTTCCTGTCTGCGCTTCTTCCATTATCCATTTGTTTATTTATAACTTTTAACAACTTTCATCTCCTTATGTCAGCAAAATTGCACGAAGTTTAAAAATACATGGTTTACTTCTAACAGAAAACTAGACCTGAAACCCTGCTTTCAAAAAATGAGTTAAATTCTAACTAGTTAATGTTTTACTAGTTAAATTCTAACTGGTTATTGTCATCACTAGTTAAACATTACCTAGAAACATTAGCTAGTTAATGTCCTTACTATTTATATTCTAACTGGTTAAAGTTTTTACTAGTTAAACACTAACTGGTTAATGTCATTACTAGTTAAATTCTAACTGCTTAATGTAATCACTAGTTAAACACTAACTGGTTAATGTCATCACTATTTATATTCTAATTGGTTAATGTTTTTACTAGTTAAACACTAACTGGTTAGTGTCATCACTAGTTAAACCCTAACTGGTTAATGTCATCACTAGTTAAATTCTAACTGCTTATTGTAATCACTAGTTAAACCCTAACTGGTTATTGTCAGCACTGGTTAAACCCTAACTGGTTAATGTTATCACTAGTTATATTCTAACTGGTTAATGTCATTACTAGTTAAACCCTAACTGGTTATTGTCATCACTAGTTAAACCCTAACTGGTTATTGTCATCACTGGTTAAACCCTAACAGGTTATTGGCATCACTAGTTATATTCTATCTGGTTAATATCATTACTAGTTAAACCCTAACTGGTTATTGTCATCACTAGTTATATTCTAACTGGTTAGTATTATCACTAGTTAAACACTAACTGGTTAATCTTATCACTAGTTATATTCTAACTGGTTAGTATTATCACTAGTTAAACACTAACTGGTTAATGTAATCACTAGTTAGATTCTAACTGGTTATTGTCATCAATAGTTAAACACTAACTGGTTAATGTCATCACTAGTTAGATTCTAACTGGTTAATGTAATCACTAGTTAAACACTAACTGGTTAATGTAATCACTAGTTGAACACTAACTGGTTATTGTCTTCACTAGTTAGATTCTAACTGGTTAATGTCATCACTAGTTAGATTCTAACTGGTTAATGCCATCACAAGTTAAACACTAACTAGTAACTGGTTAATGTAATCACTAGTTAAACACTAACTGGTTAATGTCAACACTAGTTAGATTCTAACTGGTGAATGTCATCACTAGTTAGATTCTAACTGGTGAATGTCATCACTAGTTAAACCCTAACTGGTGAATGTCATCACTAGTTAGATTCTAACTGGTGAACTTCATCACTAGTTAAACCCTAACTGGTTATTGTCATCACTAGTTAGATTCTAACTGGTGAATGTCATCACTAGTTAAACCCTAACTGGTTAATGTCATTACTAGTTTAAACTCTAACTAGTTATTGTCATCACTAGTTAGATTCTAACTGGTTGTTGTCATCACTAGTTAGATTCTAACTGGTTATTGTCATCACTAGTTAAATTCTAACGGGTATTGTCATCACTAGTTAGATTCTAACTGGTTATTGTCATCACTAGTTAGATTCTAACGGGTATTGTCATCACTAGTTAGATTCTAACTGGTTAATGTGACCTCCATTAACTGCAGAGATCTGAACCTTTCCTATGAGTATGAAGTACTTGAGGAGACGTGATAAGAACATGTATTTGTAATCTTTAAATAATGATGTTATTTTTCTCTACGCTCTGGTTGAAGATTAATCTTAACCATTATTTTAAATTCTTTACTAGAACTCCAGATCAGTGTATCGCCGGTCAAACTGAGCGCTTAATATAATTTATTGTTAACTTGCCTCCTCCTCCAGCCGTCAGCTTTAAGCTCTAACTCCTCCCCCATCCTGTCTGTTCCTGTGTAACGTGTCCTGATCTCTTCGTAGACCCCCCATTGTTTGTCCGAGCACCCCCGCCCGTCGAGGGGCTGATGGGTAAAGATGTTAGGTTGTACTGCGAGCTGAGTGGCTCGCCTCCATTCCAGCTGTCATGGTTCAAAGACAAGAAGCCTCTGATGGAGA
Source organism: Callopanchax toddi (assembly GCA_006937965.1). Classification (NCBI taxonomy): domain Eukaryota; kingdom Metazoa; phylum Chordata; class Actinopteri; order Cyprinodontiformes; family Nothobranchiidae; genus Callopanchax; species Callopanchax toddi. The sequence continues at coordinate 1,146,091 of SSNR01000097.1, read as the reverse complement.
GCAGGAAGTATAAGATGCTGAGTGAAGGCAGCTCAGCCACGCTGCATGTCGTCGGGATAGAGGCCGAGGACGCCGGCGAGTACGAGTGCAGAGCGTCTAACAGTGTAGGGAGCGACAGCTGCCTGACGGCGCTGAAACTCAGAGGTCAGTAGAAACCAGAAGCTCCATCCTCTGCTCTCTGTGACCCTCGTTGACCCCTCTGTCCTCCCTTCAGAGCCGCCGACGTTTGTGGAGAAATTGTCCAACATGACAGTGGTTCAGGGAGAGGAGGTGACCCTTAAGGCCACTGTCTCAGGCTCTGAACCCATCACTGTGTCCTGGGTTCAGGACAAGCATCACATCCTCAGGGACAGTGACAACAGGAGGATCTCCTTTGAGAACGGGCAGGTTTCTGTTAGACTGTTTAGAGCTGATGAGGCTTCAGCCGGCAGGTACAGCTGCCAGCTGAGGAACGATGCTGGGAGCGCAGAGTGTTCCTCTAACCTGACTGTTCTAGGTTGGTAACCTGATAACTGACTCTCTCTCTTCCTGTCCGTCTTCTTCAGGCCTTCAGCTCTCATTAAACCTGCACTCTTCTTCTCTGCTGTCCCCAGAACCGGCCAAGATCGTGGACAAACCCGACACTCTGAGCGTGACGGCGGGAGACATCGCTGCCCTGGAGGTCAAAGTATGTGGAACTCCAGAGCTGGTCCCCAAGTGGTTCAAAGATGGTGTGGAGCTGGCCTCAGGGAGGAAGTACAAGATCTCATTCTCCAGGATGATCTCCAGCCTCAACGTAGTCTCCACCGAGAAGATGGACTCTGGAGAGTACACCTTCCAGGTCATGAACCAGGTCGGCGAGGACCTGAGTAAAATCAACCTGACTGTTATGGGTAGGTTGTGTTTGGAGGTCAAGAGGTCAGCACATTCAGAGAAACAGGATCTGAACTCTCTCTGTGTTATCATCTGGTACTAATGTAGTATAGTTAACCCGTTAGACTAGTGGAGCTCCTCTAGTCTAGTTAACCCTCGTTAACCCTTCAGACTAGTAAAGCTCCTCTAGTCTGGTTAACCCGTTAGACTAGTGGAGCTCCTCTAGTCTAGTTAACCCTCGTTAACCCTTTAGACTAGTAAAGCTCCTCTAGTCTGGTTAACCCGTTGGATTAGTAAAGCTCCTCTAGTCTAGTTAACCCTAGTTAACCTGTTAGACTAGTAAAGCTCCTCTAGTCTGGTTAACCCGTTAGACTAGTAAAGCTCCTCTAGTCTGGTTAACCCTGTAGATTAGTAAAGCTCCTCTAGTCTAGTTAACCTCGTTAACCCTTTAGACTAGTAAAGCTCCTATAGTCTGGTTAACCCTTCAGACTAGTAAAGCTCCTCTAGTCTAGTTAACCCTCGTTAACCCTTTAGACTAGTAAAGCTCCTCTAGTCTGGTTAACCCGTTAGACTAGTAAAGCTCCTCTAGTCTGGTTAACCCGTTAGATTAGTAAAGCTCCTCTAGTCTAGTTAACCTCGTTAACCCTTCAGACTAGTAAAGCTCCTCTAGTCTGGTTAACCTAGTTAACCCTTCAGACTAGTGGAGCTCCTCTAGTCTAGTTAACCCTTCAGACTAGTGGAGCTCCTCTAGTCTAGTTAACCTCATTACCCCTTCAGATTAGTGGAGCTCCTCTAGTCTAGTTAACCCTCGTTAACCTGTTAGACTAGTAAAGCTCCTCTAGTCTAGTTAACCCTCGTTAACCCGTTTGACGTGTGGAGCTCCTCTAGTCTAGTTAACCCTCGTTAACCCGTTAGACTAGTGGAGCTCCTCTAGTCTAGTTAACCCTAGTTAACCCATTAGACTAGTGAAGCTCCTCTAGTCTAGTTAACCCTCGCTAACCCGTTAGACTAGTGGAGCTCCTCTAGTCTAGTTAACCCTAGTTAACCCATTAGACTAGTGGAGCTCCTCTAGTCTAGTTAACCCTCGTTAACCTGTTAGACTAGTAAAGCTCCTCTAGTCTAGTTAACCCTTTAGACTAGTAAAGCTCCTCTAGTCTAGTTAACCCTCGTTAACCCTTTAGACTAGTAAAGCTCCTCTAGTCTAGTTTACCCTCGTTAACCTGTTAGACTAGTAAAGCTCCTCTAGTCTAGTTAACCCTCGTTAACCCGTTTGACGTGTGGAGCTCCTCTAGTCTGGTTAACCCTCGTTAACCCTTCAGACTAGTGGAGCTCCTCTAGTCTAGTTAACCCGTTAGACTAGTGGAGCTCCTCTAGTCTAGTTAACCCTCGTTAACCCATTAGACTAGTAAAGCTCCTCTAGTCTAGTTAACCTCATTAACCCTTCAGACTAGTGTAGCTCCTCTAGTCTAGTTAACCCTCGTTAACCTGTTAGACTAGTAAAGCTCATCTAGTCTAGTTAACCCTTTAGACTAGTACAGCTCCTCTAGTCTAGTTGACCCTCGTTAACCCTTCAGACTAGTAAAGCTCCTCTAGTCTGGTTAACCCTCGTTAACCCTTCAGACTAGTAAAGCTCCTCTAGTCTAGTTAACCCTCGTTCACCCTTCAGACTAGTAGAGCTCCTCTAGTCTGGTTAACCCTCGTTAATCCGTTAGACTAGTAAAGCTCCTCTAGTCTAGTTAACCCTCGTTAACCCGTTAGACTAGTAAAGCTCCTCTAGTCTAGTTAACCCTCGTTAACCCTTCAGACTAGTAAAGCTCCTCTAGTCTAGTTAACCCTCGTTAACCCATTAGATTAGTAAAGCTCCTCTAGTCTAGTTAACCCTCGTTAACCCTTCAGACTAGTAAAGCTCCTCTAGTCTAGTTAACCCTCGTTAACCCGTTAGACTAGTGGAGCTCCTCTAGTCTAGTTAACCCTCGTTAACCCTTCAGACTAGTAAAGCTCCTCTAGTCTAGTTAACCCTCGTTAACCCGTTAGACTAGTGGAGCTCTTCTAGTCTAGTTAACCTCATTAACCCTTCAGACTAGTGTAGCTCCTCTAGTCTAGTTAACCCTCGTTAACCTGTTAGACTAGTGGAGCTCATCTAGTCTAGTTAACCCTTTAGACTAGTAAAGCTCCTCTAGTCTAGTTAACCCTAGTTAACCCTTCAGACTAGTAAAGCTCCTCTAGTCTGGTTAACTTTCGTTAACCCTTCAGACTAGTAAAGCTCCTCTAGTCTAGTTAACCCTCGTTAACCCTTCAGACTAGTAAAGCTCCTCTAGTCTAGTTAACTCTCGTTCACCCTTCAGACTAGTAAAGCTCCTCTAGTCTAGTTAACCCTCGTTAACCCGTTAGACTAGTAAAGCTCCCCTAGTCTAGTTAACCCTCGTTAACCCGTTAGACTAGTAAAGCTCCTCTGGTCTAGTTAACCCTCGTTAACCCTTCAGACTAGTAAAGCTCCTCTAGTCTAGTTAACCCTCGTTAACCCGTTAGACTAGTAAAGCTCCTCTAGTCTAGTTAACCCTCGTTAACCCGTTAGACTAGTAAAGCTCCTCTAGTCTAGTTAACCCTCGTTAACCCGTTAGACTAGTAAAGCTCCTATAGTCTAGTTAACCCTCGTTAACCCTTCAGACTAGTAAAGCTCCTCTAGTCTAGTTAACCCTCCTTAACCCCCTGGTCTTGCTTTTATTTACTAATGTGTGAATGTTGGTGGTGGTCAGAAGGGCCGATGGTCAGAATGGCAGCCTCTCTTCTGTCAGTCTGCCCCAGGGCAGCTGTGGCTACAGACGTCTGTCGTAGTTTACCACCACCGGTGAGAATGACTGTGTGAATGAATGATGCAACTCTGTAAAGCATCTTTGAGTGACCTAAAAAGCGCTATATTAAACTGATGCATTATTATTATTATTAATATCATTTTCATTAGTTTATTTATATAAAATGTTGTCTTTAGTTATTCTCTATATTTTCATTCCCTGATGTTTTACTGAGTTCTAGTTCATGGAGGAACCATTTTAAGGTCCATTAGTTTTTCTGAAGGTCTTAATCTGATGTGAGCGCTCTAACGCTGTAGACTGAACCATTTCTCACACTTTTAGAGGGCAGATGGGAGGCTTATGCATAAAGTTACTTTATTAAACCATCTGTGGTGGTTTAGAGGAGCTGCAGGCTTCACCTCCACATCCTGATGAACTCTCCTCCTCTTGACAGATAAGACGGTTCCTCCCACCTTCACCAGGAAGCTGAAGGACTGTCAGATGGTTGTGGGAGAAGCAGCGGAGATGGAGTGTAAAGTGTCTGGATCTCCACCCTTCATCATCACCTGGTACCATGATGGAGAGGAGGTCCAGAGCGGGCCAAACTACGAGCTTTCGCTCAGCGACAACACGGCCTCCCTCAGAGTTCCCACGCTCAAGCTGTCAGACTCTGGAGTTTATCGATGCACGGCGGTCAACAAGGCCGGATCCAGTGAGACTTCAGCCTCTCTGGCTGTTAGAGGTCAGTACCTGCTGAGGTTCTGCTCCTGGAACCTGAACAGCAGCTGCACTTTAGCAAAGGAATAAATCCAGATAAAAGACCAAAACAACATTTTCTACATAAACAAAACACAATTCAAACAACCAGAGACAACATGACCAATCAACAAAAAGACGCTAACGATGCGTACCCCCAAAAACTTTAGGTTGATGCACAAGTATCCCCCTAAAGAGGTCCCAGGATGTTGGACGACCACGAGTAGAGCGCAAACCTGATTGGCTTAAAGTAAAACTGTCAAAAAGAGCTTGAGATAAGATGATCCAGGTCTCTTATTGGGAAAAAGATCTGAAGACAGTGACACGTAACAATAGCTGATATTAGGTGTGGGGCCGAATACAAATACGGTATCATAACATCTTTTTTCCAAATACTTATTTCAAACAAATACAGTCTACAGTCTTCTAGCGGTTTGAGCTTCAACCACATCAATTAACTTTACACGACACATTTCTTCATTTCATCCACTCAGACCTGGTCATCTGATGAGAACAGTTTAGGTTCTGAGATCTAAAGATGTGTTGTTCTAGCAAAACAAGGCCGATGGTTCTGGTTCTGTTCAGACCTCCATTGACCTTCTCCTCTTTCTACACCCAGAACCTCCATCCTTTGTGGTGCCGCCACAGCCGGTGGAGGCCATGCCCGGCTCTGACGTGGCATTCTCAGCTGTGGTGAAGGGCAGCGCCCCCCTCAGGCTGAAGTGGTTCAGAGGAACCAAGGAGATCCTGCCAGGAGGGGACTGCAGCTTCTCCCTGAAGGACAACCAGGTGACCCTGGAGCTCCGCAGCATCAACAAGTCTCACGCTGGAGAGTACACCTGTCAGATCCTCAACGACGCTGGAAAGGAGAGCTGTGCTGTGAACCTCTTGGTCAAAGGTCAGTTAGGAGACCGTCTACCAGCCTTCTCTGACTTTGGTCCTAACTACCACCTCAGAACTAGGATTAGTTCTGACAAAGAATGACAATCGTTACTACAGTAATTAATACAACTAGTTAGGTCCAAAGCTAGTAACATTTTAAAATGGTTTCATATCAAAACTGGAGCTTAAACTCAAGCTGATGATCCATAAAGCCTCCAGTAGAGCTGAAGTGTAGAGGAACATGAACATGGAGATACCAGCTTTTACCCAACATCAACGAAATACCAACGGTGTCAGTTTCATCCTCTACGAGCAAAACTCAGAGGACCAGCAACCGAAAATAAGTCAAAACAACCGGCCTCAACCAGCCAGAACTAGAAATCAGTAGTTAGTGCCTCATTAGTGACTAGTTAGTGCCTCATTAGTGACTAGTTAGTGCCTCATTATAGAGTAGTTAGTGCCTCATTATAGAGTAGTTAGTGCCTCATTAGTGACTAGTTAGTGCCTCATTGGTGTCTCATTATAGACTAGTTAGTGCCTCATTATAGACTAGTTAGTGCCTCATTATAGACTAGTTAGTGTCTCATTATAGACTAGTTAGTGTCTCATTATAGACTAGTTAGTGCCTCATTATAGACTAGTTAGTGTCTCATTAGTGTCTCATTATAGACTAGTTAGTGCCTCGTTATAGACTAGTTAGTGCCTCATTAGTGACTAGTTAGTGTCTCATTATAGACTAGTTAGTGCCTCATTGGTGTCTCATTATAGACTAGTTAGTGCCTCATTATAGACTAGTTAGTGTCTCATTATAGACTAGTTAGTGTCTCATTATAGACTAGTTAGTGCCTCATTATAGACTAGTTAGTGTCTCATTAGTGTCTCATTATAGACTAGTTAGTGCCTCGTTATAGACTAGTTAGTGCCTCATTAGTGACTAGTTAGTGTCTCATTATAGACTAGTTAGTGCCTCATTGGTGTCTCATTATAGACTAGTTAGTGCCTCATTATAGACTAGTTAGTGTCTCATTATAGACTAGTTAGTGTCTCATTATAGACTAGTTAGTGCCTCATTATAGACTAGTTAGTGTCTCATTAGTGTCTCATTATAGACTAGTTAGTGCCTCGTTATAGACTAGTTAGTGCCTCATTATAGACTAGTTAGTGTCTCATTAGTGTCTCATTATAGACTAGTTAGTGCCTCATTAGTGACTAGTTAGTGTCTCATTATAGACTAGTTAGTGCCTCATTATAGACTAGTTAGTGTCTCATTATAGACTAGTTAGTGCCTCATTATAGACTAGTTAGTGTCTCATTATAGACTAGTTAGTGCCTCATTAGTGTCTCATTAGTGTCTCATTATAGACTAGTTAGTGTCTCATTAGTGTCTCATTATAGACTAGTTAGTGCCTCATTATAGACTAGTTAGTGTCTCATTATAGACTAGTTAGTGCCTCATTATAGACTAGTTAGTGTCTCATTATAGACTAGTTAGTGTCTCATTATAGACTAGTTAGTGTCTCATTAGTGTCTCATTATAGACTAGTTAGTGCCTCATTATAGACTAGTTAGTGTCTGATTATAGACTAGTTAGTGTCTCATTATAGACTAGTTAGTGTCTCATTAGTGTCTCATTATAGACTAGTTAGTGCCTCATTAGTGTCTCATTATAGACTAGTTAGTGTCTCATTATAGACTAGTTAGTGTCTCATTAGTGTCTCATTATAGACTAGTTAGTGTCTCATTATAGACTAGTTAGTGTCTCATTATAGACTAGTTAGTGTCTCATTATAGACTAGTTAGTGTCTCATTAGTGTCTCATTATAGACTAGTTAGTGCCTCATTATAGACTAGTTGGTGCCTCATTATAGACTAGTTAGTGCCTCATTAGTAAGTAAGTAAGTAAAGTTGATTTATATAGCGCCGTTCACAGATATACATCACAAAGCGCTTGACAATATAAACAAAAAAACAAAACAGAGAAAACATTGAAAATAAAAAACAAAACAGAGATTTGCGGTACCATCAGGGGATCTACATTGTAAATTATGAGTTAAAGTGGGACATTTACTTGGGCTTGGGCAGAGAGAAATATTGGGGCAAACTTAGTGTCTCATTATAGACTAGTTAGTGCCTCATTAGTGTCTCATTATAGATTAGTGCCTCATTAGTGCGTCATTATAGACTAGTTAGTGCCTCATTAGTGACTCTTTAGTGCCATGTTACTGACATATTGATGAATTGTTAGTGACTCATTATTGACTCGTTAGTGTCCCGTTAGTGACTAATTAGTGCCTTGATAGAGCCTCATCAGGGCCTGTTTAGGGTGTCGTTAGTGTCCCATTAGTTCCTTTCCTAAGGCCTCATTAGTGGTTAAGATAGTTTCTGTCTTCTCTTCATTTGTATTTTTTTTCTGTAAAGTAAACTTGCCTTGCCTCTACACTGGAAGTTTGAAACAACATGGTTCCTTTAAGAAGGTCCTTGGTAAAAACAGACTTAATTCTAATGCAGAACTCATTTCTAATCATAATCATAGCATCGGGGTTAGTCTGAACAAGTAGAGCTATTACGTTGTTGGTCTCGTTGTAAAGACAGTTTTTATCATGTCAGTCATTTGTATGAAGTTTTTGATATTTTTAAATACGTAATGTGTGATCACTGAGCAGTGTGAAGTCACCTGATTGAAACAAAGCCTCCATTCTTTTAATTCAGCCTTTTTTAATAACTCAATGAATTGTTTCAGTACTGCTGGAAACACTTTTCTTTTTGGTTACCTCCACTTCCCCATCATGGCTCAGTTTAGGATCAATAATTAGCCTACTTAAAGCTCCTATCTGGAGCATTTTTCTATGTCTCAAAGTGTTCTAAATGTTCTAAATGATATTTCAGGTCTAAACTATGATCTATGGGTTGAGTTCCACAACATCTGTCATTCTGATGAAGACCCTCCTTCCTCCTAGAGACCCCTTTGCATTCTTTCTGGCCGCCAAACTTTTTCAGCCAATGAAATTCAAATTTCTGCATTGTCGGCTTTCTGTCGACGTGCACACGCTTCAAGCAAACCTGTATCAATAGGGGGCGCTCTTATACAGGACGCTCCGTGTGTTTCTCTGTTTACCTCTCAGCCGTTCATGGAGGAGTCAGAGCTCATTTCTACTAAAAACGTATCCATTCCCCGGCTAATGATGGATTTATTATTATTTTTAAACCTTTCACCTCACAGAATGGCAAGGCTTTCCAAGGATACACGTTTATTTTGGTCAAGAAGTTCATTCAGGGCCGAGTCATTTCTGTGTTCTGCTACAGAATACAGCAGCAGCTCTCTGCTACAGAGCTAAGTATCAGAAGCAGCAGGACAGAGAGGACTCATCAGAGCCTGGTAGTGTGGGAACACTGGGAGTGATTAAACCTACACTTTGAGCGGCACAGTTTATACCCAGCAACGTAATGCGCCGTGCTTTGGGGAGGAGTCGTAGGACGTTAGATTCAAAAACTGCTCTCTTGATGAAACAATCCACATTGCGGCTTTAACTTTGATGGCCAGAATTGATCCTGCGTACCACTAGAGGGAGCTTACGCACCACATATTGGAATAAGAGCGTGAATAATTTAGACTTTAGTTTGGTCGTTCTAAAACATCAACATGTGTGTCTCTCAGAACCAGCGGCCTTCTCCAAGAAGCTGAAGGACGTGTCGGTGGAGAAGGGCCGACCTTTAACCCTGGAGTGCTCGTACACCGGAACTCCAAAGATCACAGTGAGCTGGTTTAAAGATGGCCAACAGATCTTCGCTTCCTTCAGACACAACATCACCACAACAGAAAGCTCCTGCATCCTGGAGTGTCTCAGTACCGATGACAAGGAGACTGCGGGGACGTACTGCTGTCGAGTGTCCAATGACGCCGGAGAAGACGAGAGCGAGGCCGTGGTGTCTGTCCTTGGTAAGTTCTGCTCCAAGGCGAGCTCTGGACCTGAATCACGATACAGTTCTTCCTCTGATCAGGAAATGTCCTCTTCTCATGGGTCTCTTGAACTCTACAGAACCACCATACTTCATGGAGTCTCTGGAGCCCATGGAGGTGACAGCAGGTGATGCAGTGTGTCTGAAGTGTCAGGTAGCAGGCACACCTGAGATCAAGGTGTCCTGGTTCAAGGCTGATGGGAAGGTCAGGTCCAGCCCCACCTGTAGACTGGAGTACGCTAAGGGTGTGGCCTGTTTGAAGCTCAGTAAGGTCACCAAGGCTGACATCGGAGAGTACACCTGCAAGGCGGAGAACAAGATTGGCTCCGCCTCCTCCAACTGCAGACTCAACGTGCTGGGTAACACCTGGATTTATTTAGCTTTAAAATACTGATTGTTGTATCTGGTCTGGGTCAGAATCTGGTCTGGTCTGGGTCAGAATCTGGTCTGGTTTGGGTCAGATTCTGGTCTGGGCCATAATCTGGTCTGGTCTGGGTCAGAATTTGGTCTGGTCTGGGTCAGAATTTGGTCTGGTCTGGGTCAGAATCTGGTCTGGTTGAGGTCATAATCTGGTCTGGTCTGGGTCAGAATCTGGTCTGGTCTGGGTCAGATTCTGGTCTGGGTCAGAATCTGGTATGGTCTGGGTTAGAATCTGGTCTGGTCTGGGTCAGAATCTGGTCTGGGTCAGAATCTGATCTGGTCTGGGTCAGATTCTGGTCTGGGTCAGAATCTGGTCTGGTTGGGGTCAGAATCTGGTTTGAATCTGGTCTGGTCTGGGTCAGAATCTGGTCTGGTCTGGGTCAGAATCTGGTCTGGTTCGGGTCATAATCTGGTCTGGGTCATGATCTGGTCTGGGTCATAATCTGGTCTGGGTCATAATCTGGTCTGGTCTGGGTCATAATCTGGTCTTGTTGGGGTCAGAATCCGGTTTGAATCTGGTATGGTCTGGGTCAGATTCTGGTCTGGGTCATAATCTGGTCTGGTCTGGGTCAGATTCTGGTCTGGGTCATAATCTGGTCTGGTCTGGGTCAGATTCTGGTCTGGTCTGGGTCAGAATCTGGTCTGGTCTGGGACAGGGTCTGGTCTGGGTCATAATCTGGTCTGGTTGGGGTCAGAATCTGGTCTGGTTTGGGACAGAGTCTTGTCTGGTCTGGGTCATAATCTGGTCTGGTCTGGGTCATAATCTGGTCTGGGTCATAATCTGGTCTGGTCTGGGTCATAATCTGGTCTGGTCTGGGTCATAATCTGGTCTGGTCTGGGTCATAATCTGGTCTGGGTCTGATTCTGGTCTGGGTCAGAATCTGGTCTGGTTGGGTCAGAGTCTGGTCTGGGTCAGAATCTGGTCTGGTCTGGGTCAGAATCTGGTCTGGTCTGGGTCAGATTCTGGTCTGGGTCAGAATCTGGTCTGGTTTGGGTCTGATTCTGGTCTGGGTCAGAATCTGGTCTGGGTCTGATTCTGGTCTGGGTTAGAATCTGGTCTGGTCTGGGTCAGAATTTGGTCTGGTCTGGGTCAGAATCTGGTCTGGTTGAGGTCATAATCTGGTCTGGTCTGGGTCAGATTCTGGTCTGGGTCATAATCTGGTCTGGTCTGGGTCAGATTCTGGTCTGGGTCATAATCTGGTCTGGTTTGGGTCATAATCTGGTCTGGTCTGGGTCAGAATTTGGTCTGGTCTGGGTCAGAATTTGGTCTGGGTCATAATCTGGTCTGGTCTGGGTCAGATTCTGGTCTGGGTCATAATCTGGTCTGGTTGGGGTCAGAATCTGGTTTGAATCTGGTATGGTCTGGGTCAGATTCTGGTCTGGGTCAGAATCTGGTCTGGTCTGGGTCATAATCTGGTCTGGTCTGGGTCAGAATCTGGTCTGGTCTGGGTCAGAATCTGGTCTGGTCTGGGTCAGATTCTGGTCTGGGTCAGAATCTGGTCTGGTTTGGGTCTGATTCTGGTCTGGGTCAGAATCTGGTCTGGGTCTGATTCTGGTCTGGTCTGGTCTGGGTCAGAATCTGGTCTGGTCTGGGTCAGATTCTGGTCTGGGTCAGAATCTGGTATGGTCTGGGTTAGAATCTGGTCTGGTCTGGGTCAGAATCTGGTCTGGGTCAGAATCTGATCTGGGTCAGAATCTGGTCTGGTTTGGGTCAGAATTTGGTCTGGGTCAGAATCTGGTCTGGTCTGGGTCAGAATCTGGTCTGGTCTGGGTCAGAATCTGGTCTGGTTTGGGTCAGATTCTGGTCTGGGTCAGAATCTGGTCTGGGTCTGATTCTGGTCTGGGTCAGAATCTGGTCTGGTCTGGGTCATAATCTGGTCTGGTCTGGGTCATAATCTGGTCTGGTTGGGGTCAGAATCTGGTTTGAATCTGGTCTGGTCTGGGTCAGAATCTGGTCTGGTCTGGGTCAGAATCTGGTCTGGGTCATAATCTGGTCTGGTCTGGGTCATAATCTGGTCTGGTTGGGGTCAGAATCTGGTTTGAATCTGGTCTAGTCTGGGTCAGAATCTGGTCTGGTCTGGTTCAGAATCTGGTCTGGTCTGGGTCAGAATCTGGTCTGGGTCATAATCTGGTCTGGTCTGGGTCATAATCTGGTCTGGTTGGGGTCAGAATCTGGTTTGAATCTGGTCTGGTCTGGGTCAGAATCTGGTCTGGTCTGGGTCAGAATCTGGTCTGGGTCAGAATCTGGTCTGGTCTGGTTCAGAATCTGGTCTGGTCTGGGTCAGAATCTGGTCTGGTCTGGGACAGGGTCTGGTCTGGGTCATAATCTGGTCTGGTTGGGGTCAGAATCTGGTCTGGTTTGGGACAGAGTCTTGTCTGGTCTGGGTCATAATCTGGTCTGGTTGGGGTCAGAGTCTGGTCTGGTCTGGGTCATAATCTGGTCTGGTCTGGGTCAGAATCTGGTCTGGTCTGGGTCAGAGTCTGGTCTGGTCTGGGTCATAATCTGGTCTGGTCTGGTCTGGGTCATAATCTGGTCTGGTCTGGTCTGGGTCATAATCTGGTCTGGTCTGGGTCATAATCTGGTCTGGTCTGGGTCATAATCTGGTCTGGTCTGGGTCATAATCTGGTCTGGTCTGGGACAGGGTCTGGTCTGGGTCATAATCTGGTCTGGTTGGGGTCAGAATCTGGTCTGGTTTGGGTCAGAATCTGGTCTGGTCTGGGTCATAATCTGGTCTGGTCTGGTCTGGGTCATAATCTGGTCTAGTCTGGGTCATAATCTGGTCTGGTCTGGGTCATAATCTGGTCTGGGTCATAATCTGGTCTGGTCTGGGTCATAATCTGGTCTGGGTCATAATCTGGTCTGGTCTGGGTCATAATCTGGTCTGGTTGGGGTCAGAATCTGGTCTGGGTCATAATCTGGTCTAGTCTGGGTCATAATCTGGTCTGGTCTGGGTCTGGGTCATGATCTAGTCTGGTCTGGTCTGGGTCATAATCTGGTCTGGTCTGGGTCATAATCTGGTCTGGTCTGGGTCATAATCTGGTCTGGGTCATAATCTGGTCTGGGTCATAATCTGGTCTGGGTCATAATCTGGTCTGGTCTGGGTCATAATCTGGTCTGGGTCATAATCTGGTCTGGGTCTAAGTCCTGGACTACTTATACAGGCTGATGGCAGTGAGCTACACTGTACCTCTAAAGTGAGGCTAACTGTCGACCGTGTTTTCTTCAGAGGCCAAGACCCCGCCGTCTTTCCCTAAGAAGATCACGAGCCTCCAGGAGACCGAGGGCCACCCGGTCCGGTTTGAGTGCCGTGTTGCCGGCTCGTCGCCTATCGAGGTGTCGTGGCTGAAGGACGGCGAGCCGCTGGTTCAGGGAGGAGAGTTCTCCATGCTGTATGACGACAACACGGCTGCGCTTCAGATCAGCCGTGGAGAGATGAGGCATTCAGGTGAATACACCTGCGTGGCCTCCAACAGCGTGGGCTCAGCTTCCTGTAGGGCCAAGCTCACCATGCAAGGTACTGTTGGGGTTAAAGGTCAGCTAACGGGGTTTAATGCAGTTAGAGCAGCTTCTGATCGACTTCCTGATTCTGTCCTTCAGAACCCAGATACGCCCCGGTGTTTGACAGGAAGTTGTCTCCACTGGAGGCGACCGTGGGTGACTCCATTGAACTGGAGTGTCACGTGACTGGCTCCGCCCCCATTAAGGTCACATGGTCCAAAGACCATAAAGACATTCGCTCTGGAGGGAACTATAAGCTAAGCTGTGTGGATAACACCCCCCACCTGACTATCCTGAAGGCAGATAAAGCCGACACAGGAAGGTATTTCTGCCACGCCTCAAACGACGTGGGGAAGGATTCTTGTTCAGCTGAAATCTCTGTCAAAGGTAGTTTAACCTCCCAGAATCCTCAGATGTTCGTCTGTGTGAGGAACCCCCTTCACTGTTTCCCTTCTGTTTCAGAGCGCAAAAACCCTCCGGTGTTTACCAAAAAGCCCTCGGAGCACATCGAGGACTCAGAGGGGAAACTGGTGAAAATCGAGGGCAGGGTCACTGGATCACAGCCCATGTCAGTCAGCTGGTTCAAAGACGATAAAGAAATCCAGAGTTCAGACAAATTCGACATCAGCTTTAAGAGTAACGTGGCGGTGCTCTGCATCAAGAGCAGCCAGGTGTCCGACAGCGGCAGGTACTCCTGCCAGGCCGCCAACGAAGCTGGACAGGCCTCCTGTGATGTCACCGTGGGAATCCTCGGTGGGTTTTGGTTTCTAGATGTTCCAGACCCAGTAGAGGTCTCTGATTTTAAACCATTTACCTCCTTTGCAGAAGCCAAGAAGCCGCCGGTGTTTGATGTTCCTCTCAAACCGGTGACCGTAGACGAAGGCGACAAGCTGAGCCTCAGGTGTCACGTCTGCGGGTCGTCTCCTCTGAAGATCCAGTGGATGAAAGACAGGAGGGAGCTGACGTCAGCCGGCAGCACCAGAATCAGCATTTCTGACGGAACGGCTTGTGTGGAAATCAGCCCGGTCTCCAAACACGACGCCGGAGATTACCTCTGCAAGGCCTCCAACGAAGCTGGCAGCGAGTTCTGCAAGGCCAAAGTCACCGTCAAAGGTAGGACCTCAACAGCGCCTCAAAACAGACAAGAATTCAATCGTGATCTGTAATTTGAGGTGTTGTTGTTTCAGAGAAACCAGGAGCAGTTCCAGCTGCTGCTGAAGCTCCAGCAGCAGCTCCAACCAAAAAGCTGGACCATCTGTTCTTCATCGAGGAACCCAAAACTGCACACGTCACAGAAAGTAAGACTCGGCATGAAACTGAATTTAGAAGCTTCGCAGTTCTGACGTAACACCGTCTGTCGCTCCACAGAGGGAACCGCCACCTTCATCGCTAAGGTGGGCGGCGACCCCATCCCCAGCGTCAAGTGGATGAAGGGGAAATGGAGGCAGCTCAATCATGGAGGACGCATCTCCATCGAGCAGAAGGGTCAGGAGGCCAAGCTTGAAATACGAGAGGTCACCAAGTCAGACTCGGGTCAGTACCGATGCGTCGCCTCCAACAGGCACGGTGAGATCGAGTGCAGCACCGACGTGCACGTAGATGAGAAGAAGGCGGCACCGCAGCTGGAGGGAGACCTACGAGCTAAACTCAAGAAGTGAGTCCATTTCCAGGTCAGGTGTTCCTCAGCTGGAGCTGTAGAAACATCTCATCTTCTTGTTCTCAGGACGCCATCAAAGCAGAAGAGTCCACAGGAAGAGAAGGACATCGATATCGTCGAGCTGCTGAGGAACGTGGATCCTAAAGAATATGAGAAATACGCCCGAATGTACGGCATCACCGACTACAGAGGTCTGCTGCAGGCCATCGAGCAGCTGAAGAAGGAACGCGCTGAAGAAGGTGGAAGAGTGGTGAGGACCGCTACGTCTGGATAAGGGTTCTCTATAGCCTGGGGAGGGTTCTCTGTGGCCTGGGGAGGGTTCTTTACGACCTGAGTTCTCTATAGCCTGGGGAGGGTTCTCTATAGCCTGGCGAGGGTTCTCTATGGCCTGAGGAGGGTTCTCTATGGTCTGGGGAGGGTTCTTTACGACCTGAGTTCTCTATGGCCTGGGGAGGGTTCTCTATGGTCTGGGGAGGGTTCTTTACGACCTGAGTTCTCTATGGCCTGGGGAGGGTTCTCTATGGCCTGGGGAGGGTTCTCTATGGCCCGAGGAGGGTTATCCATGGCCTGGGGAGGGTTCTTTACGACCTGAGTTCTCTATGGCCTGGGGAGGGTTCTCTATGGCCCGAGGAGTTTTCTATGACCTGAGGAGTTCTCTATGGCCTGGGGAGGGTTCTCTATGACCTGAGGAGGGTTCTCTATGACTTGAGGAGGGTTCTCTATGGCCTGAGGAGTTCTCTATGGCCTGAGGAGGGTTCTCTATGACTTGAGGAGGGTTCTTTATGGCCTGAGGAGTTCTCTATGACCTGAGGAGGGTTCTCTATGGCCTGGGGAGGGTTCTCTATGGCCTGAGGAGTTCTCTATGACCTGGGGAGGGTTCTCTATGGCCTGTGGAGTTCTCTATGGCCTGGGGAGGGTTCTTTACGACCTGAGGAGGGTTCTCTATGGCCTGGGGAGGGTTCTCTATGGCCTGAGGAGTTCTCTATGACCTGAGGAGGGTTCTCTATGACTTGAGGAGGGTTCTCTATGGCCTGAGGAGTTCTCTATGGCCTGAGGAGTTCTCTATGGCCTGAGGAGTTCTCTATGACCTGAGGAGGGTTCTCTATGACTTGAGGAGGGTTCTCTATGGCCTGAGGAGTTCTCTATGACCTGAGGAGGGTTCTCTATGGCCTGGGGAGGGTTCTCTATGGCCTGGGGAGGGTTCTCTATGGCCTGAGGAGTTCTCTATGGCCTGAGGAGGGTTCTCTATGGCCTGAGGAGGGTTCCCTATGACCTGAGGAGGGTTCTCTATGGCCTGAGGAGTTCTCTATGACCTGAGGAGTTCTCTATGACCTGAGGAGGGTTCTCTATGACCTGAGGAGGGTTCTCTATGGCCTGAGGAGTTCTCTATGACCTGAGGAGGGTTCTCTATGACCTGAGGAGGGTTCTCTATGGCCTGAGGAGTTCTCTATGGCCTGAGGAGGGTTCTCTATGGCCTGAGGAGTTCTCTATGGCCTGAGGAGGGTTCTCTATGGCCTGAGGAGGGTTCCCTATGACCTGAGGAGGGTTCTCTATGGCCTGGGGAGGGTTCTCTATGGCCTGGGGAGGGTTCTCTATGGCCTGAGGAGTTCTCTATGACCTGGGGAGGGTTCTCTATGGCCTGAGGAGTTCTCTATGACCTGAGGAGTTCTCTATGGCCTGAGGAGGGTTCTCTATGACCTGAGGAGGGTTCTCTATGGCCTGGGGAGGGTTCTCTATGGCCTGGGGAGGGTTCTCTATGGCCTGAGGAGTTCTCTATGGCCTGAGGAGGGTTCTCTATGGCCTGAGGAGGGTTATCCATGGCCTGGGGAGGGTTCTTTACGACCTGAGTTCTCTATGGCCTGGGGAGGGTTCTCTATGACCTGAGGAGGGTTCTCTATGACCTGAGGAGGGTTCTCTATGACCTGAGGAGGGTTCTCTATGGCCTGAGGAGGGTTCTCTATGGCCTGAGGAGGGTTCTCTATGGCCTGAGGAGGGTTCTCTATGGCCTGAGGAGTTCTCTATGACCTGAGGAGGAGTTCTCTATGGCCTGAGGAGTTCTCTATGACCTGAGGAGGGTTCTCTATGGCCTGGGGAGGGTTCTCTATGGCCTGAGGAGTTCTCTATGACCTGAGGAGGGTTCTCTATGACCTGAAGAGGGTTCTCTATGACCTGAAGAGGGTTCTCTATGACCTGAAGAGGGTTCTCTATGGCCTGAGGAGGGTCCTCTATGACCTGAAGAGGGTTCTCTATGACCTGAGGAGGGTTCTCTATGACCTGAAGAGGGTTCTCTATGACCTGAAGAGGGTTCTCTATGGCCTGAGGAGGGTTCTCTATGACCTGAAGAGGGTTCTCTATGGCCTGAGGAGGGTTCTCTATGACCTGAGGAGGGTTCTCTATGGCCTGAGGAGTTCTCTATGACCTGAGGAGTGTTCTCTATGACCTGAAGAGGGTTCTCTATGACCTGAGGAGGGTTCTCTATGGCCTGAGGAGTTCTCTATGACCTGAGGAGTGTTCTCTATGACCTGAAGAGGGTTCTCTATGACCTGAAGAGGGTTCTCTATGGCCTGAGGAGGGTTCTCTATGACCTGAGGAGGGTCCTCTATGACCTGAAGAGGGTTCTCTATGGCCTGAGGAGTTCTCTATGACCTGAGGAGGGTTCTCTATGGCCTGAGGAGGGTCCTCTGATCCGATGAGCGTTCTGTGATTGTTTCCTCAGTGCTAATAACACTGTTGTTGTTGTTGACAGGAAGTGGAACGTGCAGACAGAGAAACTGATGAGGACATGGCTCGACTGGTGGCCGACCTGCAGAAGAGGATGGAGAGGACAGAGGTAGATCAGTCTGACTAAATCAGAACCTAAACGTTCCTCTGTGATGATGATGATGTTCTTTTTAAAATGTTAAATAAAAACTGCTTGACTGAATCTTGTGGAACCGGTTCCTCTCGTAGCCCGTCACTGTGGTGAAGGACATCTCCAACCAAAGCGCCTTCACCAACGAGGAGGCGGTGTTTGAGTGCCAAGTCAAGATCAACTACCCAGAGATCAGCCTGTCCTGGTACAAGGGCACGCAGAAGCTAGACACCGGGGACAAGTATGACATCAGCATCAGTGGCGACCGCCACTTGCTCAGGATCAGGGCGTGTCAGTCGTCCGACCAGGGAAACTACCGGGTGGTGTGTGGGCCGCACATCTCCAGCGCCAAGCTCACCGTCACAGGTCAGTACCAACATAGACACCCTGGAGAACCACACCAAGATCATGAGCTGGATTTGATGAGGTCTGTCTTTGTGTTTCAGAGGTGGAGGTTGAGAAGCACCTGGAGGACACGTCGGGTAAGGAAGGCCAGTCGTGCACACTGTCTTGTCAGTTGTCCATTCCTAACGTAGAGGCTCAGTGGTTTAAAAACGGCCTGCGGTTAGAGATGAAGGGCAGATACTCGTCTGAGGTCAAACACAAGGTTCAGAAGCTTCTGATCAGAAACCTGAAGCCTGAAGACGGAGGCAGATACTCCTGCAGGTACCAGCACCTGGAGTCATCAGCAGACCTCAGGGTGGAAGGTTCGTACCTTCTTGTAGACCATTACTAACCTCTTTGAACTCTTGGATTTGCCTTTTCTTTCACTTCCTTCTTGGATGTAGTCTCATTTTCTTAATATTCTCCATCATCATCTCCCTTTTTGTCTTTTTTCCATCTTCCTGTCTTCATAACGCCCACCTGACGGTCGTTTCTAACCGTGCTAGTGACAAACTGATCAGTCCCATTCACATCTTTCTGTTTTAGCTGAACAAATTCATTTCACCAAACGCATCCACAACATCGAAGTGAACGAGCTACAGTCAGCCACCTTCGAGTGCGAGGTTTCCTTCGACAATGCAATCGTTTCCTGGTACAAAGACACCTGGGAACTGAAGGAAAGCACTAAGTACAGCTTCAGGAGCGAGGGCCGAAGACACTTCATGGTCATCCGAAACGTGACCATCGAAGACGAAGGTGCGTCACTGAGTCCCAGACTCAGGACTTGAAGCCCTGCAGATTTTCCTCCCGTGTTGTTCTGTGTGACCTGAGTGTTGGTTACTAATCCCATGTAGGCGTGTACTCTGTGGTTGTGAGGTTGGAGCCCAGAGGAGAGGCTAAGAGCACAGCTGAGCTTTATTTATCTGCCAAAGGTACAGCTCTCAGTCACCTTTCCTGCTTCTGCTCTGCTTTCCGCTGATTCATGCTTTAACAAAGACCTCCTTCTGTTCACAGAAATCGAGCTGGCGATGGTTCCGACAGGTGAGTGCTTTGAAAGGGCAGGAACCCTTTTGGTCCTCCTCCTGTGATCTGATCAGATGTTCTGTTTGGTTTCTGGTGTCTGGATCTCATGTCGATTAGCTCCCTGTAGCCTCTGGTTCTGATTCTGCTTAGATTTCACATGAAAATCCTCCAACCTGGGCCTGACCAGACAGAAAACTGCTCCTTAGTTTACACAGTTAGAACTCTATATTACCTGTTAGCTAACCTCTACAGTCAGAACTCTATATTACCTGTTAGCTAACCTCTACAGTTAGAACTCTATATTTCCTGTTAGTTAACCTCTACAGTTAGAACACTATATTACCTGTTAGCTAACCTCTACAGTTAGAACACTATATTACCTGTTAGCTAACCTCTACAGTTAGAACTCTATATTACCTGTTAGCTAACCTCTACAGTTAGAACACTATATTACCTGTTAGCTAACCTCTACAGTTAGAACATGATATTACCTGTTAGTTAACCTCTACAGTTAGAACTCTATATTACCTGTTAGCTAACCTCTACAGTTAGAACTCTATATTACCTGTTAGTTAACCTCTACAGTTAGAACTCTATATTACCTGTTAGCTAACCTCTACAGTTAGAACTCTATATTACCTGTTAGCTAACCTCTACAGTTAGAACTCTATATTACCTGTTAGCTAACCTCTACAGTTAGAACTCTATATTACCTGTTAGCTAACCTCTACAGTTAGAACTCTATATTACCTGTTAGCAAACCTCTACAGTTAGAACTCTATATTACCTGTTAGCTAACCTCTACAGTTAGAACTCTATATTACCTGTTAGCTAACCTCTACAGTTAGAACTCTATATTACCTGTTAGCTAACCTCTACAGTTAGAACTCTATATTACCTGTTAGCTTACCTCTACAGTTAGAACTCT
>SSNR01000097.1:1089009-1108274 GCA_006937965.1 Callopanchax toddi | reverse complement strand
TAAGTCCCAAAGTCAACTAGAACCAGGTGTCCGTAAGTCCCAAAGTCAACTAGAAC
Organism: Callopanchax toddi; assembly: GCA_006937965.1. Lineage (NCBI taxonomy): Eukaryota > Metazoa > Chordata > Actinopteri > Cyprinodontiformes > Nothobranchiidae > Callopanchax > Callopanchax toddi. The sequence continues at coordinate 1,108,218 of SSNR01000097.1, read as the reverse complement.
CAGGTGTCTCTAAGTCCCAGAGTCAACTAGAACCATGTGTCCCTAAGTCCCAAAGTCGACTACAACCAGGTGTCCGTAAGTCCCAAAGTCAACTACAACCATGTGTCCCTAAGTCCCAAAGTCAACTACAACCATGTGTCACTAAGTCCCAAAGTCAACTACAACCAGTTGTCCCTAAGTCCCAAAGTCAACTAGAACCAGGTGGAATAAAGGCCCAAAGTCACTCAGAAGCTGAAGAAGTTCTAGAAAAAATAAAGGTTCCCAAACCGGAAGTCCAATCCAAGACCATTTGGGTTAGAGACGACTACGGTCAGATTAGTCTGATTTTACCTGAAACCAAACAGGAAGCACATGACAGGAGGTCAGTTGGGAAAGTGATGGAGGTCACTACTGAGAAACATCTCATTGCTAAAGAAGGAGATCCTCAGTCAGATTCTGTCCAAAGGTTTAGAGGTTCAGACAAGCTGATTGATGTCCAGACAGCAGGAAATCAAGTGTATGAATCACTGAGTCCAGAGTCTGTAGAGACATCGGCTCAGGGTTCAAAGGATGGGACTGAGGTCAAAGGTCAAATCACTGACAAAATGTCTTTGATCAAGGATAAATCAGAAAAACTTTCTACAGAACCAGAACCAGGTGGAATAAAGTCCCATGGTCAACTTGATCCAAGAGGACCAATGTCCCAAATTCAACTAGAACCAGGTGTCCGCAAGTCCCAAAGTCAACTAGAACCAGGTGTCCCTAAGTCCCAAAGTCAACTAGAACCATGTGTCCCTAAGTCCCAAAGTCAACTAGAACCAGGTGTCTCTAAGTCCCAAAGTCAACTAGAACCATTTGTCCCTAAGTCCCAAAGTCAACTAGAACTAGGTGTCCTAAAGTCCCAAAGTCAACCACAAGCTAAGAAAGTTCAAGAAAAAATAAAGGTTCCCAAACCAGAAGTCCAATCCAAGACCATTAGGGTTAGAGACGACTACGGTCAGATTAGTCTGATTTTACCTGAACCCAAACAGGAAGTACATGACAGGAGGTCAGTTGGGAAAGTGATGGAGGTCACTTCTGAGAAACATCTCATTGCTAAAGAAGGAGATCCTCAGTCAGATTCTGTCCAAAGGTTTAGAGGTCCAGACAAGCTGATTGATGTCCAGACAGCAGGAAATCAAGTGTATGAATCACTGAGTCCAGAGTCTGTAGAGACCTCGGCTCAGGGTTCAAAGGATGGGACTGAGGTCAAAGGTCAAATCACTGACAAAATGTCTTTGATCAAGGATAAATCAGAAAAACTTTCTACAGAACCAGAACCAGGTGGAATAAAGTCCCATGGTCAACTTGATCCAAGAGGACCAATGTCCCAAATTCAACTAGAACCAGGTGTCCGTAAGTCCCAAAGTCAACTAGAACCAGGTGTCTCTAAGTCCCAAAGTAAACTAGAACCAGGTGTCCGTAAGTCCCAAAGTCAACTAGAACCAGGTGTCCATAAGTCCCAAAGTCAACTAGAATCAGGTGTCCGTAAGTCCCAAAGTCAACTAGAACCAGGTGTCTCTAAGTCCCAAAGTCAACTAGAACCAGGTGTCCGTAAGTCCCAAAGTCAACTAGAACCAGGTGTCTCTAAGTCCCAAAGTCAACTAGAACCAGGTGTCCCTAAGTCCCAAAGTCAACTAGAACCAGGTGTCCCTAAGTCCCAAAGTCAACTAGAACCATGTGTCCCTAAGTCCCAAAGTCGACTAGAACCAGGTGTCTCTAAGTCCCAAAGTCAACTAAAACCATTTGTCCCTAAGTCCCAAAGTCAACTAGAACTAGGTGGAATAAAGGCCCAAAGTCAACTAGAACCAGGTGTCCTAAAGTCCCAAAGTCAACCACAAGCTAAGAAAGTTCAAGAAAAAATAAAGGTTCCCAAACCAGAAGTCCAATCTAAGACCATTAGGGTTAGAGACGACTACGGTCAGATTAGTCTGATTTTACCTGAACCCAAACAGGAAGTACATGACAGGAGGTCAGTTGGGAAAGTGATGGAGGTCACTTCTGAGAAACATCTCATTGCTAAAGAAGGAGATCCTCAGTCAGATTCTGTCCAAAGGTTTAGAGGTTCAGACAAGCTGATTGATGTCCAGACAGCAGGAAATCAAGTGTATGAATCACTGAGTCCAGAGTCTGTAGAGACCTCGGCTCAGGGTTCAACGGATGGGACTGAGGTCAAAGGTCAAATCACTGACAAAATGTCTTTGATCAAGTTTAAATCAGAAAAACTTTCTACAAAACCAGAACCAGGTGGAATAAAGTCCCATGGTCAACTTGATCCAAGAGGACCAATGTCCCAAATTCAACTAGAACCAGGTGTCCGCAAGTCCCAAAGTCAACTAGAACCAGGTGTCCCTAAGTCCCAAAGTCAACTAGAACCATGTGTCCCTAAGTCCCAAAGTCAACTAGAACCAGGTGTCTCTAAGTCCCAAAGTCAACTAGAACCATTTGTCCCTAAGTCCCAAAGTCAACTAGAACTAGGTGTCCTAAAGTCCCAAAGTCAACCACAAGCTAAGAAAGTTCAAGAAAAAATAAAGGTTCTCAAACCAGAAGTCCAATCTAAGACCATTAGGGTTAGAGACGACTACGGTCAGATTAGTCTGATTTTACCTGAACCCAAACAGGAAGTACATGACAGGAGGTCAGTTGGGAAAGTGATGGAGGTCACTACTGAGAAACATCTCATTGCTAAAGAAGGAGATCCTCAGTCAGATTCTGTCCAAAGGTTTAGAGGTCCAGACAAGCTGATTGATGTCCAGACAGCAGGAAATCAAGTGTATGAATCACTGAGTCCAGAGTCTGTAGAGACCTCGGCTCAGGGTTCAAAGGATGGGACTGAGGTCAAAGGTCAAATCACTGACAAAATGTCTTTGATCAAGGATAAATCAGAAAAACTTTCTACAGAACCAGAACCAGGTGGAATAAAGTCCCATGGTCAACTTGATCCAAGAGGACCAATGTCCCAAATTCAACTAGAACCAGGTGTCCGTAAGTCCCAAAGTCAACTAGAATCAGGTGTCCGTAAGTCCCAAAGTCAACTAGAACCAGGTGTCTCTAAGTCCCAAAGTCAACTAGAACCAGGTGTCCGTAAGTCCCAAAGTCAACTAGAACCAGGTGTCTCTAAGTCCCAAAGTCAACCACAAGCTAAGAAAGTTCAAGAAAAAATAAAGGTTCCCAAACCAGAAGTCCAATCTAAGACCATTAGGGTTAGAGACGACTACGGTCAGGTTAGTCTGATTTTACCTGAACCCAAACAGGAAGTACATGACAGGAGGTCAGTTGGGAAAGTGATGGAGGTCACTTCTGAGAAACATCTCATTGCTAAAGAAGGAGATCCTCAGTCAGATTCTGTCCAAAGGTTTAGAGGTCCAGACAAGCTGATTGATGTCCAGACAGCAGGAAATCAAGTGTATGAATCACTGAGTCCAGAGTCTTTAGAGACCTCGGCTCAGGGTTCAAAGGATGGGACTGAGGTCAAAGGTCAAATCACTGACAAAATGTCTTTGATCAAAGATAAATCAGAAAAACTTTCTACAGAACCAGAACCAGGTGGCCTAAAGTCCCATGGTCAACTTGATCCAAGAGGACCAATGTCCCAAATTCAATTGGAACCTGGTGTCCGAAAGCCCGAAAGTCAACTAGAACCTGGTAGATTAAAGTCCCAAGGTCAAGAACCAGGTGTTCCTAAGTCCCAAAGTCAACTAGAACCAGGTGTCCGTAAGTCCCAAAGTCGACTAGAACCAGGTGTCCATAAGTCCCAAAAACAACTAGAACCAGGTGTCCCTAAGTCCCAAAAACAACTAGAACCAGGTGTCCCTAAGTCCCAAAATCAACTAGAACCATGTGTCCCTAAGTCCCAAAGTCAACTACAACCATGTGTCCCTAAGTCCCAAAGTCAACTACAACCAGTTGTCCCTAAGTCCCAAAGTCAACTAGAACCAGGTGGAATAAAGGCCCAAAGTCACTCAGAAGCTGAAGAAGTTCTAGAAAAAATTAAGGTTCCCAAACCGGAAGTCCAATCCAAGACCATTTGGGTTAGAGACGACTACGGTCAGATTAGTCTGATTTTACCTGAAACCAAACAGGAAGCACATGACAGGAGGTCAGTTGGGAAAGTGATGGAGGTCACTTCTGAGAAACATCTCATTGCTAAAGAAGGAGATCCTCAGTCAGATTCTGTCCAAAGGTTTAGAGGTCCAGACAAGCTGATTGATGTCCAGACAGCAGGAAATCAAGTGTATGAATCACTGAGTCCAGAGTCTGTAGAGACCTCGGCTCAGGGTTCAAAGGATGGGACTGAGGTCAAAGGTCAAATCACTGACAAAATGTCTTTGATCAAAGATAAATCAGAAAAACTTTCTACAAAACCAGAACCAGGTGGCCTAAAGTCCCATGGTCAACTTGATCCAAGAGGACCAATGTCCCAAATTCAACTAGAACCTGGTGTCCGAAAGGCCCAAGATAAACTAGAACCAGGTGTCCCTAAGTCCCAAAGTCAACTAGAACCAGGTGTCCCTAAGTCCCAAAGTCAACTACAACTAGTTGTCCCTAAGTCCCAAAGTCAACTAGAACCAGGTGTCCATAAGTCCCAAAAACAACTAGAACCAGGTGTCCCTAAGTCCCAAAATCAACTAGAACCAGGTGTCTCTAAGTCCCAAAGTCAACTAGAACCAGGTGTCCCTAAGTCCCAAAGTCAACTAGAACCAGGTGTCCCTAAGTCCCAAAGTCAACTAGAACCAGGTGTCTCTAAGTCCCAAAGTCAACTAGAACCAGGTGTCCGTAAGTCCCAAAATCAACTAGAACCAGGTGTCTCTAAGTCCCAAAGTCAACTAGAACCAGGTGTCCCTAAGTCCCAAAGTCAACTAGAACCAGTTGTCCCTACATCCCAAAGTCAACTAGAACCAGGTGGAATAAAGGCCTTAAGTCACTCAGAAGCTGAAGAAGTTCTAGAAAAAATTAAGGTTCCCAAACCGGAAGTCCAATCCAAGACCAATTGGGTTAGAGACGACTACGGTCAGATTAGTCTGATTTTACCTGAACCCAAACAGGAAGTACATGACAGGAGGTCAGTTGGGAAAGTGATGGAGGTCACTTCTGAGAAACATCTCATTGCTAAAGAAGGAGATCCTCAGTCAGATTCTGTCCAAAGGTTTAGAGGTCCAGACAAGCTGATTGATGTCCAGACAGCAGGAAATCAAGTGTATGAATCACTGAGTCCAGAGTCTGTAGAGACATCGGCTCAGGGTTCAAAGGATGGGACTGAGGTCAAAGGTCAAATCACTGACAAAATGTCTTTGATCAAAGATAAATCAGAAAAACTTTCTACAAAACCAGAACCAGGTGGAATAAAGTCCCATGGTCAACTTGATCCAAGAGGACCAATGTCCCAAATTCAACTAGAACCAGGTGTCCGCAAGTCCCAAAGTCAACTAGAACCAGGTGTCCCTAAGTCCCAAAGTCAACTAGAACCATTTGTCCCTAAGTCCCAAAGTCAACTAGAACCAGGTGTCTCTAAGTCCCAAAGTCAACTAGAACCATTTGTCCCTAAGTCCCAAAGTCAACTAGAACTAGGTGTCCTAAAGTCCCAAAGTCAACCACAAGCTAAGAAAGTTCAAGAAAAAATAAAGGTTCCCAAACCAGAAGTCCAATCTAAGACCATTAGGGTTAGAGACGACTACGGTCAGATTAGTCTGATTTTACCTGAACCCAAACAGGAAGTACATGACAGGAGGTCAGTTGGGAAAGTGATGGAGGTCACTTCTGAGAAACATCTCATTGCTAAAGAAGGAGATCCTCAGTCAGATTCTGTCCAAAGGTTTAGAGGTTCAGACAAGCTGATTGATGTCCAGACAGCAGGAAATCAAGTGTATGAATCACTGAGTCCAGAGTCTGTAGAGACATCGGCTCAGGGTTTAGAGGACAGGACCATGACAGGGGTCAATGGAGACGTTTCTCTAATATGTAAGCAAGCTAAATATTTAAGTGTAGACTCAGCTTCTGGTAGCCCAGCTGAAGGAACTGAGGGCATAACACCTGCTGTAGCATCTGGACCTGAAGGGAATCTTAAAGGACCAATCAGAGCAGGTCAGACATCAGAGACATCCTTCCAAAAGATGAGGTCAATAAAGCAGGATGTTAAAGCTAAAGTAGACGATCAGCAGCTAATCAAACCAACCAATCAAGTTTACCAATCCCAGAGTGCCACTGGTCTGATATTTGAGCCCAGAGTCAGCGAGCCTTCAGTAACAGATACAGAACCTTCATCACCCGCCAGCAGGAAGCAGGAATTGGACGATATTCAGGTCCGATCTGCTGCTCCTCAACGAAACGACGCGAAACACCAGAAGAAACGGTCCATCGTAGAACCCTCCAGAGGTACGGAGGTCAAAACGTCACCAAACACAGTTCTGATCTGAGCACCAAACGTCATCGAGCACTGTCCCACCGGGACTAGGCCCATGTCACGTCACCCATCATGTCCGGGCACAAAACATTCTGCCGCCGTCATCCCGTAAACCACCTGATCACCAAAGATTGCAACCGTCACTTGAGTTCCCTCACAGTTTGTCTAACTCTGTTTGTCATGACATTGTGTTTTACAGGAAATGGTCCAGGAAGTGTTGATTGTGTGTGTTTCAGTCTTCATGTATTATGTCATCATTTTCAGGCAAAACCTCGCCTCTCCAAATTAATTCATCAGCAAAGAAAAGCCAAAACGTATTTGTTTAACCAACAAACCCTGGACAGTCAGTCTGAGATGTTATCCATGAAACCACTGATAGATGTGGAGTAGAGCTGATTTATGAAAAAACTGAGAATAAATGGAGATCAGAGGTTTTAGCCTGACAGTATTATAATTCCTGTGAAAGAGGAGGAGAGGCCTCAGCTCCTCCAGAAGGCTCACAGCTTCTTTAGTGTGACTGAAGTCGTTCGTAGCAGAACGCACTCTTTATCACAGAGGATGAGCTCTCTGGTGTTTGGCTTTCTGACGTAGAGCTTTTGAGGGCTTTTTGTTGATTTTCCTCCTGACTTTGTGCCCAAAGCTGCTGTGAAAACACCAGAAGTTTCCAAGAAACCTGAAGAAAAGAGAGGTGCACCACCAGGAGAAGCAAAGCCAGGTATCCGGGCGACAACATGCAGCAAATAACGGCTTTGATGAGAGTTTACAAAACTTCAGCTTTATCTTCTCTTACGATTCAAGTGGTGAAGCCACCGCGTGTGGAGGCTGAAGAACCAAGCAGAGAGCGTCCAGAGGAGAAGAAACCAGCTGTGGTAGACAAACCATCTCCAGTGTCAGGTAGAGGTCTATGAAGGCCTGAGAGGATGTGGGTATTTGAGTCATGCTGAACATCTACCAGCAGCAACTTGCTCTCAGATGAACTTCGTTAAAACGTCACTCTGCACCTTCTGGCTCAGAATGTTTCAACATTCTACCATTAATGAAGAGGAGAGGCTCCGTTCGTTAACGGGTTTAGAAGCGTTTCAGGTTACATGGTGACGGCGTTAGCAAAAACAGCCATGCTTTACTTGGAGGAATTCTGAAGCCTGGGACACACAGAAGACGGATGCGTTGCGCCACAGAATCGCCGTGGTCTAGGAGGCACACAGGACGCTATGCAGCCTATGGAAGGCTGAACGCTGCTTGGAAAATCGCTGTATTAAAGCCGTAAATGCCGCGCCGTGGCGCTTGAGATAGAACTGGCACCAAACTTTAGCGCCTCCGCATGGACCGGTGTTTGCGTTGTGCTCTCCGTGTAGCCACTCTCACTAACTTTTTGTTTTCTTAAAATGGCGTGTGCGCGACGCATCTGTCTTCTGTGTGTCCCAGGGTTTAGTCTCCCTGAACCTTTGTGCTGACCCCGGTTGACCTAGAAACTTTCGAAGTTTAAATGACTCAGAGGTCATGTGACTACGGCGTGGCGAGGCAGCTTTTAGGTACCAGCTACTGTTTCTATGAAATCCGTTTCAGATTTTCTCCCTGGAGTCACATTAGCAGCTAACTGATGGGTGTCTCAACTTCCTGAAACTTTAGCAAACAAACTGTTCTCACTGCGTCACCATTTTGATTGTGTAAACAAAATCTATATCAAAACGTAGGTCTGTATTTTTGATAGGACTCACCGTTTTCTCTAAAATCCCCCCAGAAGGCAGAGACTTCCCCTCCAGCCTCCGTTGGTTTCAGTGTTAAACCTGAGCATGTCTTGTCTTCAGAGCGTGAAGGACTCGTCCTCTCATGTCTCCTACACTAAACATTGTAGAGACATGAACGTTTAGCTGACGGAGCGCCAGGACGTCTCTACTGTAAACCCAGACATGTTGGTGAACACGTGGCAGACTCCTCAGGGTTCCTTCAGGAACCTTCTAGTTCCTGTTAACTGCTCCTGGATCTGTTTGAATTGAACTCACTCTCTGTCTCTATCTTTGTGTTAGATGAAACCAAAGGACCGGTTCAGGCGCCTGGAGGAGTTCAGAAAGGTAAGACGACGAACTTCACCTCAGCTCCACCTTCTGTTTCTGCAGGTCCTTTAGTTACCTCATCAGGACAAACTGATGACATCATTTAGGAGCTAAACATCCTTAAACCAGAGCTAACTTCATGTTTTCGTGTCTTTCTCAGTATTTTAGTGTGTTTTGTCTCAGGGTACCACTTTACTGTTATAAATGATTTGTTTTTGAGTGGTTTGTAAACATTATTAAGCATTAATAAACCAGCATGCATTGACTCTGACTCACTATTTAGCAAACTGACTTGGGTCATTTTTAGTCAAATCTTTTAACCTCCACACTAAAAAAACAGTCGATCAAATCAAGTCATTTTGGTCAGCAGGGTTTATAATTTATTGATAAAAATCTGATTATTTCTAATTATTGAGTTCATAATTATTATTTCCCAGTTGGATTCATGGACTAAAATCAGTTTTATTATTGAGTAATAAACATTCGAACACGGCTCACATTCCTTGTTTACTGCATTATAACTGCTTATTACTGGTTAATAAGGCGTTAATAAACATCCATCTATAAGTCATTTGACAGCTGTTCTGATTGTTTTAAGTGTTCTTTATGAGTGTTTAGTGTCGTTTAATAACGTCAGAACCTTTGCCACCTCAGAACCACTTCTGCACAAAAAAGGTAGAATTGCTGTTGAAGAGGATGGGACGTTTGAGATCCCCACCTTAAGAAAAGCATCTAGAGTCACGAGGGAGGAGGAGGAGGAGCGTGAGGTGATTTCACTGAAGAAGATACCGTCGGTTCCATCAAAAGAACCTGAAGAGGAGGAACAACCTCAGAAAGTCACCCAAACCACCGCGTTCCCCTCTGAGGAAACGGTGTGTGAAGAGAAAGCTGCTGAGATGTTCCCCGTCACCAGGAGGACCGCGGAGGAGAGGAGGCCTCGGGAGAAACCCGACGTGGTGAAAAAGCCAGAAGTCATCAAACCCAAACTGGAGGAAGAAAAAGAGGCTCCTAAAGACACATGGACCCGCCAGAAACCAGTTCCAAAAGACGAGAAACCAGAGGACAAGATTCCTCTAAAGAAGACTCCCAAAGCTCCGAAGGAAGAGGAGCCGGTCCCGCCCACCACAGCTCTGAAGAGAGTGAAGAAGTTGCCTCTAGCTGAAGCTGAACCAGAAGCTGTCAAACTGAAACCTTTTGAGAAGCCTCCTAAACCATCAGAAGAAGCAGAGAAAGATCAGAAGGAGAGGCCAGGCAGAGACGCAGTGCCTTTCCAGAAGGGAGAGCGGAGCCCCAGAGAGGTGGAAACCAAGGAGCCCGCAAAGAAACCTGAGGAGGCTCCTCCCAAGATGGAGCCCCCACCCAAGGTGCCCAAAGCACTAGACAAGAAGAAAACTCCAGAGAAGGAGCCTGAGGATGTCAAAGCACCTACCAAGGTGAAGAGAATCCCAACAGCTGATCAGGAGGTGGAGGGCATCAAGCTCAAGCCCATCTCCAAACCTTCTAAAGAAGAGCCTGAAAAGAAACCAGCAGAGGAGAAAGAGAGGAAACCATCTGATGACCTTCAGCGTCGTCGCAGAAGTCCTGATGAAAAGGCAAAAGAGGCTAAACACGAACAAGAGAAACCGAAGGAGGTAGGAGCACCTCCAGAGAAGAAGGCAACTCCTCCTGCTCCAGCCCTAGAAAAGAAACCTGACAAGGTCCCAGAGGAGCCCAAACCTCTGGAGCTGAAGAAGGGAGTCACACCCAAGGAGCAGGAGGCGAAGGAGGAAGTGGCTCTGAAGCCGGTGGACCAACTTAAGAAGGTAGAGCTGAAGAAGACACCGTCCCCAAAAGGCGAAAAGCTCAAAGAAGCAGAGACAGTCCCACCAAGTGTTGAGAAACTCAAAAAGCTCCCAAAAACCATTTCACCCAAAGACTCACCTGAAGCCCCGCCTCTTAAGAAGGTCCCGAAGAAGCCATCACCAGAGGAGACCAAGGCCCCCGCCAAACCAGCAGAGGCTCGTAAAGTCCCCCTGGTGAAGGAGGTCTCTCCTGGAGCTATCCAGATCAAAAAGGTTGCCACCCAGCCGGAGGAGGAGGTGTACGAGGAGGAGTTTGAAGCAGAGGAGGAGGCTGAGCTGGAGGAAGAGGAGGCCTGGGGCTGGGAGCTGGTTCCACGGGACAGTTACGGCTCGGAGGACTGGGAAGGTGAAGAAGAAGAGGGTGCTCTGGAGGTTCCAGGGGTGACCAGGAGAGGTGAGATGGTGGATCCCCCAACATGTGGGTTGGTGACCAAGAAAACCCCGTCATGGCTTGAATCATTTCCACCGTAACGCCTCCATCCTTTTCACCGTGACGTGATTCACGCTGTCTTTTTGTTGTTGTACCTCTGTTAAAACACGTCGGCCATTTTGGTCTCATTTCGTCTCCACAAACATTCTGTTGTCCTCTAATGAGACTGTCTCTGTCATTCTTCATCGTCCTGCCGTTGTCTGTCTTCATCTCACCGCCACTCAAACGCGTCCACGGCGTCCGATGACGACGACGCCTCAAACTAACGCTGCTTTGTTTCTGAACAGAGGGACAGCCAGCGGAGGAAGCAGGACGAGGACGAGGCCGGGGGCTGAAACGTAAGTGTGCACCTCAGGGAACATCCTCACTTCACTGATTTACTACAAAAAACTTTTCTCATTTGAACGTGTTTTAGAGCAGGCCCACTTAGTCCCCGTCCTTTAAGCGCTGGACTGATTGTCTGTCTGTGATATTTCAGCCAAGCAGACTCCTTCCCCGGGAGAGGGCAGAGGTCGCGGCATGAGGCCTGGAGGCAGGGGCCCCCCACCCCCCCCAGATGAGCCGTTTGCAGGATTCAAACTCAAAGCCGTCCCCCTGAAGTTCATCAAGAAGCTGCAGGACATCGTGCTGCAGGAGGCCGAGTCCATCGGATCGTCTGCCGTGTTCGAGTGCGAGGTGTCGCCCTCCACAGCCATCACTTCCTGGATGAAAGATGGCGGTAATCTGCGTGAGAGTCCCAAACACAAGTTCACCTCTGATGGTAAAGATCGCAAGCTTCACATCATCGACGTCCAGCTGTCCGACACTGGTGAATACACCTGTGTGGCTAAGAACGCCGGCAAGGAGATTACATGCACCGCCAAGCTGGTGGTGGAAGGTACTCTGGTTCCTTTTGTTGGAGCTGAACATTCCCCTGAACTTTGATTCACCCTGAATGTTTGTCTTCTCTCAGAGCTTCCTGTGAAATGGATCAAAGAGCTGGACGAGGAGACGTCCGCCATCAAAGGCCAGCCCGTCTACATGACCTGTGAGCTGAACAAGGAGCGGGATGTGGTCTGGAAGAAAAACGGCGAAGTCCTGAAGAAGAAGGAGGGCAAAATTCAGATCAACATCATCGGCATGCAGCACGCCGTCACCATCCAGAACGCCACAGAGGAGGAAGCAGGTTCTTATTCATGTGAAGTTTCTGGCCAGGAAGACGTCAAGACCACCACAAACGTCAAAGTGATCGGTGAGGTCCTCCTTTATTAACCAATCCCTGTTCTCCGTTTCCTCCTGTGTCACTCTGTTTACCAGAGGGAGAGATGAGCTCAAACTAATGAGTGCATTTCACACCTCGGACCTCCGTTAGCATAACATGAAGTGTTTCACTTCCTGTTGACTTAGTGAAAAGGCAGGTTTTATCGTCTAAATTCAGACAAATCCTTCAGTCAGACCCATTTAAACTAATAAACTCTCAGAATAACAGCCTCTAACTAGGGATGTGTCCCCAACCTTGTTAGGGGGCGGCGTGTAGCTCAGTTGGTAGAGTGGCCGGTCTGGTAACCAGAGGGTCGCCGGTTCAATCCCAGCTCCCTCTGGGTTAGATTGTCGTTGTGTCCTTGGAGACACTTCACCCAGCTGGTGGTGGTGAGGAGGCCCAGCGGTGACTCCATCCTCTGACAGTCTGCTCCAGGGCAGCTGTGGCTAAAGTGAAGCTAACTGCCATCAGCGTGTGAATGGGTGAATGTGTCTCTGTAGTGTGAAGAGCTTTGGGAGTTCTAGGACTTAGAAAGCGCTGTACAAGTACACGCCATTACCATTTGTTAGATTCAGAAAATAAAGATACCACGGTGTGGTGAAGGGAACTACAAACAACACGGACGTAAGTTCACAGTCACAAGGTTGGAACTTACAAAATAAGAGCTTTGGAACGCTTCCAGTGGGATTTATTATGAATTCCTGGTGGAAGATAATGCATCTCCCTCTTCTTTCTGTGGAAGACGGTGAAGATGTCTACATGATTCAGATTATGTTCACCAGGTTTCTACTGATTGGAGCTCGTGGATCCCTGGGGACCCGCAAACTTTTGGAGCAGACGGGTTCTATTGGGAAACGACCCGCTCTCACTGAGTGTGTCGGGCCGGGGGACTCAGACTGGCGCTGCAAGATCTAATCGTAAGACTGTGGATCTCAGTAGACTAGTGCGCAATTTTGGAACCAGCTTGGAGAGAAGTCCTGGCTCTAAGGACTGTCCATAATTTGGCTGAATTGGATGTATGGAGCCAGCTGCAGGACTCTACGTCAGAGAGAAAATGGTTCTCTGTCTGAAGCCAAAACTAATCCTATAATCTGATCTGACTCCCTCCAACCGTGGAGTTGGACCCACAACTCTCCCTCTGGAATGTATGAGGAGCTGACCTGGAACAACGTTCTCCATCTCCTTATCGACTCCTTCCACTTCTGTTAACTCGGTCTGAAGGCCGCGCTAACGCTGCGAGCTGGATCGGGGTTGTGGGAGTTCCCTTTACCCCCCCACCCTCCATCACGTGTCTTATGTTTTTGTGATTGTCAGAGTTTTGTGCTTTTTATGTCAGATTTGTCCCTGCTCACGTCTCTGAGCTCCCTTTGAGCCCAGGGAAATGGACATGTTTTTTATCACCTTCACACGCCCTCCCCTCCAAGCGTTTTCCTCTCTACAAAAGGGAGCGCATAGAAATGCTCATGCACCTGTTTTCTGTTTTGTATCATGTTGTTTTCCTGAATCTTGGAAACAGCTGCACTGAAACTATCAGGACGCTGACGCAACAACAATAAAGTCATCTTGTGTCTTTACACCGTTTACAGTGAATTCACACTGTGGTAGTTGTTCATATCAGGGTTAATGATAATAACTGATTTGGTCCCGTCCAGTCCTCAGTAACCTGACTGGTGTTTTCCTCCAACAGAAATAGTTAAAGACTGGATAGTGAGACCACTTAAAGACCAGCATGTGAAGCCAAAGGCCACCGCTACCTTTAAATGTGAGCTCTTCAAAGACACCCCCAACTGGAAGTGGCTCAAAGGAGAGAATGAGATCACTCCGTCGGACAAGGTCGAGGTCCAGAAGGACGGAAAAGAGCTGACGTTGACCATCAAGAACTGTCAGCCGGACGACGTAGCGGAATACGCCATGGAAGTGGAAGGACGCATCTACACTGCCAAGCTGACTCTAGGAGGTTCCTTCTCACTGCAGTCCTTCAGTTGGTTTGTTCACTTTGTGTAACGGTTTTCCTCATGAGGGCTGGGTACCTGTTTGCAGAGCGGGAGGCTCAGATCCTGAAGCCCCTGGCCAGCGTTGAGGTGACAGAGAAGGAAGACGCCACGTTTGAGACGGAGATTTCCGAGGACGACGTTCCAGGGGACTGGAAACTGAAAGGAGAAGTTCTGACCAGATCCCCAGTAAGAACAGTGCTCTAATGATTCACACGTGTTCCCCTGTCAGCATGTCAGTATTTTGTTTTAATAATGATGTAATCATCAGACGTGTGACATCCAAATGGAGGGTGCGGTTCGTAGGCTCACGTTGAAAAACTGCCAGTTGGACCAGGCTGGAGAAGTGTCCTACCAGGCTCTGAACGCCATCACCACCGCGATGCTCACCGTCAACGGTAAGAGGTGCTTCAGGCTAGGAGCAAGACCACAGTGCCGGGTGTTAGCTATAAAAATAAGGACATGCTCTCTGGATAATCATAAAAAGCTGCTCTAATTTTCTGATGTTTAAAACAACTCTTGTTCTAAAACGTCCCACAGATGCGTTAAAACTTGCACCGTTGCAACTAAACAGTCTCTTTCAAAATTGTAGACATTAAAGAAGAGGTGATACAGCCCTCTGGTACTTTAGAGGGGGAGTGAAAGAGAAGGGGAACCTCACCAGAGCGCTCCTTAGTGATGTTTGAACTGGGTCAACGCTCTACTGACCACATGGTGGTGTTCTTCTTGCGTTGGTTCATGACCCTCACATGGTTTTAGTTTAGCAAACATAAACGAGTCCAGATGGATTGAGGAAGACCTGCTGTGACGTGAACCTGATGACCTGAGCTGACGAGACCTTTTGGCTCGTGGAGCTTCTTTACCGTTGAGGATCCAGCAGGGTTTGATGTTTTCTGTTGATGTGTTGTCACTGTGTTTGACCAGAAATCGAGATGGACTTTGTCGTCCCGCTGAAGGACGTTTCTGTGCCTGAAAAGAAACAGGCTAAGTTTGAGTGCACCATCACGAAGGATGTCGCTAAGGTCATGTGGTATAAGGGGGCTGACATCGTCACCCCGGACCAAAAGTACGACATCATCGATGATGGAAAGAAGCACATGCTGGTTATAAACAGCTGCGAGTTCGACGATGAGGACGAGTACAGGATTGAAGTTTTGGGTAAAACGTCGACGGCTCGACTCACGGTGGAGGGTAAGTCTCGGAGAAGGGACGGTGGAACGTTTGACCTTCTGAGGTGTTGTCTCCTAACTCTATTAATACGGTTTTAGGTATCAGGCTCAAATTTATCTTGCCGTTAAAGGACCAAACTGTAAAGGAGGGCCAGACAGCTCGCTTTGAGCTGGAGCTCTCCCACGACAACATCCCCGTCACCTGGTACAAGAACGACATCAAAATCCATCCGAGCCGGACCGTCATCACGCACACAGACGGAAAGAAACATGTGCTAGAGATAAAGGATGTGACTTTAGATGATATCTGCCAGATTAAGGCTGAGGCCAAAGGAGTTCCCTCCATGGCCAACCTGACGGTTATAGGTAAACCTGTCCTGTCCCTCTGTCTCCCTCCACAGGTCTTCATTCTGAATGTCCTTGTCCATGTTGTCTGGTGTTTCCTCCTCTGTCTTCACTGTGTGCTCCGTCGTTTGGTAAATTGTTGTACGTGTTGTGAGTTGGAAGTCACCTGAAGTGTCCCCGTTTCAGAGGGAGACCCTTACTTCACAGTGAAGCTGCAGGACTACACCGCAGTGGAGAAGGACAACGTGGTTCTAGACTGTGAGCTCAGCAAAGACGTTGATGTCATGTGGTACCACAACGAGGCCGAGATTAAGGCCTCCAAGATGGTGGCCGTCAAGGCAGAGGGCAAACGCAGAACCCTGGTCATCAGGAAGGTCGGGGACAAGGACAAAGGACAGTATGTTTGTGACTGTGGGACAGACAAGACCACAGCAGAGCTTCACATCGAAGGTAAAGACACTGGTCCCCTCAACCCTTCTGGATGCACACCTTCACCGTCTTCTAACCTCACTTTACGGCACCTTGGACCACATTGTCCATTTAGACTGTCTTCATTGGTGTTTTCTGTGTCTTTGAGTGTCACAAGAGGAGAGCTTTGTCTCACTCGGGTCGTCAGTAGTCTTCATCCATCACAGTTTGTCTGAATGTTCATAACTAACAGTCATCCCTCTAAAACACAAACCCTCTTAATGATCTTAGAACCAAACGGGTCACCAGAGGTTTGGTTGGGTTACTGGTGGAGCCGTTTGGTTGGTCATGGTCCTGATGGACCGTCCATGTCCGTCTACATGTATCCTGTCTTTGTTTTACAGGTCAGTGCTGTCAGGCTAAAGTCTTGTATCTCCACTTTTTTTAACATGAATCCGTTGTTCTGGTTGTCTTTACGTCTGTTAGCTGTTTTCATAAACAACCTGCAGCTGGAGGGTTTTTTGGTGAAAGAATCTTTCTTTTTTGTTCCTGATACGTTGTGTTTTTGGAGATACGTGTTTTTTGCCCAACAGCGACGACCTTTAAACCTCTTAATATCCTGAGTAAGAACTTTGCTCCGTTTCTCAAACGTCAGCTCGTCACATCAAGGTTGTTCGGCCGATGTACGGCGCCGAGGTGTTGGAGGGAGAGACGGCTCGCTTTGAGGTGGAGCTCAGCGAGGACGACGTTCACGGCCAGTGGCGGCTGAACGGAGACGTGCTCAGCCCTTCTGCTGTATGTTAACGTTCTGAACTTTTCAACCCAGATGTTTGGCAGTTCCTTAGGTCGTCTGTTGCTGACACACTTGACATTTGTTGGCCGCCTGCAGGACATTGAGATTGTGGAGGATGGAGCCAAACACACTCTGGTGTTTTACAACTGCAAAGTGCCTCAGACAGGCGAGCTGGTGTTTACAGCCGCTAACGCCAGGTGTTCTGCTAACCTGAAAGTGAAGGGTGAGCCGTTACTCCTCACTCTGCACCGAGTTTTGCTTCTTGGAAACTTAAAGTTGGAGCTCTTTATTTTCCATTGGAGCAAATCCCAGTAAACCCTGAGTGCCGTCATGGTGCTTCGGAGCTCCACCTGGATGTTAACGTTTTATGTCTGAACCAACAGAGCTCCCCGTCTCGTTTATCACGCCGCTGACCGACGTGCATGTGTATGAAAAGGATGAAGCCAAGTTTGAGCTGGAAGTTTCTCGAGAGCCCAAAAGCTTCCGTTGGTTGAAGGGAACTCAGGAGCTGTCGAGCGACGATAAGTTAGAAATCCAGGCTGAAGGAAAACGACATGCTCTTATTGTGAAATCTGCGAGGTACGAAGACGAAGCCAAGTACATGTTCGAGGCTGAAGATAAGAGGACGTCTGGAAAACTGGTCATCAAAGGTAAAACAAGCCGTGGCCACATGTTCACCTTTAGTTTGCTCTGCTATAGGGTTAGACGTCTCTAGAGGTTAGACGTCTCTAGAGGTTAGACGTCTCTAGAGGTTAGACGTCTCTAGAGGTTAGACGTCTCTAGAGGTTAGACGTCTCTAGAGGTTAGACGTCTCTAGAGGTTAGACGTCTCTAGAGGTTAGACGTCTCTAGAGGTTAGACGTCTCTAGAGGTTAGACGTCTCTAGAGGTTAGACCTCTTTAGAGGTTAGACCTCTCTAGAGGTTAGACGTCTCTAGAGGTTAGACGTCTCTAGAGGTTAGACGTCTCTAGAGGTTAGACGTCTCTAGAGGTTAGACGTCTCTAGAGGTTAGACGTCTCTAGAGGTTAGACGTCTCTAGAGCTTGTTGGAGTAGATCTGGTTTCCTGGTTCTTGTTGTGAACTTTTAAATCACCGGTCCTTATTTTCTTGGGGCGTGTCACACCTGCAGGTCAGGCGGTTCAGGTTCTCTTTGTGAACTCAGTCATCGTTCTAGGATGGAGCAAAAGAACCATGACCACACGCACGCTGAGCCAAACACCCTCCTGTAGCCAGGTCTGCATTGCATTCTGGGACACAGGAAGTAGCTAGCAGTAAATAAAGTGAGGGCGCCGTAGACAATCAGCAGAGGAGTTTAAATAGTTGATAAAGGTCTCAGAGAGAGGGATCAGAACATAAAACCTTCTGGTAGCCCCGCCCCCAGAGTATCTGACAATCAGAAGTTCTCACCTGGTTTCAACGTGTTTTGTTACATTTTAATATTTTTGTGAAAAGAAACTGAACAACAACAAAAAGTTAAAGTGATAATATGCAGTTTTGCTTGTTTTGGGCGCCCTCTGGTGTCCGTTTTAAATCACTGCATTACACAAGTTAGCATATCGTTTCAGCTTCTAAACGCCTAAATCTACCTGTTGAAATGTCTCCTCAGCCTTCATAGCTTTCTACAGGAGCGGTTATTTACTCCTTCAAAGAAATCAGCTGTGTTCAAGCAGGGAGAGATGGAAAAATCAGGAATCATGAGCTAAAAACACTCCAGAGCTAGCATAACAGCTAGCCACTTTGGGTTAGCCTAACCCTCGTTAGACACGTGACTTCCTGGGTACCGTGACGGAGACGGAGATCTTGCAATCGTGGTATTCTGGATCTAACCACCAGATGGGGCTAAGTGACTTTTCATTAACTCTGTAAAGAGTCAGATTAGCACAGACTGGCTCAAGGAGAAGATTTAAAATATGAGAAAGTTGCATATTATCACTTTAATGGAGGCAGTAGCTCAGTGGTAGGGTGTTGGTCTTGAAACCGGAGGGTTGCAGGATCGAATCCCCGCTCCTGCTGGGTCACTTTGACATCGTGTCCTTGGACAAGACACCTGACCCTGATTGCCTGCTGGTGGTGGTGGTCAGAGCTCCGTCAGCAGGTGAACGACCGACTGATGGAGAGCGTTTTACAAATGAGAGACGTTTACATTTTACAGTTAAAAGTTCAAACCCAAGCAGGTCTTTAGCTCATCACCGTCACCACTCTGACCGTTGTCTCACTGAGTGCTTTCTCCTTAATAAACACCAGGTGAAGGTATCAATGAATATTAAGACTCCAGGAGCTGAACTACAGGTGTGACAGCGCCCTGAGTGATTGTATGGTTGTGACTGAGTGCTCAGGAGAATCACCCTTCTTTTTTGAAGCTGGATGTTGGTGATAACAGAGGAGGCTTTAGGACCTCTGCTGACCTCCCATGAATGTCCTTTCTTTGTCAGGTGTTCGTCTTGAGTTTATCAAGCCGATTAAAGACGTGACGGTAAAGGAGCGTGAAACCGCTGAGTTCAGCGTTGAGCTCTCTCATGAA
>SSNR01000097.1:1074338-1088999 GCA_006937965.1 Callopanchax toddi | reverse complement strand
ACGTCTCTAGAGGTTAGACGTCTCTAGAGGTTAGACGTCTCTAGAGGTTAGACGTCTCTAGAGCTTGTTGGAGTAGATCTGGTTTCCTGGTTCTTGTTGTGAACTTTTAAATCACCGGTCCTTATTTTCTTGGGGCGTGTCACACCTGCAGGTCAGGCGGTTCAGGTTCTCTTTGTGAACTCAGTCATCGTTCTAGGATGGAGCAAAAGAACCATGACCACACGCACGCTGAGCCAAACACCCTCCTGTAGCCAGGTCTGCATTGCATTCTGGGACACAGGAAGTAGCTAGCAGTAAATAAAGTGAGGGCGCCGTAGACAATCAGCAGAGGAGTTTAAATAGTTGATAAAGGTCTCAGAGAGAGGGATCAGAACATAAAACCTTCTGGTAGCCCCGCCCCCAGAGTATCTGACAATCAGAAGTTCTCACCTGGTTTCAACGTGTTTTGTTACATTTTAATATTTTTGTGAAAAGAAACTGAACAACAACAAAAAGTTAAAGTGATAATATGCAGTTTTGCTTGTTTTGGGCGCCCTCTGGTGTCCGTTTTAAATCACTGCATTACACAAGTTAGCATATCGTTTCAGCTTCTAAACGCCTAAATCTACCTGTTGAAATGTCTCCTCAGCCTTCATAGCTTTCTACAGGAGCGGTTATTTACTCCTTCAAAGAAATCAGCTGTGTTCAAGCAGGGAGAGATGGAAAAATCAGGAATCATGAGCTAAAAACACTCCAGAGCTAGCATAACAGCTAGCCACTTTGGGTTAGCCTAACCCTCGTTAGACACGTGACTTCCTGGGTACCGTGACGGAGACGGAGATCTTGCAATCGTGGTATTCTGGATCTAACCACCAGATGGGGCTAAGTGACTTTTCATTAACTCTGTAAAGAGTCAGATTAGCACAGACTGGCTCAAGGAGAAGATTTAAAATATGAGAAAGTTGCATATTATCACTTTAATGGAGGCAGTAGCTCAGTGGTAGGGTGTTGGTCTTGAAACCGGAGGGTTGCAGGATCGAATCCCCGCTCCTGCTGGGTCACTTTGACATCGTGTCCTTGGACAAGACACCTGACCCTGATTGCCTGCTGGTGGTGGTGGTCAGAGCTCCGTCAGCAGGTGAACGACCGACTGATGGAGAGCGTTTTACAAATGAGAGACGTTTACATTTTACAGTTAAAAGTTCAAACCCAAGCAGGTCTTTAGCTCATCACCGTCACCACTCTGACCGTTGTCTCACTGAGTGCTTTCTCCTTAATAAACACCAGGTGAAGGTATCAATGAATATTAAGACTCCAGGAGCTGAACTACAGGTGTGACAGCGCCCTGAGTGATTGTATGGTTGTGACTGAGTGCTCAGGAGAATCACCCTTCTTTTTTGAAGCTGGATGTTGGTGATAACAGAGGAGGCTTTAGGACCTCTGCTGACCTCCCATGAATGTCCTTTCTTTGTCAGGTGTTCGTCTTGAGTTTATCAAGCCGATTAAAGACGTGACGGTAAAGGAGCGTGAAACCGCTGAGTTCAGCGTTGAGCTCTCTCATGAAAACATCCCAGTGGTGTGGTACAAAAACGATGTCCGGCTGCACCCCACTAAGGTGGTGCACATGTCGGAGAGGGGGAAGGTCCACACTCTGGCCTTCAAGGAGGTCACGATCGATGACACCTCCACCGTCAAAGTGGAGGCTATGAGCAAGACGTCGGAGGCCATGCTCACCGTCCTGGGTGGGTAACGTGTTTTAGCAGGATGCTCTGCTCTGTTTTCTCTGCCTTTTCAGCTGTTTTGGTTTGAATCCGTTGCTACGGGTGTTTGTTCGCAGAGGGCGACCTCTACTTCACAGCCAAACTCCAGAATTACTCGGCCGTAGAAAAGGACGAGGTGGTCCTGTCCTGTGAACTGAGTAAAGCCGTCGCTGAGGTCAAATGGTTCAAAGACGGCAAAGAACTCTTCCCATCCAGAAACGTTCTCTTCCAGTCGGACGGCAGGAAGCGCACCTTGGTCATCAAGAAGGCAGCGAGGAAAGACATGGGGGCGTACGCCTGTGACTGTGGCACCGACAGAACCGAGGCAGACCTGAACATCGAAGGTAATCCCTACAGACCCACGCTCAGACCCACCAGGACAAAGATCCAAGCCCCGCCCATTTCTGTGTGGACCATCTTAACACCCTGTCCCGTTTCCCTCTCAGCCCATCTGTTAGTGTCAGATTCCACAACCCGCTGTGTCTCTCTGTCTGTCCGTCTTTGTCCAAACTGCTTGAAACTCGAGTGACAGCCACTCGTCCATCTTGTCCTCATGTCCACACCAGCATCAGTCTGTCCTCTCTGATGGCCTCTTGCACCTCCACAGAGCGAGACATCAAAGTAGTCCGCCCGCTGTACAGCGTGGAGGTCACGGAGACCGAGACCGCCACGTTCCAGACGGAGATCTCCGAGGCCGACCTCCACGCCACCTGGAAGCTGAAGGGAGAGACGCTCCACCTGTCTGCTGTAAGGCCACACGGCCCGCCCTCTTCTGTTGGCGCTCTGATGTTTGTTGAGTGGCGCTTTGTGTCGTTTGTCTGTGTCGGAGCTGAACTCTGGATGTTTGTTGTCAGGACGTGGAGATTAAAGAGGAAGGAGCTCGGCACACGCTGATCCTCTTCAACTGCAGGAGGAACATGGCTGGAAGCGTCAACTTCTCTGCAGCTAACGCCAAGTCCACCGCTCAGCTCAGGGTCAAAGGTGACACAAACAACCTGTCGGGTTCTAACTCAGGAACCAACACCAGAACCAGGATCTTCTCAGTCTGGGTCGTTGTTAGAGAAACGTCTTTGTCTCTCGTTAATGTTCTGATGTTTCGTGTTGTCTGGGTTTCTTTAGGAGGACTAACGGTCCTCTGGTGACACTAAGACCTCTCTACCAGGTAGACCATGGAGAGCCTGGTCTGACGGCGCTAGTAGAGAACCGTGACGAGTTTAGAAACCAGAAGCTTGACCAGGACGTCCTGGTTCTGTTGGACTCCTTGAGACCTGAAGGTCTTCGGGTTCTGGAGGTTTTACTGGAATCTCTAATGAGGCCAAACAGGAACTAGCTGACGTTCTGACAGGAAGTGACCTGAAACAAGTTCATCAGACGTTGATTTGATAAGAAAAAAGCTCTGGTTTTATTAATACTGTGTTCTGAATGCTGAGTCAGCAGTCTGATCATCCTCTTCGTTTATGAACCTCTTCACAGTTTTTCATTAAATCATAAATAATCCAAACGCTCAGCTCCCTCAGGGCGTCCTGACTGTGACTTTTGGTGTCTGTATCTTTTAAACTTTTTAGGATATGGAGCTTTTTGTGACCTGATCTGACTGTTTCAGCTTCTGGTTGCAGGTTGAGGTGAAGACGATCAGCTGGCTGTCAGCTGGTTTTAACTGGCTGTGATTTAATTCAGGCATGTGAAGACGCCTGCTGCTGTAAATACTTTAAAGAGCTCGTTAATCCAAACGGCGTCCTGTTGGTGAGTCACGGTCACCACGGTGTTTAGAACCACGAAGCTGCAGGAATCCCCACCAGAAGCTCCACATCCTCTGTTTCCAGACAAATTTCATTCCAGTTGATTGACAGGAGCAGACCGGCTCCCCCTCATGGTTTGGGAAGACGTGGGCCAATGAGGCCCCTCGGTTATTTTAGGACCCGTATGCCTTATCCAGAGCAGGGGAGGTCACGACCCCGTGTCTTACTGGTTTGTGGCGGCAGCCCGTATGCTAATGAGCGTAGCCTCGGTGCCAAGTTGCAGGCTGGCTGGCGTTAGTCGTCCTCAGGGCTTCCTGCAGCCTGCGGCCGCCTCAAACACCATGAGGTCCGGCCTCTGAACACCTGCTGCTTCTCCGAGGGGATTTAGTGGTTTTTCATCTGTTGACCTGTGTTTTGGGGGGGGGCTAACCATGTCTTCTCCCCAACCTGAAGCGAGAGTGATCAGCCTGACCAGGCCTCTGAAGGACGTCACGGTGACCGTTGGAGAGACCGCCACCTTCGAGTGCGAGCTGTCGTACGGAGACATCGACGTCGAGTGGTTCCTGGGGGGTTCAAAGCTGGAGCCAAGCGATAGAGTAAGTCCACCTGACACACCTGATGCTCACACACTTCCTGAAACACTAAACCCTCTGGCAGGTAGCTAGCCCCTGGGTCCAGGCCTGGTGGTGGTTCTGGTCTAGCCTCAGGCCCAGGGCTTCTGCTGGGTCTCCTGAGTCTGTTCTTATAAGGTCCTGCAGGTGGAGGTTCAGGATTCCAGCTGAGCATTCGATCCTGGTTTTGAGAGAACGCGAGTAGGGAGGTTTTCTGCCTTGCAAGCGTTTCTGAGGGTTTATTTTTAACAGCGTCAGAGGCCGAGGTGCAGGGCAGCTGGTGGCGGTGCCGGTTTAGAGTAACGAAGCTGCTGATTGTTGCTCTTACAATGAGTCCAGGCTCGCCCTGGTGTTCTGTCACAAAGCTGCTTCAGTTTATCAGAGGCCACCTGAAGGGTCAGGTCAGGGTCAGGTCAGGACAGGCTAGAAGAGACAGCAGACCAACCAGGTGGAGGTTAGTATCTCTGACCTCTGATTGGTTAGCTGCTGACCCAACCAGGCTGATGACAGGTTGTTAACTCACCCTCAGAAAGTTAGCGGAGTGTTCTGACTGAGCGGTGTGAAACACTCAGAGGTCAAAGGTCCTGCAGTTTAAATTTGGGAAGGAAAGCAGCTGTTTGCCTTCGTTTCAACTGTCAGGGCTCAGCTGCTCTCAGACGTGCTGCGTTGTCCAAACATGAAGACCCAGGGCTGAGGAATCATGGGAAAAACACTTAGTGGAGTCAAACAGACCAAATACAGAAAAAAATGACTCCAAAACCGTGTCTGAGACAACCTGTCAGACCACACCCAGGATATATACTTATCACATGTTGTTAGACCCTTAAAAACTCTTTATCCTACAAACAGGTAACAGTTATTTATTTTTCTCTTAGTGGAACCTGTCAGACCGTACCCAGGGCACGTTTCTGGTCTTATGAATGTCAGATTTTATTGGAACCCTAAAAATGCTTTTAGTCATAAAACTGGTCAGAATTAAACAAGCAGGCACCATAAACAGAGTGTAAATGTTTTCTACTAGTAGAACCTGTCAGGCAGTGCTCAGGGAATAATGTAACACCTTTATCTGGAAACGAGATATAAAATAAAAAGTAAAACCTGCACAGACCAGGGGGCTCATGTCCAAAACCAGGTCCCTAAAGACCAGGTCCCTAAAGACCTGGTCCCTTAAGACCAGGTCCCTAAAGACCAGGTCCCTAAAGACCAGGTCCCTAAAGACCAGGTCCCTAAAGACCAGGGGGCTCATTTATCAGACCATCCTGACAGTAGAGTCAGTCCCTTTTGACTCAGACGTAGTAATTTGTAAAGAAAACGTAACAGAAACACGAGGAGACTTTAATCAGACTGGACCTGGTGTCAGCTTGTTTTGGAGACGTGGAACCTGCAGAGCAGCTGGTCAGATGGTTTCACTCAGACTGTAGACCCTCACACACACAACCAACAGCCCCCCCCATCCCATCTGAACGGAATAAAACTGAGAATCTGTCTCGTTTTAGAATAAAATCACATCCTGTTCATCCAGACTCTTCAGATTACAGAGCAGCTGAACTGACTGACTGAGATCTCTGAGACTGATGAATCCTGTAGGGTCTGATCTGATGGATGGAGGAGAGGTTTTAGAGAGTTCTAGATGATGACTGGCTGATCGATCAGCTGATAGATCCTCTAGATCATCCTATGGATCTATGAGCTGAACTGGACTCAGTGTTAGATCATCAGAACCAGTAAAACCCAGTATCAGGTTCCTTCAACCAGTGAGTTATCCGACAGGTTGACAGGATGAACATCATGACGTTTCTCCTCCTGTGGACTAAATGAACTTTTTCTCTGAGATCCTGTAGATCTGTCAGACTGACAGCAGGTCTCAGGTGATCCGTCAGCATCTGGTCACCTGATCAGACATTTTCCTGTTCCTCCACCAGAAGCTCCTGGAGCTTCAGCCTCTGAGAAATCACGTTTTCTAACCTCTCTGTGTCACGATTTACTGTTAAAAGACAGAAACCCACTGTCACTCATTTATATGTGATTATTCATGATGTCATTGACCATATATGGCAGAATGTGGGCGTGTAGGAGGAGGGTTCTGAGCTCAGTTCTAGGTCTGAGAGAGATTTATAAAGCAGAACAGTGGATCTGAGCTACGCTGAGTTTATAAATCAGAAATGGAGTTTTCGTAAGTGAAACTTTTTGCTGAAGAACGTTTTAGCACAGTTGTTAGCAATGTTGCCTCACAGCAAGAAGGTCACAGGTTCAAATCCCGGCTGCTGCCTTTCTGCGTGGAGTTACCATGTTCTCCCCATGACTTCGTGGGTTTCCTCCGGTTTCCCCCACAGTTCACAACATGCCCTGTAGGTGATCGTTATACGTATGTAAGTGGCTCTGGAGACAAGCGTCTAATAAATGAACAAACAAACACAAACCCAAGGTTGACGTTCTGTTGAACCCACAGGTGGTGCTGAAGGCAGAGGGGAAAGTCCACAGCGTAACTTTACGAGACGTCCAGCTGAGTGAAGGGGGACAGGTCCAACTCACCGCCAAAGACTTCCAAACCGAGGCCAGCCTCTTTGTTACAGGTAAACAGAACCTCCTGGGTTCTCCTGGGTTCTGCCCCCATCATGGTCTGAAGACCTCACTCAGTTAAAAATCCCTAATGTTTTCTGAGGAGCCCGTTCTACAAACTGAACCCGACACGATGAAGTAACTTTTCCAGTGGTTTCTCCCACACTGAACCGCTGTCCTGTGTGTTTGTGTGTCCAGAGGCTCCCATCGAGTTCACCAAACCTCTGGAGGATCAGACGGTGGAGGAGGAAACCACAGCCACACTCGAGTGTGAAGTTTCCAGAGAGAACGCGGAGGTGCAATGGTTCAAGGACGACCAGGAGATCAGGAAGACCAAGAAGTACGAGATACTCGTCGACGGCCGCAAGAGGACGCTACTCATCCACGAGTGCACCCTGGACGACTCGAGGACGTACACCTGTGATGCCAAACACTTCAAAACCTCCTGCTTCCTCAACGTGGAGCGTGAGTACAGATATGAGACGGAAGACCGTCTGAAAATTCATTTCATTTAAGGTAAACGAATGGTTTGAAGAGCAACCAAAGAAACATAAAGGTCTGGTACTGAGGAGAGCTGGAACAAGAACTGAGAGGAGGACCAGTAAAATGGGGGTTAGGTCTAGTGTTGGGGGACTAAGGACCAGAACTGGGGTTAGGTCTAGTGTTGGGGGACTAAGGACCAGATCTTGGGGGTTCTGGACCAGATCTTGGGGGTAGAACCTTTAATAACTCTTTTTTTTGTGTCCAGCTCCACGTGTGGAGTTCTCCAAGCCGCTCCACGACGTTGAGGTCAAAGAGAAGGAGTCTGCCAGGTTTGAGTGTGAGGTCTCCAGAGAGGACGCCAAGGTCAGCTGATCCTGAGTGAAAACAACTTCCTGATTCCTCAGAAACCAATTCTTCTCCTCCGTTTCCTGCAGGTCCGCTGGTTTAAGGATGGAACTGAAATCAGAAAAGGAAAGAAATACGAGATCATCGCTCAGGGCCGCCTGCACGCCCTCATCGTTCACAAGGCTGTGTTTGATGATGAAGCTGAATATGAATGTGACGCAAAGACCTCCAAATCCTCCGGCATGCTGACCGTCGTTGGTAAGAACCACAGGTTTAAACGTGAGGTGTTTAAAGAGCAGCGACTGAGATCTCTCTGTTGACTACAGAGGAGGAGGCCAGATTCACTAAAAACCTGTCCAACGTGGAGGGGACGGAGACGGACAGCGTCAAGCTGATCTGTGAGGTCTCCAAGCCCAGCGCCGACGTTACCTGGTACAAAGGTGAGGAAGAGCTTCCAGAGGGCGGCCGCTATGACCAGACCGTCGATGGCAAGAGGAGGATCCTCGTCATCCATGACCTGAAGATGGGCGACGCTGGAGAGTACAACTGCAGGCTGAGCGCCACCATCAGAACATCTGGAAGCCTCAAGATTAACGGTAGACACTTCCTTCTTGTAGATGTAAAGTTCTGTTAACTAAAGGAACTCTGGGAAACGATGTGCTGACTAATTAACCTGTACACGACCTGCTGCCGGGCCCAGTCCCAGACTCCTTCCAGCCCACCTCCACCTGCTCCTCTGGTGGGACCCAACACTAGAGATAAAACCCCTCCAGTATTTTGTGAGTTGGCCCAGGACTGTCCTGCTGATGGGACATTTGTGAGCCTTTACCTGAAACACCTCCCCAGGGAGGCGTCCAGGAGGCCTCCTGACTGTGGAGGATTCACAGAGCTCTAATGATCCTAGGAGGTACAGGATGTCGTCCCAGATACTTTGTCCCCGGGAGGATCTCCCATGGGAAATTGGTCCTTATTGGTCCTAGGTGAAGGGCGAGACAAAAAGCGGTTCAGAAGACTTTCTATAGATAAAGTACCAAAGTACCGGGCCCTGGAGGTTATGGGGTCCCACCGTGGACTAGCTAGGGCCTAGGGCCAGGGATTAGAGCCTGTGTGTGAGCGCCTAAGAGCAGGGCTTTGACCCTGAAGGTTCGAGTGCGTTGTGGATCAGGTAGCAGACCAAGGCAGGACCTTTGGTGGTTTGATCCCCAGACACAGACACTACTAACTAGAACTTGATTAATGTATCTATCTCTGTCTTCTGCCTGTGATGCAGAACTGGCTGCTGAGTTCATCTCCAGGCCTCAGAACCAGGAGGTGGTGGAGGGCCAGAAGGCAGAGTTCACCTGCTCTGTCTCCAAGGAAACCTTTGATGTGAAGTGGTTGAAGGGCAATACGGAGCTGGAGGCAGGAGACAAGTACCAGATGGTGAGTGACGGCAAGAGACGGACTCTGGTCGTCAAAGACTGCGAGCTGAAAGACGAGGGCGGGTACGTGGTGTCGATAGGAGCAACGAGAGCCAGCGCCGACCTGACGGTGCAAGGTAGACCCCTCCCACAGACTCAGAATATACACGGAGTAGTGAGGTCCAGGTCTCTGCAACCTCTGCTGTGTCCTACAGAGAAACTGAAGGTCATCACCCCTCTGAAGGACACGGAGGGAAAAGAAGGTCAGGAGGTCGTCCTGAACTGTGAGGTGAACTCGGATGGCGCCAAGGCCAAGTGGCTGAAGAATGAGGAGACGCTGTTTGAAAGCGGCAAGTACTTGATGGTCCAGAGAGACAACGTCTTCTCCCTGAGGATTAAAGACGCCCAGAAGGGAGACGACGCGAACTACAGCGTCATCCTGACCAATCAGAGAGGAGAGCAGGTCAAGAGCTCCTGCAGCTTCACCGTCAAAGGTTGGTCCTCCGGCATGAAACGGGACGAGGAGTTGGGATGTAGAGAGAGACGGACTAGTAGAGGGGCTCAGGACTAGTAGAGGGGCTCAGGACTAGTAGAGGGGCTCAGGACTAGTAGAGGGGCTCAGGACTAGTAGAGGGGCTCAGGACTAGTAGAGGGGCTCAGGACTAGTACAGGGGCTCAGGACTAGTAGAGGGGCTCAGGACTAGTAGAGGGGCTCAGGACTAGTACTCGGGCTCAGGACTAGTACTCGGGCTCAGGACTAGTAGAGGGGCTCAGCACTAGTAGAGGGGCTCAGGACTAGTACAGGGGCTCAGGACTAGTAGAGGGGCTTAGGACTAGTAGAGGGGCTCAGGACTAGTAGAAGGGCTCAGGACTAGTAGAAGGGCTCAGGACTAGTAGAGGGGCTTAGGACTAGTACTCGGGCTCAGGACTAGTAGAGGGGCTCAGGACTAGTAGAAGGGCTCAGGACTAGTAGAAGGGCTCAGGACTAGTAGAAGGGCTCAGGACTGGTAGAAGGGCTCAGGACTAGTACTGGGGCTCAGGACTAGTACAGGGGCTCAGGACTAGTAGAGGGGCTCAGCACTAGTAGAGGGGCTCAGGACTAGTAGAAGGGCTCAGGACTAGTACTGGGGCTCAGGACTAGTAGAGGGGCGCCGGACTAGTAGAGGGGCTCCGGACTAGTAGAGGGGCTCCGGACTGGTAGAGGGGCTCAGGACTGGTAGAGGGGCTCAGGACTAGTAGAGGGGCTCAGGACTAGTAGAGGGGCTCAGGACTAGTACTCGGGCTCAGGACTAGTAGAGGGGCTCAGCACTAGTAGAGGGGCTCAGGACTAGTACTGGGGCTCAGGACTAGTACTCGGGCTCAGGACTAGTAGAGGGGCTCAGGACTAGTACTGGGGCTCAGGAATAGTACTCGGGCTCAGGACTAGTAGAGGGGCTCAGCACTAGTAGAGGGGCTCAGGACTAGTACTGGGGCTCAGGACTGGTAGAAGGGCTCAGGACTGGTAGAAGGGCTCAGGACTAGTAGAGGGGCTCAGCACTAGTAGAGGGGCTCAGGACTAGTAGAGGGGCTCAGGACTAGTAGAGGGGCTCAGGACTAGTACAGGGGCTCAGGACTAGTACTGGGGCTCAGGACTAGTAGAGGGGCTCAGGACTAGTAGAGGGGCTCAGGACTAGTAGAGGGGCTCAGGACTAGTAGAGGGGCTCAGGACTAGTAGAAGGGCTCAGGACTAGTAGAAGGGCTCAGGACTAGTAGAGGGGCTCAGCACTAGTAGAGGGGCTCAGGACTAGTAGAGGGGCTCAGGACTAGTAGAGGGGCTCAGCACTAGTAGAGGGGCTCAGGACTAGTAGAGGGGCTCAGGACTAGTACTCGGGCTCAGGACTGGTAGAAGGGCTCAGGACTGGTAGAAGGGCTCAGGACTAGTAGAGGGGCTCAGGACTAGTACTCGGGCTCAGGACTAGTAGAGGGGCTCAGCACTAGTAGAGGGGCTCAGGACTAGTACTGGGGCTCAGGACTAGTACAGGGGCTCAGGACTAGTAGAGGGGCTCAGCACTAGTAGAGGGGCTCAGGACTAGTACTGGGGCTCAGGACTAGTACTGGGGCTCAGGACTAGTACTCGGGCTCAGGACTAGTAGAGGGGCTCAGCACTAGTAGAGGGGCTCAGGACCAGTACTGGAACTACTCATTACTGTTAAAGTTCTCTTTGATGAATCAGATTGATTATCGGTGTGTGATAAATACATTGACGGTTCTGAGACCTGACGACGTGTTTGCTGCTCAGAGGAGAGTCTGAGGATCGTGGTTCCTCTGGAGGACGTGGACACTCAGGAGAAGAAGACCATCAGCTTCTCCTGTAAGGTCAACAGAGCCAACGCCACGCTGAAGTGGATGAAGGCCGGGGAGGAGATCACGCTGAGCAAACGCTTCGTGTATCGAGTCGACAAAGAGAAACACACTCTGACCATCAAGGACTGCACGTTGGCCGACGAGGGCGAGTACACCGCCGTGGCCGGAGACGACAAGTCCACCGCCGAGCTGATCATCAGCGAGGCGCCCACTGACTTCAACGTGCACCTGAAGGACCAGACCATCACCGAGTTTGACGATGCAGAGTTCACCTGCAAGCTGACCAAAGAAAAAGCTGAAGTGAAGTGGTACCGGAACGGGAGGGAGATCCGAGAAGGACCCAAGTACGTTGTTTATTAAGCTAACCGCCAACGAGCCAATCAGAACAGGAACGAGCTCCTGACTCTGTTCCTAAACCCTTTGCAGGTACGCGTTCGTGAGAGATGGAAAGTTTTGCACTTTGGTTATCAAAGAGTGCAGACCTGACGATGAATGTGAATACGCCTGTGGTGTGGACGAGAAGAGGTCCAGAGCCAGGCTCTTCGTTGAAGGTGAGGAGCTCAGGAGGAACCTGTTTCTTATCGGTTCTAGCTCTTCTGAAGCTAACGTCCTCTTCCCTGTCTTTGTGTCCCTCAGAGACGCCGGTGGAGATCATCCGACCTCCTCAGGATGCGTTTGAACCTCCAGGCTCCGACGTCGTGTTCGAGGTGGAGCTCAACAAGGACCGGGTGGAGGTGAAGTGGCTGAGGAACAACATGACGATCGTCCAGGGAGACAAGTTCCAGATGATGAGCGAGGGGAAGGTTCACCGCCTGCAGGTCTGTGAGATCAGACCCAGAGACCAGGGCGAGTACCGACTCATCGTCAAGGACAAAGACGCCAAGGCCAAGCTGGAGCTGGCAGGTGAGACAGATCTCAGATCAGTGAGCATCAGCTGGTCTGGGTTTATTTACAAAACATGACAGAGTAACTAGAAAACACACG
Source organism: Callopanchax toddi (assembly GCA_006937965.1). NCBI lineage: Eukaryota > Metazoa > Chordata > Actinopteri > Cyprinodontiformes > Nothobranchiidae > Callopanchax > Callopanchax toddi. The sequence goes on along the minus strand of SSNR01000097.1, from coordinate 1,076,796 downwards.
CACTGGTTACCAGATGTTCTGTAGCACATTCAGCTGATCTTAACCAGCTAGTTTCATTTGAACTAGGTTATTACCCTGACATGTCAAACAACTAGTAGAGCAAAGATCAGAAAACTGTTAGTTATCTACGGTTTTCAACTAGCTGTGAGAAACTTAGCAAGGCAATCTACAGCTGCTAGTTAACTAGTTAACTAGTTCTTAAATAATGCAGATAAACTGTTCTGGATTTGACCAGAATATTTACCATCAATGACCACACTAACTGGTAACTAGTAAACCTGTTTTACTCAACAACCAGTCGACCAGAGCTAATACAGTGACCAGATGCTACTTCTCCTGGGAGGTGGTTTTGAGCTGACGGTGTGTCTCTCCTCCAGCTGTGCCTCAGATAAAGACCACTGACCAGAGCTACGTCACAGACGCCGGGAAGCCCATCGTCATGGCCGTCCCCTACAGCGCCTACCCGCAGGCTGAGGCCGACTGGCTGCACGACAACCTGAGTCTGCCCAAAGACAACATCCACACCTCCGCTGACCGCACGGAGTACCGGCTGAAGGACCCCAAGAAGTCTGACGAAGGCCGCTACAGGGTCATCATCAAGAACAAACACGGAGAAGGAGAAGCATTCATCAACCTGGACGTGATCGGTGAGCCGGCTGATGCCTTTTAGGTTTCATAAAGGATGGAGGTGATCTGCTGATGACTGTATCAGACCAGGATGCTCACCTGTGGAGGGCCGCAGGGCTCGCTTACTGGTCCCAGACTTTTTATATTGTATATCAATGATATTTGCCAGGTCAGTAAATTACTGAGCTTCATTTTAGCTGAAGATAAAAATCTGTTTTGTTCAGGTAAAGATTTAACTGAAGTAAAGACACTAAAACGTGTGAACAATCTGTCACTAAGCATTATAAAATACGTAGTCATGTTGTTTGGGAGAGTATCAGACGATGTTGTTTCCTGTCTTTATGATTAACCCTCTATCTATCCAGATGTACCTGGACCTGTGAAGAACCTACAGGTGGTCGACACCGCTGACGGAGAGGTCAGCCTGGCATGGGAAGAACCTGAGAATGATGGTGGGAGCAAAGTGATTGGATATGTTGTGGAGAGACGCGACATGAAGCGTAAGACCTGGACGCTGGCTACGGACCACGCAGAGAGCCCCGAGTATACGGTGACCGGGCTGCAGAAAGACTCCTTCTACCTGTTCAGAGTCTGCGCACGGAACCGAGTCGGCAGCGGGCCGATCGTTGAGACCGACAAAGCCGTTCAAGCCAAGAACAAGTTTGGTAAGTTTCCCTTCCTTCTATAAAGTATTCTCATTACTTGTAGCGAGACATCCACATTAGTGCTTGAATCTGACATCTTCAAAATCAACTACCTTCTGTTGGATGTTCTTTAGATGTTCCTGAGGCTCCTCTCAACGTCATTGTGGGAAATGTTAGCAAGTTTGGCTGCACTGTCTCCTGGGAGCCTCCCGAGTCTGACGGAGGCTCTCCAATCACCTCCTACATTGTGGAGCTGCGCGACAGGACGTCGGTGAAATGGTCACCTATCCAGGTGGCAAAGGCTGACGAGCTCAGCGCCATTATCAATGATGTCATAGAGAACAAAGAATACATCTTCAGAGTCAAAGCTGAGAACAAAGCTGGAGTTGGCAAGCCCAGTGCCGCATCGCAACCTGTCAAGATCATGGATCCCATCGGTAAGGGTCACCCAGGACATTTAGGACACCTAAAGGGACATTTGGGACATGTTGAAGTGGTGTTCTATCAGTTATTTACATAAACTTAACATCAAACCTACAGGTAACACCACTCAAAGTGGGCAGTGTCTCTAGACACAGGATGTAGTCCTCTGACCAGAGCAATACTCATGATTAGTCAGATCAGGAGAGATACTGCTGCAGATTGGTGACAAATTAGCTGCTAATTTTCTGGTATTTGAAACAATTTTGATTAAAAAAAAAGTCTCACTGATGCACTAAAATGCCTGTAAATTACCTGTTAGCTAACCTCTACAGTTAGAACTCTATATTACCTGTTAGCTAACCTCTACAGTTAGAACTCTATATGACCTGTTAGCTAACCTCTACAGTTAGAACTCTATATTACCTGTTAGCTAACCTCTACAGTTAGAACTCTATGTGACCTGTTAGCTAACCTCTACAGTTAGAACTCTATATTACCTCTTAGCTAACCTCTACAGTTAGAACTCTATATGACCTGTTAGCTAACCTCTACAGTTAGAACTCTATATTACCTGTTAGCTAACCTCTACAGTTAGAACTCTATATTACCTGTTAGCTAACCTCTACAGTTAGAACTCTATATTACCTGTTAGCTAACCTCTACAGTTAGAACTCTATATTACCTGTTAGTTAACCTCTACAGTTAGAACTCTATATTACCTGTTAGCTAACCTCTACAGTTAGAACTCTATATTACCTGTTAGC
>SSNR01000097.1:1056816-1073056 GCA_006937965.1 Callopanchax toddi | reverse complement strand
CTAACCTCTACAGTTAGAACTCTATATTACCTGTTAGCTAACCTCTACAGTTAGAACTCTATATTACCTGTTAGCTAACCTCTACAGTTAGAACTCTATATTACCTGTTAGCTAACCTCTACAGTTAGAACTCTATATTACCTGTTAGTTAACCTCTACAGTTAGAACACTATATTACCTGTTAGCTAACCTCTACAGTTAGAACTCTATATTACCTGTTAGTTAACCTCTACAGTTAGAAGACTTGTGAACAGGTGCACTAATCTGACCTTGAAAAACATGAATAATTTTGACACAGTTTCAAAATGTTCAAGTGAAAAAGCAGGAGTGGGACACAGACTAATATGTGAAATGATGTTTAGTGAAGAGTCAAATATAACAGCCAGATTTCTGATGGTAGATACTGTAGTGCTTCCACTAACCCTCTGAGTCTGTGTTTCTGTGACAGAACCTCCCAGCCCCCCTCTGAACCTGTGCTGGCAGGACCAGAACAAGAGCTCAGTGCAGCTCACCTGGGAGACACCTCTGAAGAACGGGGGCAGCATGATCACTGGGTACATCATTGAGCGCTGTGAGGAGGGCACCGACAAGTGGCTGCGCTGCAATGCCCGCCTCTGCTCGGACCTGTTCTACAAGGTGCAGACAACTGCTCAGACGCGTCTAGCCAGCCCCTTTTTCTTCAGACCCTAACACTTTCATGTTTGTTGTGATTCCTGTAGGTGTCTGGTCTGAAATACGGAGCCAAGTACAACTACAGAGTGTTTGCTGAAAATGCTGCTGGACTTTCTGACCCGTCAAATGTCATTGGACCTCTGCTGGCTGACGACCCGCACGGTGAGCCTGTTAAACACTTTATACCTTGGTATACCTGCCACTGAGGCCAGTGAGCTCAAACTCATTCCAGCCTAAATTTAGAAGTGATCTAATGTCTCACTTACTCACCTCTTCAGTCGGTCCAACCCTCGACCTGAGCGCATTCAAAGATGGCCTGGAGGTGATCGTCCCTCAGCCGCTCATCATCAGAGTACCCATCAGCGGATATCCAACCCCTGTTGCCAAATGGACCTTTGGAGAGAAGGAGTTGACCACCGCAGATGAGCGCGTCTCCCTGATGACCAAATCCACATTCACAGAACTTGCCATCACTCCCAGTGTCCGACCAGACAAAGGCATCTATACCCTGCAGCTGGAGAATGACGTCACCACCGTCTCCGGAGAGATTGAAGTCAATGTCATTGGTACGCTGGGACACTCATCAGACCTGACTAAACGATCTTCAGAGTTCTTTTCTGCTTCTGGTTTAAAATCACTGGTTCTGTTCGTGTCTGCAGCTGCACCCAGCGCTCCAAAAGACTTCAAGGTCCTGGAGGTGACTCGACAGCACGTGCACCTGAGCTGGGAGGTTCCTGAGCACGATGGAGGTAGTCCTCTGACGGGCTACCAGGTGGAGAAACGGGACGTGTCCCGCAAGACCTGGGTTAAGGTATGAAGACATTCAATCAGCTGGTCATCGACCTCCAAATGTCTTTTTCTCATGAGTTCTTCAAAGACTTGGATCATTCTGAAGTGACAACCAGCAGATCACAGCCTTTTTAGTTTGTTTCAGCCAAATAAAACCAAGCAGGTCTTCTTTGAGTCAAGTATCCTTTACATAAGAGTGAAGTTTAGTTATATACAGTATATTAGTAATTCAGACATTGTTTAGTTGAAACAAACTAAACAAAATGTCTCATCATGAGTTGTCGAGGTGGACAAACAAGTCAAATGTTATTTAAACTCATCAGTATGATGGGTTAAAATGTGTGAATGTGGGTTGTTTGAAATTCCCCAAAATTAGCTGCTAATTTGGCCCCAGTGTAGCTAGCCATGAGCGTTGCTCCCGCGGGAGGACTGCGTCCACTCTGAGTGATGTCATCGGTAGGTTTTGGTCCTCATTTGATTCTGATACTAACTGGTAAAGAAACCATCACCAGCTGTTTTTGTGTTCAGTCACCAAAAAGTGTATTTTTGCAGGGTAGTTATTGTGTTTTAAGACTTTTATTTTTAATGAAACCAGTGATCTTCTCTGTAACCCATGATGGAGAAAATAGCTGTTGGGAAATCAGCTAGCTGATGATAATAAAGACAAACTGTTCTCAGATCGTTTCGGGGATCCAGGATCAGGAGTACACCGTGACCGACGTGGTGGAAGGGAAGGAGTACCTGTTCAGGGTCACCGCCCTCAATAAGTGTGGCCCAGGAGAGCCGGCGTACATAGACGAACCCGTTAACGTCTCCTCTCCAGCCAGTGAGTCGCCAGCACAGCCGTCAAAAACACTGCTTCCAAAACCTTTTCTTTATTGTTGTTTAAACTAAGCTAAAATAATCATGTCCCCTGGACACTGATTGTCCACTCACAGATGAGTTGGACCTGTAGTCAGCCATGTTATACCTCACCAAACCGACCCTCCTTATAGTCTTTTTCTCAACACTACACCTCACTTCCCCTCCAGCTGTCCCAGACCCTCCAGAACACCTGAAGTGGAGAGACAAATCAGCCAGTGGCATCTTCCTGACCTGGGAGCCACCCAAATACGACGGTGGCACCGGCATCCGAGGCTACAACGTGGACCGCCTTCAGAGAGGCACCGATAAGTGGGAGCCCTGTGGAGACCTGGTACCTGAGCTGAAATGCCAGGTGACGGGTCTCATCGAGGGCCAGTGGTACGCATACAGAGTCCGAGCCCTAAACCGCCTTGGGGCCAGCCTGCCCTGCAAGGCCACTGATGAGATCCAAGCTGTTGATCCCAAAGGTAAGGTTAGATGTAAATCATCAGATAAGTACCAGTTTGAAGGGATCTGAAAATGAACAAGTGACAGAAATGTTCACCAACATCTTCTAAAAGACTAGTTTCTGACCTGCTTGGCTCCACAGAACCTCCAGAGATCCAGCTGGATGCCAAGCTGTTGGCTGGTCTGACTGCCAAAGCTGGCAGCAAGATCGAACTCCCAGCAGAGGTGACGGGTAAGCCTGAACCCCGAGTCAAGTGGACCAAGGCCGACTTGGTCCTCAAACCAGACGACAGGGTGTCCATTGACACCAAGCCAGGACACTCCACCGTTAACATCTCCAAGACCAGGAGGGACGACAGCTCCACCTACATCATAGAAGCCACCAACAGCAGCGGCCGTGCCACTGCCACAGTGGAGGTCAACATCCTTGGTAAGCCATCTGGTCAGCAGAGAAAACGTATTTACTTCCTTTGTCCAAGTCTAATTAAATGTCTGTATTTTGACCTGAATAACAGACAAGCCTGGTCCTCCTGCTGCCTTTGACATTTCTGACATCACCAATGAAACCTGCTTCCTGGCCTGGAATCCTCCACGTGACGATGGCGGCTCCAAGGTCACCAACTACATTGTGGAGCGTCGAGCTGCTGAAAGTGAGATCTGGCACCGGCTGTCCTCCACCATCAAACAGACCACCTACAAAGCTGTGGGCCTGGTCAAGTTTAAGGACTACATCTTTAGAGTGTTTGCTGAGAACCAGTTTGGTGTCGGCCCTCCTGCTGAGCACCCACCCATTACTGCCCGATACCCCTTTGGTAGGTCACTTGAGAACAAGATGGAGGTTGATTATGTTCTTTAGGCTCTGAATGACCTAAACCTGGAGCTCTACCAAGTCTAACGAGATGCCGCTCATCCCCAGATACTCCTGGAGCTCCTTACAAGCTGGAGCCTTCAGACATTGCCAAGGACTCCCTGACTCTGACCTGGTATGAGCCGGATGAGGACGGAGGAAGCCCCATCACGGGATACTGGGTGGAGAGATACGAACCTGACCACGACAAATGGATCCGATGCAACAAGCTGCCAATCAAAGATACCAACTACAGGTGAGTCTGAAGGCAGTCTAGCACTGAATACCTGTTCAAGTTCACGGCCAGGAGGTAATTTTTTTGTTTTTTTGCAGAGTCAAAGGTCTTCCTACCAGAAAGAAGTACAAGTTCAGAGTTCTTGCTGAGAATCTTGCTGGAACTGGAAAACCCAGCCAAGAGACGGATCAGATCCTCGTCAAGGATCCAATCGGTACAAAATGCTTTTCTCTTTTTGCCTTTGACAATCACAGTTCTCTCAAGATTTTAACACAGTCATGGTGACTCCTCTTCCAGATCCTCCATGGCCTCCTGGCAAACCAACAATAAAGGATGTAGCTAAGACTTCCTGCTTCCTGATGTGGACCAAGCCCGAGCACGATGGCGGAGCGAAGATCGACAGCTACGTTATCGAGATGCTGAAGAGCGGAACTTCAGACTGGATTCGTGTAGCGGAGAACATCAGCCTCCTGGAGTTTTTCCTGAAGGGTCTGATGGAGAAACAGGAGTACTCGTTCAGAGTGCGAGCCGTTAACGTGGCCGGAGAGAGTGAGCCCAGTGAGCCGAGTGACCCGGTGCTCTGCAAAGAGAGGCTGAGTAAGAAAAATCAGAGCAAACACCTTAAAATGATCATCCAGCTGTGTAGAAGTCAACTCCCTACGTCACGCTAGACGCTTTCCTCCGTGACTAAACAAGACTCCCAAAGATTGACAGCTGAGAGACTTAAAGGGATATTTGGGTCATTTTGAAGTGGCATCTATCAGTTATTTATCTACACTAAGGACCACACCCACTGGTGACATCACTCAGAGTGTCTCTAGAAACAGGAAGTAGTCCTGTAACTGGAGCTCTACTCGTGGCTGTCAGATCAACAAGTCGGGGGATTACTTCCTGTTTGTAGAGACTCAGTTTTATTGATGTCACCAGTGGGTGTGGCCATGACCGTAATACCCCTTTAACATTATGGGCTATGTAGCTGCAACAGATGAGTAGAAGCTGAACATAAATAATGAGATGCAATCTTAGGAGATGTCTGTCTGAACCTCAACAGACCCCCCGTCGGCTCCTCGCTGGTTGGAGGTTGTGAGCATCAGCAGGAACAGCGCCGAGCTGAAGTGGACGGCACCGGAGCGGGACGGAGGTTCACGCGTCACTAACTACGTGGTGGAGAAGCGTGATGTCCGGCGTAAAGGCTGGCAGGCCGTGGACACCACGGTCAAGGAGCTGAAGTGCACCGTGGCGCCTCTCAATGATGGGTCGCTCTACGTTTTCCGCGTTGCTGCAGAGAACGCCGTTGGAGTCGGACCATTCTGCGAGCTAGAGGACTCTGTTCTGGCCAAAGATACTTTCAGTAAGTTGGAGGAATGTGTATGCGTGTGTTTCTTCAAAAGAAAAAGAAAGCCTGTTGATGCGTTGATAATACGAATGTTTTCATTGTAGCTACTCCTGGACCACCTTATGCACTCGCTGTCAACTCGGTGACCAAAAAATATGTGGATCTGGAGTGGGAGGCACCGAAGAACGATGGTGGCAGAGCCATACTCAGGTGCTAATGTGTTACCCTCCCCCACATGTTAAACCAACGGTGTCCGTTTGGAACTGGAGTAAATCCATTGCAAGTCATTGAAGGTTGTTGTCCTTTCTGGTGTCACCTCCCTCCAGGTACTCCATTGAGAAGAAAGAGAAACTTGGAACCCGCTGGGTGAAATGTGCCAAGACTTCAGGCCCAGACTGTAAGTACAGAGTCACAGACGTCATCGAGGGAACGGAGGTTCAGTTCCAGGTCCGCGCTGAGAACGAGGCTGGTGTCGGACACCCGAGCGAACCCACTGAGATCATCACCATTGAAGATCCAACAGGTTAGCCCGATAGAGACGGGAGCTGTTTGAAACCATAAGAAGTATACTAAACCTAACCCTGTCCTGGTGCCTTAAGGCATTCCATCACCACCCGTTGAGCTGCATGTGACCGGAGCCAGCAGGGACTTCCTGTCCATCGCCTGGAAGCCACCACGACAGGACGGCGGCTCCCCCATTCGCGGCTACCACATCGAGATGTGTGAAGCCGGCACGGAGAAGTGGATGAGGGTCAACTCCCGTCCAGTCAAAGAGCTGAAGTACCGTGTGGAGGAGGGCGTGGTCCCTGAGAAGGAGTACATTCTGAGAGTGAGGGCCATCAACGCCATCGGAGAGAGCGAGCCCTCCGACATCTCCGAAAACGTCTTCGCCAAGGACTCCGACTGTAAGAGCAGGAAACGCCAGGCTTACCTCACAGAGGGGTGTGACTGAACAGTGGGTGTGTAACGTCCCCTCTTATGTGCCACAGGTAACCCCACCCTGGAGTTCCAGACTCTGGACCTGGTTGTCGTGGAAACAGAGAAACTTCATATTCCAGTTCCCTTCAGAGCCGTGCCTTCGCCCAAAATCACCTGGCACAAGGACGGCAAGGAGCTGAAGGCCGACGAGCGCGTCGGCTTCAGGTCAGGAGAGGTCCACCGAGTCCACTCACAACTACACAACACAACACAACTACACAACACGTCTACACAACACGACTACACAACATAACTTTGATTCAGTTTTTTGTGAAGCACTTTGTGATTTTTTTTCTGTGAAAGGTGCTATATAAATAAACTTTACTTACTAACTACACACATCTACACAACACAACACATCTACACAACACAACACGACTCCACCCTACAGACCAGATGTAGGTGTTACTAATGATTGAACTGGTGTTAAAGTGAAGGACCTTCAGAGTTGTAGGTTTTGGATCGTCACCGTGTTCCAGGTTGACGACGTTCTAACCTTCTAAGAAGAAGAAGAACCGTCTGAGTTCTTCGTGGTGTTCTGACGGATCTCTTTGATCCCTGAAGGAAACGCTGCCTCTTGTTACTGAAGCTAATAAAAAGGACTTTGTGTTTTGAGTCATTTTGTTATAAACGGGATCTTCTCTCCACCACAGGAAGGAGTACACTTCCTGTCACCTGGAGATCGACAGCAGCCTTCATCCTGATGCTGGCGTCTATAAAGTGACTCTGGAGAACAAACTGGGAAGTGCCAGCGCCACCATTAACGTTAAAGTCATTGGTAATCAATCGTTTTCTCGTCAGACTCCTCAATCATTTTATCTGTGGATTTTTTTTAACATGTCTTTGCGTCCCCAGGACTTCCTGGACCCTGCAAGGAGATCGTGGCCTCTGAGATCACAAAGAGTTCCTGTAAAGTGTCCTGGGATCCTCCGGACTACGATGGCGGCAGCCCAGTCCTCCACTACGTCCTGCAGGTCTGAGACGGCCACCAGATTTCACTTCAGTTTCACGTCTGAATGTCGTGAAGTGGTTTGTGTGATGGTTCCTTTTTCTGTTGGCGTGCAGCGCCGCGAGGCCGGCAGAAGGACATACGTCAACATCATGTCTGGGGAGAACAAGGTGTGCTGGACGGTCAAAGACCTCATCCACAACGGGGAGTACTACTTCAGGATCCAGGCCGTCAACAAGATCGGAGGAGGAGAGTTCATCGAGCTGCGCAACCCAGTCATCGCTGAAGACCAAAAACGTACGAGAACAAAACCATTTTGATAAAAGCTGAGCTCCACTCTGTCTGAGAAATGAAAAGCTGCTGTAGAGGCAGCATTAAAACCACTGGCATTATGGGAAAGGTTTGTTTTTGTAGTTTTGTTTAAAAAAGTCCCACAGAAATGCGTTTCTTCTTCTAGATTCCCCCGACCCTCCGGCGGACGTGGAGACCCACAACCCCACATCCAGCACGATCACCCTGACCTGGAAGCCCCCCATGTACGACGGTGGCTCCAAAATCATGGGCTACATTTTGGAGAAGCAGCAGAAGGGCGAGGACAAGTGGGAGAGGTGCAACGACTTCCTGGTCCCTGTCTTGTCCTACACGGTCAGAGGACTGACGGAGGGCAAGAACTACGCCTTCAGGGTCAGAGCGGAAAACGCTGCCGGCGTCAGTGAGCCTTCACGCAGCACGCTGTTCGTCAAGGCCTCAGACACCGTCGGTAAGAGTGGCATGACCAGCGTGTTCTGATCATCGATACTCTAGCTTCTGGTTGTAGTTAATGACCCTGACTTTCTGTCTCTTTCAGAGCCTCCAAAGGTTTTCCTGAGTGGCAGTTTGCAGTCTGGTCTCAGCGTGAAGCGCGGCTGTGAGATCTGCCTGGATGCCAACGTTTCCGGCTCGCCGTACCCTCAGATCACCTGGTACTGGAACAACCAGGTGATCCAGCCTGAGCCGCTTCGCAAGAGGCCTGAAAAACCTCTGAAGAAGAAGGCAGAGAAGAAAGAAGAAGAAAAGAAGGAGGAGGAGAAAAAGACGGAGGGAGAAGCAGAGAAGAAAGAGGAGAAGGAAGGAGAAGCAGAGAAGAAGGAGGAGGACAAGAAGCCAGAAGGAGAAGCTGCTGAGCCAGAAGTGGAGGAACCAGATTATCCAACCATCAACGAGCGCCTGAATGTCAACAACAGTCAAAGAGGCGTGTCCTCTATCGTCATCAGGGACTCGGTCCGCCCGGATCATGGCGTCTACATGGTGAAGGTGGAGAACGACCATGGTGTTGCCTCAGCGACTTGTGAGGTCAACGTTCTCGGTGAGTGAACATTTACACGTGTGAATGAAGCCTGTAGAGACGTGCACACGATGGAGGCTAAGCTCACATCCATCCTGTCTACAGATACCCCTGGTCCTCCCGTCAACTTGAGATTCGAGGAGGTGAGAAAGAACTCCGTCATCTGCAAGTGGGATCCTCCTCTGGATGATGGTGGCAGTGAGGTCCTCAACTACACCCTGGAGAATAAGGACAACTCGAAGGTGGAGTTTGGCTGGAGCTGTGTTACCTCCACATTGAGAGGCTGCCGCTACCTGGTGCCCAAGCTCATCGAGAAGAAGGAGTATATCTTCAGGGTGGTGGCAGAGAACAAGTTTGGACCTGGTCCCCCCTGCGTCTCCAAGCCTCTCGTTGCCAAGAACCCCTTTGGTACGCTGTATTGATTTACGAACAAACTACAGCTTTTTATGGTCGAGAAGGTAAACTGTTTGTGTTTGACGCCCCGCCTCATTCTCCTCAGAACCTCCCGAGGCTCCCGAGAAGCCACAGGTAGATGACCTCACAGCCAAAAGCATGCTGGTCACCTGGACTGAACCCAACGACAACGGCAGCCCCATCCTGGGATACTGGGTGGAGCGCAGAGAGATCAACAGCTCGCACTGGGCGCGTGTCAACAGGTCAGAAAACACCTCGGCTCTTTACTGACGACTTTATGAGGAGGTGGCATTAACAATCCCTTCCTGCTTGACCTCAGGGACCCTGTGCCAGACACCAAATTGAATGTCGGAGGCCTGCTGGAAGGACTGACCTACATCTTTAGGGTAGCGGCTGAAAACCAGGCCGGCCCTGGACAGTTCAGCAGTCCCTCTGAACCCAAAATGGCCCAGGCTGCGATTTGTACGTAAACTGAAGTATTCACTAGATTCACCATAACTGTTCTAAAAGCCTTCAATAAAACCAGAAATAATCTACCTGTCATTTAAACACATGAAAACTCTCTGACTTCTGTTTAAATGTTTGACCCTGCAGTGCCTCCTGGACCTCCAGTTGCCCGCGTAGTGGAATGTTCTGACCACTCCATTGACGTAGAGTGGGATCCCCCAGCTGATAACGGTGGAGGAGACATCCTGGGATACCAAGTGGATAAGGTCCGAGCATCCAGTCACCTGATAACTCGTTAGCTTTACATTCTTTTGTTTTAGGATGTGTTCATTCTCAGGATCCTGCTTTAGTTATGGGTCCAAGTCTTTAAAGGGATTAGGAGTTCTATCAGGTATTTAGTGGAAACAGGAAGTAGTCCTTTGACCAGAGTAATATTCATGGATTGTTCAGTACAACTCTTCTTCTGCTGCCACTCCTGCTGTTGGTTAAAAGCAGCTACAGGATTCGTATCAGTCTTTAAAGACTTGAGACTTGAGCGATGTGACTGTTGGACATTCTTTTAAACAGGTCTCATTTGGACTAATGTTTTGGTTGGTTGTGGTTTTTCAGTTAATTGCTGGAACCAAGGACTGGTCCAGATCTACAGAACGCCTCTGTAGGACCTGTGCCTTCACTGTCTATGGAGTCCGTGAGGGAGCCAAGTACTCAGTCAGAGTCATTGCCTGTAATGCTGCAGGGGAAGGATTGCCTGGATTCACTGAGACGGTGATCGTCAAGAATCCAGCAGGTTAGCCGAAATCTTTCAGCTTTTTATTTGGATCAAACTACATTTTGTCATTTCCTTCTTCCGACGCTCTCTTGTTGCATTCTACAGAGAAACCAGTGATTGAAATGGACCTGGCCATCAAGAACGGCATGATAGTCAGAGCTGGAGAGACGCTCCGTGTACCTGCTACTGTCACAGGTAAACCTTATCCCTTCATCAGCTGGACCAAAGATGATGGCAAACCTGACAAAGACCGTGCGGAGATCCTCAGTGAGGGCAACGTCAGCATCATCTCCATCAAGGACGTCAACAGGAAGGACTCTGGAAAGTATCAGATCTCTGCTTGTAACCCCAGCGGCATCAAGGCTGCATGGACCCGAGTGGAAGTGGTGGGTAAGTGAAGGTCCCAGTTATCCAGCAGAACCTCCTCATATCTTTAACCTTGGTGCCCAACACGCTAACATGCTGCTTCGTGTCGTGTTTAAGATGTCCCTGGACCCGTCACTGACCTGAAGCCAGTTGTTGTTACTCGTAAGATGATTTTCCTGAACTGGGACGACCCCGTCGACGACGGAGGCAGCGACCTGACGGGCTTCATAGTGGAACGGAAGGATGTCAAGATGCATACATGGAGACAGCCTGTTGAAACCGCTTCGTCCAAGTGCGAGTGCGTGGGCATCATGGAGGGACAGGAGTACTATTTCCGTGTCATTGCCAAGAACAAATATGGTTTGGGTACACCTGTGGAGCTGGGACCCATCAAGGCCATAGACCCACAGGGTGAGTGCTGGTTCATGGTCTAGACATCAACACTTGGGCACTGAATTTGTACCTGAAACTAGGTTTTGGTGATTCTGCAGGTCCACCATCATACCCTGAAAAGTTCCACTACACAGAGAGGACCAAGAACTCCATCACCTTGGCCTGGAAGCCGCCTCGTAGCGATGGTGGCAGCCCCGTTCTCGGATACTTTGTTGAAAAGAAGAGGCAGGACAAGCAAGCCTTTGAGCCCTGCAACACGGAGATCTGCCCGAACATGACGCTGACGGTGGAAGGCCTGGACGAGGACTGGATGTACGAGTTCAGGATTAAGTGCACCAACCTGTTGGGGGAAAGCGAGCCGTCTATCCCACTGACCGTGGTTATCCAGGACGATGAAGGTGAGGCTCAATCCCGTTAAAACCCCCAGGGTTTTAGGGAGAAGCGTATTTCAAACAGTGATGACGTTTTTGTGTTTTATCTATTTTCTTCAGTGAGTCCTGAGGTCCACATGCTGAAACACTTTAAGGCGGACTGCATCACAGTGAAAAAGGGAGAACCCATTGAGATTCCCGCCGAAATCATTGGACTTCCCATCCCAAAGATCGAGTGGTCCAAGGACGACGTGGTGATTGACAAGCCCTCTGAAGCCCTGCTGATCGACACGGAGGTGACTGGCAGGATGAACGCTAAGACCACGCTAACCATCCCAGCTGCCAACCGCAGGGACCGGGCTTACTTCATGGTGACGGCCTCCAACAACATGGGCTCCGCCCATCACACCATATATGTCATGGTGCTTGGTGAGTGGGCAGCAACATGCCGTCAGTCAAATCAGATCAGAAGTGTAATGCTTGTGTCCTGACTGAATCCTCGCTCTCTTCTTAGACCGACCAACTCCACCCAGGCATCTGGCGGTCTCTAACATCAGGGCGGAGTCTTGCTACCTGAACTGGGACCCACCCACTGATAATGGTGGCAGCGAGCTGACCAACTACATCATTGAGAGGAAGGAAGTAAGAAAAGAGCAGCCTGAGCTGGAGGAAGGGCAGGAGCCTCTGCCTGAACCCCAGTGGGAGGTGGTCAACAGCACCGTCATTGAGAGGAAGTTCGGGGTACGTTCATCGATTAAAACCGTAATAAAGAACAGAGTCTGTGTGGTTCAACGGCCGGTTTCTCTTTCCTCTACAGGTCTGGGAATTGGAGACCAATAAGACCTACTTATTCCAAGTCAGAGCCGAGAACCGCTACGGAAAATCTGATCCTTGTACCACAGAGGAAGTCCACATCATAGACCCCTTCGGCCTCCCTGGCCCGCCAGAGAAACCAGCTATTTCAGAATACTCCAAGACCTCCATGACACTGACCTGGGAGCCTCCCAGAGACACTGGAGGTTCCATGATCATCGGCTACTGGCTGGAGAAAAGGGAGAGGGGCACCGACTACTGGGCTAAAGTCAATAAGACCCCAGTAACTAAACGGGGGGTCAAAGGCTGGGAGTATCAGGTGAGCTGTCTGCTTCATCACACACCGTCTATGAAGTCTGTAGCATCTCTTTACAGATGGACCAGATGGAGGGGGTCTAACCAGTCCACCTGGGTTTAGTGGTTCTACAGAGGTCTTATGACTGGAGGTTGGTGTCAGGAAGGTCTCAGCTCTGGGTCTTGTTTTAAAGTGAGGGAAGGAGGGAGCTGGAGATAAACGGTGGGACAGAACACGACTCCAGTAACGAGCACAACGATCAGTTTGTTGTGGTGAAGGAGGAGCTGAGCCAGAAAGCAAAGCTCTAGATTTATCCATCAATCCACGTTCCAGTTCTCACTACGGTCATGAGCTTTAGGCTGACTGAACTAATGAGATGTAAATACAGAAATGAGTTCCCTCTGCAGGATGGTCAGGCTCAGCCTTAGAGTCAGGAGCTCAGAGATCAGGATATGATTAAAGGTCATACACCTGGACTCTACAGGCCTTTCTGCTCGTCTGGTGAAGCTTTTCTGAACATGGTCTTCTCTGTGTGACCAGGTGACGCGTCTCTTTGAAGGAACAGAGTACGAGTTCAGGGTAGCAGCCTCTAATTCAGCTGGAACCGGACCGTTTAGTCAACCTTCTGACTCTGCTTTTGCCGTCGATCCCATCAGTGAGTAATTCCTCGAGGAAGGCTTTGATTTAGGGAACAGGTAATAAATCACTCCATCCCTTTCAGCTCCTCCCAGCATGCCTGCTGCTCCCGAGGTCGCCGATAAGACCAAGCACAGCGTCACGCTGTCCTGGAAGCCGCCTGAGAGCGATGGAGGAAGCCCCGTCAAGGGCTACATCATCCAGATCCAGGACGAGGGCTCGTCGGAGTGGCACAGGATCAATGATATGGACAGCTTGAATCCCACCACAGAGTTTACGGTGCCCAGCCTCAGAGAGCTGAAACGCTACCGCTTCAGGATCATCGCCGTCAACGACATCGGCGAGTCCGACCCCAGCCCACGGACCACTGAAGTTCTGGTTGAGGATGTCCAACGTACGTCTGGCTTCTGAGTTTCAAACAGATCCTGATGTTTTGTCCTCTGCCTTCACTCATGTCTCATTTGTCTTCTGGACAGTTCCTCCTTTCATCACCATTGATGTGATGGCCGAAGACCTGGTGAACATCCGCGCTGGAGATCCGGTTAGGATACCCGCCTCTATCAAAGGCCGCCCTGCTCCCAAGGTCACTTGGGACTATGAAGGCAAAGCCAAGTCGCAGAAGAAGAACAAAGTGCACACGCTGCCTGTGGACTCTGAGGTGAGTTATCCTCAGAAAGACCAGGTCTTCTCTGACAGTCCTCCATATGAGACATGTTTCTAGAACCTGATCCGTGGTCATAACTGACTCTACTGAACTGTGTTCAGGTGGAGTCCACAGACACCACATCTGTTGTGAACATCCCCGTCGGTCTGAGGAGCCACTCTGGACGCTACACCATCACCGCCAAGAACAAGTCTGGACAGAAACACGTCAACGTCAGAGTCATTGTTGTTGGTGAGTGTTTGACCTCATCTCTGCAGACTGATGGTTTGTGTGTGACTGAGTAACGTCTGCTGTGGGATTCAGATGTTCCTGGACCCCCTAAGGACCTGAGGGTCACCGACGTCACGCGCTCAACCATGAGGCTGATCTGGAAGCTCCCTGACACCGATGGAGGAGAGAGAATCAAGAGCTACTTCATAGAGAAGAAGTCCTCCATAGACAAGGCCTGGACCAAGGTGAGCTCACGGATCCTGGCATTTTCACTTTTAACCAAACTTGACCTTTACAGGCGCTCAGACGGCTCATAAAATAACGTTTTAACTTTTTAAACATCAAAACCTTTCTTTTGTTTTATGTTTTGTTCTTTTTCAAACAACTTTACCAGTTATTCATTCAGTACGTCTTGATGCCCATCAGCGTGGAAACAAAGCAGTTAGCTTACACGCTACATCTGCTAACCCAGCGTTGACCTTTAGACAACAACAGAGACCTGATGAGACGTCCTCTGTCCCGTCGGTCCGTTTAATGGCTTCCAGCCAGACCTCAGAGCCTCTCAGACGTAGTGTTCTATTAAAGTGACGGACACTTCTGTTCTCACACACAAATGGGGCATTTCTGCTTAGTTCTGACTCCTGACGTGGTTAGACTGGTCTTTATTAGAGTCTCGTTGAAGTCCACTCCTAAATGGTTTCTAAAAACCAAGAAAAGGATGCGCTGGTTAAAACTCACCTCTCTGGTTTCCAGGTGAATGCGGCCTGTGCTAGCCAGGCCTTTGTGGTTCCAGGGCTCCTGGAGGGTCAGGACTACCTGTTCAGGGTGCGAGCAGAGAACAGGTTGGGATTCGGACCGTTTACTGAAACAACAGAACTCGTTCGAGCCAGAGACCCCATCTGTAAGGACACGCCTGCTATTCCAGCTCCACAGGTCTCCAGGCAGTGTGTGATTCTTCTTCTTCACTTCCCCCACAGACCCACCTGACCCCCCCACCAAACTGAAGGTCAACCTGGTAACAAAGAACACAGTCACCCTGAGCTGGGAGGCCCCGAAGAACAACGGCGGCTCTCCAGTGAAGCATTACATCATTGAGCGTTTGAGCTGGGACACCAGTGGGAAGGAGAAGGAGACCTGGAAGCAGTGCAACAAGAGAGACGTGGAGGAGCTCAGCTTCGTGGTGGAGGACCTGAAGGAGGTACGTCCATGTTCTCCACTTCATCTTCTCTTGTTTACATCAGAATGAGTAGAAATACCTTCAGATTGTACTGATAGGAAGGTGACCAACACGGATCCTGGTGGATCTCGTTTCTGCTTCGTTTCTTTCATCCGTGACCTGAATGTGGGTTTTGTGGCTCTGCAGGGAGGAGAGTATGAATTCAGAGTCAAAGCCGTGAACGATGCCGGAGCCAGCAGACCCTCTGCTACTGTGGGACCCCTGGTCATCAAGGACCAGACCTGTGAGTGGATAGGACACGTCCACACACGTCTCGATTACGTCTTCAGGTGTAGCTAAATCCACGTTTCCTCCCGCAGGTCCTCCTACCATTGAGCTGCGTGAGGCCATGGAGGGCGAGGAGGGATGTGACGTCAGCATCGTGGCGAAGATCAGTGGCTGTCCGTTCCCGACGCTCACCTGGAACAGGGCCAGCCTGGCCAAGCCCGAGGAAAGAGCTGCCGTCCAGTACGACCAGCATATGAACAAACTGGTGACCCAGGACAAGTGTACACTTCTTATCCAGCAGGCCAGCAGGCTCGACAGCGCCCTCTACAGCCTAACGGCCAGCAACAGTCTGGGTACCGCCACCAAGGACGTCAAGCTGGCAGTGCTGGGTGAGACCTGCAGACTCTAGTCCCTCACGACGTAATGATTCAAGAACTGTAGTTAGATACAAAATGCCAAAATAAAACCGAGGGATGAGCAACATCCTACCGCTTTACCGTACCGTAAACCACACGAATGGCTGATATGTAAGTGGGCGGAGCCACACGGTCTGTGGCCGTAACAGAACGGTGACAAAAACCCAACAGAAGATGAAGGAGAGGAGAAGTAGCAGGAGGAGCATCTAGACTGAATAAGTCAGTCTAGAAATCATTTAGAAACTAAAGCTTCTTGTTGTTGTTATGGTAACGCTGTCCTTATTGTGATGAACGGGTATTTTAGAATGATCTCTGTGGAATCAGATCACTCATCTGATGAATCAGCATTTATGCTAGCAGCCATTTTGACTCCTCTTTCTCCCTGCAGGACCCCCAGGCCCACCTGTCGGACCAGTCAAGTTCACTGAGGTGTTTGCGGAGAGGATCGGCCTGGCCTGGAACCCTCCCACGGACGACGGCGGATCCAAGATCACCAACTACGTGGTTGAGAAGCGCGAGGACAACCGGAAATCCTGGGTCCACGTCTCCAACGACCCTAAG
>SSNR01000097.1:1034316-1051816 GCA_006937965.1 Callopanchax toddi | reverse complement strand
CCATCGTCGTGGTCGGTGAGTGGAAACGACGCAGGTGGTAGCTGTTAATAAACAGCTCAACTAAAATGTTCATCAACTTATCCTGAGCTGTTATTAAACCTATAATGTGTCTATTAGCTGTTATTGCAGTGTTATTACAACTATAATGATCTTATTAGCTGTTATTACAGTGTTATTACAACTATAATGATCTTATTAGCTGTTATTGCAGTGTTATTATAAGGACTCATTCTGACAGAGAATATCTACAGTAGGATTTCCAGCATCAGATGTAAAAGTGTCTAAATAGTCAAATAATGACCACCTGTTGTCCTCCTGTCAGACCGTCCTCAGCCACCAGAGGGCCCCGTAGTGTTCAATGAGATCTACAGGAACTACATGGTGATCTCCTGGAACCCCCCTCTGGACGACGGAGGCTGCGCCGTCTCCAACTACATTGTGGAGAAGAGAGACACCAACCGAGACCTGTGGATGCCCGTCACCTCGTCCTGCACCAGGACCAGCTGCAAGGTGAGCAGCTAATGCTAATAGCCCAACCAGCTAGCTGCTAACCTGAGTATAGAGCTGTAACCACTAGGTGGCAGTAGAGGGACAGTTCAGGATGTTTTCTCTGTGTTTTAGGTGTTTAGTTTGCTGTTTTAAACATTTGTACATTTAAACATTTCTGTTTTTAGTTTTTAATTTTATTTTTGTGAACTTTTTAAAACATTTATACTTTAAACTTTTATTTCTGTAGGTTTTGTTGTTGTGTTTATTTAGTGGAGTTTATTTAAACGTTGGAATATTTTAAAACTAATTATTTACATTTTATTAGTTACTTTAGTTTCCTTGTATAATGTTTAGACTTTTTTACTATAAAAGTTTTATTGTATTATTTTTATGTTTATTTACATTTTGATGTAATATTTTTACATTTAAATGTATGTTTTTATTATTTTTCTTTTTTAATGTTTGTACTTTTTACATTTTAAATTTCTTTCGTGTTTTTATTAGAATTATTTTCATTTTATAAGTTACTCTACAGTAGTTTCCTTCCTTATTTGAATGTTTGTCCTTCTCAACTTAATATTGAACCTTTTTTTTTCCGTTCTTGACTTTTTAAAAAGTTTCCGGTTTCTGCCTCTTGTCAACCCTTTAATCCGGTGATTAAATTCGACCTCTCACCCTCTGAAAGGTCAAACACTCACAGCCAAACAAACCTTTGTTTCTCCAGGTGCCGAAGCTGATCGAGGGCCGGGAGTACATCGTGCGCATCATGGCTCAGAACATGTATGGAACCAGCGACCCTCTGCTGTCAGGAGAGACCAGAGCCAGAGACGTCTTCAGTGAGTCCGCGCCCCGTCTCTGAATCCATTCTGAACATGGCCGACGCCGTCCTGACCTCTGTGTCTGTTTGTATCACAGAGGTTCCTGATGCTCCCAAACAGCCCCTCGTGAAGGAGGTCTACCACGACTCCGCCCTGATCAGCTGGGAGCCGCCCGCTGACGGAGGAAAGCCAATCACAGGATACATCGTGGAGAGGAAGGAGACGAAGGCCAACAGGTACTCAGAACATAAAGGTCATCATGGTCATTCTACCAGGAAGAGCCACACCCACTGGTGACATCACTCAGAGTGGGTGGAGTCTCTAGAAACAGGAAGTAGTCCACTGACTGGAGCAGTCCACTTCCTGTTGGACTTCTTACTGCTAGAATGACCGTGATGACCTTTAAACCACTGATTTTTTATTTTATTAACGTTTGGGTTTCTGATGAGTTAAGTAGTAAACCCTGTTAGCACCATGTGACTGGGTTTAGCCACTAGCTGAGCTCCTGTCCTGCGGTCAGGTGGGTTCGCTGTAACACTGAGAGGATCCATCCTAAAGTGGAGTACTGGGTGACGGAGCTGCTGAAAGGCTGCGAGTACGAGTTCAGAGTCAGCGCTGAGAACCAGGTGGGGGCCGGAGACCCCAGCCCGCCGTCCAAACCCGTTTTCGCCAAGGACCCCATCGGTAGGTGGACCTCCTAAACGACATCCTGCTGTTTCTAGTGGAGCTGTAGGAACTGACCGCTTCTCCCCACCACCACAGTGAAACCCAGCCCGCCGGTCAACCTTCAGGCCGTAGACTTCACCAAGGAGTCCGTGACTCTGTCCTGGGACCCCCCCACCGACACCGGCAGAGGAAAGATCTTCGGGTACCTGCTGGAGTTCCAGAAGGCTGGAGAGGAAGAGTGGCAGAAGGTGGGAAAATACTAAATGTACCTTTACCTGGGCCTGAGGTTCTGTCAGTCATCTGTAGGAAGGACCACGCCCACTGGTGACATCACTCAGAGTGGGTGGAGTCTTTAGAAACAGGAAGTTTCCATCAGAGGACTACATCCTGTTTTAGAGACTCCGCCCACACTGAGTGATGTCACCAGTGGGTGTGGTCCTTCCGGTAGAAAAATAACTGATAGAACTCCAGAACGCTCCTTTACTTACGTTTATTTATTAATGTTTTAAAAGTTCAGTATTTTATTATTTTTAAACGTACTCACAGCCTTTAAATTCCTTGTTTTAATGAAGTTTTCTCATTTTACAGTAGTATTCTGTTTATATTGATGTATTTGCCTGGTTTTGCTTTGAAAGTGTCACAGTTATTATTTATTATTTATTCACTAATGTTTATGTTAAAATGCCAATAATATTCTCAGTTTTATTCACATAAATATTTACTTCACCCTAAGGTTTTTAAAGTGTAGTTTTTGATGAGACAGACAGTAAAATGTTTTGTTTTTGTCTTGATGATAGTGTGTTGGAGTGAAATGGGATGTTTAACCTTTGACCTTTGTGAACATCAGGTGAATCAGACTCCGGACTCCTGCCAGGAGACGTCGTTTAAGGTGATGGGCCTGGAGGACGGCTCCCTGTACCGCTTCAGGGTCATGGCTGTGAATGCTGCCGGAGAGTCCGACCCCGCCAACGTGAAGGAGCCAATCAGAGTGCAGGACAGACTTGGTGATTCATCACTCCACTTAACAATTCCCTGGACCATAAAATGATCTTGTTTATGATCTAAATGGATGTGTTAACGCCTCTCGCTGCAGAGCCCCCAGAGCTCATCCTGGATGCTGGAATGACTCGGGAGGTGAAGGCCATGGCTGGAACCCACATCACGCTGATGGCGGCCATCAAAGGTGTCCCGTTCCCCACCGTCGCCTGGAAGAAGAACGACGCAGAGGTTCCTACTAGAGCTGACATTGAGACCAACCAGGCAGGCACCAAGCTGGAGATGAGATTCTGTAACCGTGGCGACTGTGGAGACTACACCCTTACAGTGGAGAACCCAGCTGGATCCAAAACTGCCACCTGCACCGTGCTGGTTCTTGGTATGTTCTACATGATTACAAAAGCTAAAGATCATGGCTAGACAGACCGGTGAGAAGATAACGGATAACTTTTGGGTATTATTAAAAATTATTTTTCTAAAAAGTCTCACCAATCTGTTAGAACGCTATATTACCTGTTAGTTAACCTCTACAGTTAGAACTCTATATTACCTGTTAGTTAACCTCTACAGTTAGAACTCTATATTACCTGTTAGCTAACCTCTACAGTTAGAACTCTATATTACCTGTTAGCTAACCTCTACAGTTAGAACACTATATTACCTGTTAGCTAACCTTTACAGTAGGTATAGGTTGGTGGGAGCTTCTCTCCTAAATCAGCTGCTTATTTGTCTGCAGTAGATTACTATTTTCTGTTTGTGTAGACTCCGCCCAGTTTAAGTGATGTCACCATTGGGTGTGGTTCTTACTGTAGATGAATAACTGATAGAAGGCCACTTCAGAAGCCATTTTTGACATGTTTGCTTGTTCTTTTCAGACAAACCTGGTCCCATTCAGCACCTGCGAGTGTCTGATGTCAGAAGTGATTCTGCCTACCTGTCATGGAAGGATCCAGAAGACAACGGCGGGACTCGCATCACTAACTTTGTGGTGGAGAAGAAAGACGTGGCCTCCACTCAGTGGGTCCCGGTCTGTTCCACGTCCAAAAAGCGTAGCATGATGCTGAAGCACCTGATGGAGGGAACATCGTACTCGTTCAGAGTTGCTGCTGAAAACCTGTGTGGCCGAAGTGAATTTGTCGAGACGCCAAAAGCCATCAAGGCAATGAACCCTCTCTGTAAGTAACAACGCAGTGGTTAACTAACCAGCAAAAACAAATAAATGATGTCAGAACTTAATGTTTGTTTAATTTTCTTCCAACCAGTCCCTCCCGGTCCTCCTAAAGATCTGCATCATGTTGATGTGGACAAAACAGAGGTGTGGTTGGCCTGGAATTGGCCCGATCGTAATGGAGGAAGTGAGATCACAGGTTTCCTGGTGGAGTATCAGGAAGAGGGAGCAAAGGATTGGGAAGAATGGAAGCTTGAGTCCATCCCTGAGAGCCATGTCACCGGCCTGGAGGAGGGAAAGACCTACCGTTTCAGGGTGAGGGCTGAAAACGCCATCGGCCTCAGCAGACCCGACACCACAGTGCCCATCCTGTGCCAGGAGAAACTTGGTAAGACGTGATGTTTATCACCTGTATGTAGGGCCGTACCTAAAACTCCGTGTTTAGTCTGGACGTGTAGAGCTGAGCGGTCTGATGCTCCGCTTTAACCTTTATTTCCCTTGTCTTTCTTTAATAGAGACCTCTGGTCTCACTGTAAATACTTCTGACTCCAGTTTTAATCACAGGCTCATCAGTTGTTTGTATAAAGCTTTGACAAGATGCTAAATGAGCTCATTCCTGTCCCTATGAACCAGGTGATCACTGAGCACTGGTCTTTTGAGGACTGCTGGTAATCTGTTTATTTTAATTTGGTTCCAGTGCCTCCGATCGTTGAGGTGGATGCTAAGCTCATTGAAGGCATCATCGTGAAGGCCGGCACCACCATCAGGCTCCCAGCTATAATGAGAGGAATTCCTGTGCCCACAGCTAAGTGGACCATGGATGGGGAAGAGATCACGAGCCAGGGCAACATCAAGATTGACACCGATAATTTCTCCACTGTGCTCAGCGTCAACGAGTGCACCAGGAACCACACGGGTACCTACCTGCTTACTGTGTCCAACCCAGCAGGAACTAAGACTCTCGCCCTGAATGTCACAGTCTTAGATGTTCCAGCTGCTCCTATCGGACCTGTCAACATCCTGGAGGTCACTCCAGACTCCATGATAATTGAGTGGCGCCCTCCTAAAGACGATGGCGGAAGCCCAGTCACCAACTACATTGTGGAGAAGCGAGAATCCAACAAGGAGACTTGGGGAGGAGTTAGCTCCGGCAGCCTCAACACTCAGCTTAGAATCACTCGACTGCAGAAGGGAACAGAGTACGTGGTTCGCATTCGGGCTGCGAACAAGATGGGGGTTGGCGCACCGCTGGAGAGTAAGCCAACCGTTGCTGAGCACACCTTTATGCCACCCAGTCCACCTGGAAAGCCACAGTTCTCAGATCTAGCAGAAGATGCTGTTACAGTCGGGTGGACGATGCCTCTAGCTGACGGTGGCAGCCAGATCACTGGTTACCTTGTTGAGCGCAGGCACAAGGACGGAAAATGGATCCGTGTTAACAAGACTCCCTGCAAGGACTTGCGATACAGAGTCCAGGGTCTCTTTGAGGGAAGTGAATATGAGTTCAGAGTGTTTGCTGAGAATATTGCTGGCTATAGCGGTCCTTCTCCTACCTCTGACCCCTGCAAGCCCTGCAGGCCCATCACAGTCCCAAGCCCTCCAGTAAACCCCAAAGTTAAAGACTACAGTAAGACCACCGCTGACTTGGTCTGGACAAAACCTACCAGGGATGGCGGCAGCCCTATCCTAGGCTACACCGTGGAGATGAAGAAAGCCGATACCGATGAATGGAAGAAGGTGAACCTGGATGACTTCATTAAGCTGTGTGCCTACAGGGTGAAGGGCCTAGAAGAGGGTGTGACCTACAGATTCAGAGTCAGTGCTTCAAACATGGTTGGTGACGGAGAGCCCAGAGAAATCCCAGCGTCCATCACTGCTCAGGACATCCTGATCCCTCCAGAGATCGAAATGGAGGCCACCTGCCACGACCGCGTAACCGTGCGCGTCGGACACAACATCAACGTCATCGGCTACATCAAGGCTCGACCTGATCCAGAGGTCATTTGGTCAAAGGAGGAGACGGTTCTGGAAAACAGCAAGCGTGTGACCATCGTCCAGAACTTACCCGTTGTCCACCTGAGGATAAAGGAGGCCACAAGAAACGACCATGGAAAATACACGCTGAAGGCTTCGAATGAGGGCGGTGAGGCTTCCTGCACCATCACAGTCAATGTGCTGGACAGACCCAGTCACTGTCAGAGCCTACACCTCACCTACGTCACCAAGGACTCCTGCATGGTTAACTGGGAGGCGCCTAGTGACAACGGCGGCTCTGAAATCACCCATTACATCGTGGAGTGCCGCGAGCCCAGCATCAGCATGTGGTCCATGATTTCTTCAACCTGCACTAATCGCAAGGTCAAAGCCAAGCTGATGGAAGGCCACGAGTACCTGTTCCGCGTCTGTGCTGTGAACAAGTTAGGACCAGGTCCCGCTGTGGAGATCAAGACCCCCACGTTGGCCATAGACCCCATTGAGAAGCCCGGGGAGCCAGAGAAATTTAGAGCCACTGACATTGGTAAGAACTACGTCTATCTAAGGTGGAGGAAGCCGGACTACGATGGTGGAAGCCCCAACCTCTCCTACAACCTGGAGTACAAAACCAAAGATGCTGAAGAGTGGGTGAAGCTGGGCACCGGCACGCTGACGGACACCTTCTTCCTGGCTGACAAGTGTGTGGAAAACCAGACGTATACTTTCAGGTTAGTACACTCGAACCCAAGTACCTGCCTGCAGAGACATGGTCTGTCTTTAGCTGATGGAAAAATACGACCACATCCATCAAATATTTCAGTAATTCAGTTGAATATTCATTAAATGATTCAATTAACCTTCTAATACTCAGATATAAATGTAAAACCAGCTGTTCTATGAAGTCACCTGGTTTAAACAGCTGTTTTCTGTATTTTGATGTATACTTGAATACTTTGTCACACAGGGTCCAGACTGTAAATGAAGGAGGAGAAAGTGCCTGGGTGAAACTTGCTGACATCTTGGTGAAGGAGGAGCTCCAGAAGCCAGTCCTTGACCTGAAGGTGGCTGGAACTGTGACCGTAAAGGCTGGAGAGTCGGTGAGGATGGAGGCCGCCCTGAGGGGAAAGCCCCAGCCTGAGGTGGTCTGGGTTAAAGACAAGGCTGTGGGGGACAACCCCAGACTGAGCTACGAAACAGGTCCCGACTATTCCAAGTTTCTTTTGACCAAGTCCAAGCGCGTGGACACCGGCAAGTACGTCATCACTGCCACCAACGCAGCCGGCACCTTCACGGCGTACGCCAACGTCAATGTCCTGGACATCCCCGGACCGGTGAGGAACCTGAGGGTCACTGGCATCGGAGCCGACAAGTGCAGAGTGGTGTGGGACTGCCCAGAAGACGAAGGCGGTTGTGAAGTGGACAGCTACATTGTGGAGAAATGTGAAACCAGGAGGATGGTCTGGTCCACCTACTCAGCCTCTGTGGTCACGCCGTACTGCAACGTCATTCGCCTGGTGGAGGGCAACGAGTACATCTTCAGAGTCAGGGCAGAGAACAAGATGGGAACTGGCCCTGCTGTGGAGAGCAAACCTGTAACGGTCAGGACTCAGTTTGGCAGACCTGGACCCCCCGAGGCCCCCGAAGTTACCAAGGTCAGTAAAACAATCCCCTCCTAGATTTACTGGTCGCTCCACCGCTCACACGTCTACGTTTGTGTGATACAGGTGAACAAGGATGAGATGACCGTGGTCTGGGCTCCACCAGAGAACGATGGAGGAAAGTCCATCACCGGCTACATCCTGGAGAGGAAAGAGAAGCGGGCCGTGCGCTGGGTGGCGTGCACGAAGAGCCCCATTTCTGAGAGACGCATGAAAGTCACCAATCTGATTCCAAACCACGAGTACCAGTTCAGAGTGAAAGCTGAAAACGAGGTTGGCCTGGGGGAGCCCAGCAAACCCTGTAGACCCGTAGCAGCCAAAGATCCCATTGGTGAGTTCTTAGAGGTCCAGCTTCCTCTGGGAGCTCAGAGTTCCTCCTAACCTCTTTATCCTTACCCTCAGAACCACCTGGCCCACCTGCATTCCTGAAGGTGTCCGACAGCACAAAGACCTCCATCACCCTGTCCTGGTGTAAACCCGTGTACGACGGTGGCGCGCCCATCATCTGCTACAGCCTGGACCTGAGGCTGAAGAGTGAGGCCGACCCAGAGAAACCCACGGAGGGCTGGAAGAGGATCGATACTCGAGGTCCGCTGGTGATCACAGAGTTCACTATCGGTCAGCTGGATGAGAAGCAGGAGTACGAGTTCAAGGTTTCTGCACAGAACCAGGTGGGCTGGGGACGCCACGCCTACCTGAGGGAAGCCGTGTCTCCCAAGGAAATCCTGGGTAAGAGCGATGACGTGATCGCCACCATGCTGTAGCTGCTTCCCTTGACCTCAGAGTGTATGACGTTTTAAGATATTTAACTTCATTGTGTTTCCATGACAACAGAGGCTCCAGAGATCGAGCTGGACGCCAGTCTGAGGAAAGGCCTGGCCGTCAGGGCCGGCTGTCCAATCAGGTTATTTGCTGTGATCAGAGGAAGGCCCGCCCCCAAGGTCACCTGGAAGCGCCTGGGCGTGGACAACGTGGTGCGCCGAGGTCACGTGGACCAGGTGGACACCATGTCCTTCCTGGTCATCCCCGAGAGCACCAGGGAGGATTCTGGGAAATACTCTCTGACCCTGTCCAACTCAGCCGGAGAAAAGGCGGTGTTCGTCCGCGTCAAAGTCCTCGGTAAGAACCGCAACGAGCAGGGTTCGGTTTTAACTGGGCGACGTCCTCAGCTGGTCTGAATCTCAGAAAGCCGTTTATTTCTTCAGTCCATGAACGCACCATCAGCCTAACCCTACTTTAAAACTCATTCTGGTATTTACAGATGAATTATAGTAAAGTTCATGTGAACATACTAAAGGTGTAGGAGCCCTGAGTAAAACTCTGTCTCCGTCTAACCACCCTGTCACTCCACTCAGACACTCCTGGACCCGTTGGGGGTTTGGATGCCACCGACATCACCAAGACCGTGGCCCAGCTGTCCTGGTTGCCTCCTGAAAACGACGGCGGCAGCCCCATCCTTAATTATATTGTGGAGAAACGGGAGGTGGACAGGAAGACCTGGACCAAATGCATAGAGGACCTGAAGAAACCCAGCTTCAAGGTGACCAACCTGACCCCTGGCATCGAGTACTACTTCAGAGTCATGGCCTGCAACAAATACGGCATCGGAGTTCCTCAGGATTCTCCCAGGTCCTACCTGGCCGTGGATCCTATCAGTAAGTGACCTCTGCATGCTGCCGTTTCAGGCTCAGACTAAACCATGACACCTCACAGCATGAAGGGTTGGACTAATCTCTGGATCAGTTTTCTAGCATTACTCTGCCGTTGTTTACATAGGCGAGCCAGACCCTCCTAAGAAGATGGATATTCTGGAGATCACTAAGAACAGCGCCACGCTGGGCTGGCTGAAGCCACTCAGAGACGGAGGAGCCAAGATCAACGGCTACGTGGTGGACTACCAGGAGGACGGCGCGCCCGAGAACAAGTGGACGCCTTACTCCGTGGTGAAGGATTTGACCATCGTGGTGGTCGGTCTGAAGGAGGGAGCGAAGTACCGGTTCAGAGTGGCGGCCCGGAACTCTGTGGGGGTCAGCCTGGCTCGAGAGGCCGAGGGAGTGTTTGAGGTCAAGGAGCAGCTGAGTAAGTAGACCCGCCGTGCTGCTCTCTACTGGAGGACAGCAGTGTCCACGTCCAACCAAGGAACTTTACAAAACTAATGTTTATCAGCTGTTTCTGCATAAATCAGTTACAGAACTCCAGTCCTCTGGAGGATTTAAAAGTCAGCTCCATTACTTCATATCCTTCTTGTTATTTATGAAAAAACATCAAGCCAATAAATGTCATTAAGATGAAATCCTGACGTAAAGATGAATAATTTCTCCTCCAGCCAGAATAAAGTAGTTTTATTCAAACATTTTGTTTTCCTAAATATAAATATTAGCATCATTTAATTAAACTGTATTTATTTATTGTTTTAATCAGGTCTGAAGTTGGATTTTACCCAAAAAGCAAAAACAGTTTTTTATCCGTTCTCCTGATGTGGACGTTTTCCTCCTTCAACACTCAGAGGAGGAGCTTAAACTGATGCCTGGAGGTCAAACGGTTTTTAATAGCTGATGTTTTTTGTTCTCAGTGGCTCCAAAGATCATAATGGCCGACATCGTGACGGCCAGAGCCGGGTCCAAGATGGTGATCGAGGCCATCGTTGCAGGTAAACCTGCTCCCGTCTGCAAGTGGAAGCAGGGCAACGAGGACGTGCTCACCTCCGACCGGCTGTCGCTCGTCAAAACACCGACTACGTGCACGCTCGTCATCAAGAACGTGAACAGAAAGGACAGCGGCTACTACAGCCTGTCGGCTGAGAACAGCACCGGCAAGGTCAACCAGATCCTCAGGGTCACCATCATGGGTCAGTATCAACCAGCTCACCCGGTGGAGCTCATTTAGTCCCAGCACCGACCTTTACTCAATAATCAATAAATACAAAATGTTTTCAAAATCTGAGGAGATTTATTACAGCTTAGAGTAATTGTTCTAGTTGTACATTATTGATCACTTCTGCAGGGTTTGTACACCAAAATCAAGAATACATTTATAAACGAAGCCCTTAAATTAAGGGACTTTATTTAACTTAGAAAAAAATTCACATCATATTTAAAAGGATGTTTGGGTCAAAACTTAAAACTAGAAAGTTGTTTTAGTTTGTTTCAACCAAACGTCTCCTGGTCACAGTCAAGTGTCCCCTGATAGAGGTCTGGTTTAGTGTAGTCTGATGCTACATCGGTCTCATGCTAATCATAAGAACCCTGATTTTCACCCTTTCTGCCCCAAATAAACAAAAAATGGTAAAAACAACAGTGTACGGTGTGGACGTTGACATGTTGATGATTTGTTCCGTGTCTCAGACAAACCTGGACCTCCGGAGGCTCCGTTAGAAATCTCAGAGTTGGACATCGATGCCTGCACGCTGCTCTGGAACTCCCCGCAGGAAGACGGCGGCAGCAACATCACAAACTACATTGTGGAAAAATGTGACATCAGCCAGGGCGACTGGATCACCGTGTCCTCTTCCTGCACCAAGACCAGCTTCAGAATGACCAAACTGACACCTGGCAAGGAGTACGGGTTCAGGGTCCGCGCCGAGAACAGGTTTGGCATCTCTGAGCCCATCTACTCTGAGAGGATGGTCGCTAGATATCCATTTGGTGAGTGACGCCTTCTGGAAATGCCTGCCACCTGTACAGCTATGGTATTATGTGTTCATTCTTTTGTTTTTGTTTTTCTAAGATCCTCCCAGCGAGCCTAAAAACCTGCAGATCAACAAAGTCAACAAGGACTTTGTGATTCTGTCGTGGGAGCGTCCCGACAGCGATGGCGGCAGCCCGATCACAGGATACTGCATCGAAAAGAAGGAGAGGAACAGCCTTCTGTGGGTGAAGGCCAACGAATCTGTGGTCAAATCCACCCAGTACACCTGCACGGGCCTGATCGAGGGTCTGGAGTACACCTTCAGGGTGTCTGCCTACAACATGGCCGGACAGGGCAAACCGTGCAAGCAGACCGACTTCATCACTGCCAGGACTGCTGTTGGTAAGAACCCAGTTTACCCAGTATCTGTCACACTACAGTTTAAAGTTCTGGTCCCAGTCAGTCCACTGAACATCATCCGTTGTTTCCATGCAGACCCACCAGGTAAACCTGAGCCCATGGACGTGGGCAAGAACTCCGTTTCCCTGGTTTGGAGCCGTCCTAAACATGACGGCGGCAGCAAGCTGATCGGTTACTTCATGGAATACGCTAAGCTGCCAGAGGAGAAGTGGACTCGCTGCAACGCCAACTGCATGAACATCCAGACGGAGAATTACGTGGTCCACGGCCTGGAGGAGGGTCAGAAGTACCTGTTTAGAGTCCTCGCCAAGACCGCAATCAACGTCAGCCTCCCGTCCGAGCTGTCCGACCCCATCACAGTCATAGCCGAGAACGGTAGGTTCTCCGTGTGTGTTTATATAGACATAAATAGATACGGTGGTCTGTGTCTGGCAAATAGCTTGTATTTCAAAAAATACAACTTTTCAGGATTTAAAAAAATTATAATTTCTACCAATAACAAACCCTGGACCATCAGAAGCCAGGAATAGAAGTCCGATATAGTAAATAGAGCTGATTTAGGTAAAAACACAAGAGGTGGACAGTTTTCAACCAAAAGCAACAACATGTCAAACCAGTGAGACGATGGAGGAGTGACCATGAAGCGTTTGTTTTTGCAGTGCCTCCTCGCGTAGAGCTTGGAGTCGACATGAAGACCCTGATCGTGGTGAAGGCTGGGGAGAACGTCTTCCTGGATGCGGAGGTGTTCGGCAAACCGATGCCCAAGGTGAGCTGGAAAAGAGACGGCGTCCCTCTGGTTCTCGCAGAGGGAATGAAGATGATTCAGAAGAAACACGTTCACCTGCTGGAGCTCTACTCCGTCACCAGGAAGGAGTCTGGAGACTACACCATCACCGCTGAGAACATCAACGGCTCCAAGTACGCCACTATCAAGGTCAAGGTGCTCGGTAAGTCACGTTTAATGCTCTTTATTCATGTTCAGGTGATGTTTTTCAAGTGAGTAACCTCTTCATCTTCGCCGCCTGCAGACAAACCTGGCCCTCCAGCCTCGGTGAAAATTGGCAAGGTGTTTTCCGACCACGTGAAGCTGCGATGGGAGCCTCCGCTCGCAGATGGAGGTTCTGAAATCACCAACTACATTATTGAGAAGCGTGAAACCAGCAGGCCCAACTGGGCGCTGGTAACTTCCAACATTCACGGCTACATCACCGACTGCTCCGTGGAGAAACTCATTGAGAGTCACGAGTACCAGTTCAGAGTCAGCGCTGAGAACCAGTACGGGGTGGGAGACCCCATCACGACCGACGCAGTCACAGTCAAGAACCCGTACGGTAAGTAGGAACTACTCTCTGGTTTGCACGAGCCAAGGAGACCTCGAATAACCGGATCTCTCTTGTTAGATGTTCCTGGGCCATGTGAGCCTCCTGTCATCACCAACGTCACCAAGAACTCCATGACGGTCAGCTGGAAAGCTCCAGCCAATGACGGCAAAGCTGCCATTCTGGGATACATGGTGGAGAAACGTGAGGCCACCGAGCTGACCTGGGCAAAGGTCAACCGCCGGCCGGTTATTGACAGAACCATCAAGGCTGTACAGCTGACTGAGGGCTCGGAGTACGAGTTCAGAGTCATCGCTATGAACAAGGCCGGTCTGGGCAAACCCAGCGATCCCTCCAACGCTGTGCTGGCTGTCGATCCCGTCTGTGAGTCATGAAATAAATGGAAAGCTTTTAGGAACTGATTGTTTAGATTTTTTCTGAACTCTGTCCTGTGATTCTTCAGATCCTCCCGGCCCACCTGCATTCCCCAAGGTGGTGGACTCTACCAAGAGCTCCATCAGCCTCAGCTGGACCAAGCCTGCCTACGACGGTGGCTGTGAGATCACCGGATACCTGGTGGAGTGCAAGCAGGCCGACGCCGAAGCATGGACCAACTGCAACGTCCCCAAGAAACTCCAGGCCACCAAGTTTGTGGTCACTGGTCTGACGGAGAACATCGAGTACCAGTTCAGAGTCTCTGCTGTCAACAAGATCGGCTACAGTGAACCCAGTGAGGTCCCTGGAAACCACACGGCCAAGAACATCCTGAGTACGTTTATAAAGAGTCTCTAGTAATGAAACGACCTGACGTTTCCTCTGTAACGTTTAGTGGACCTGGTGGTCCAGCAGCTCTGTTGTTTTCTCTTCTTAAAGAATAAAGTGCTAAAATGTCAACCCTGTCAGAGGAATTCAGAGTGGATTTGGTGTTTCTAACGTTAAAGCTGATAACTGATCTATGGATGTCTCATCCTGCAGTCGCTCCTGAAGCTGAGCTCGACGCTGACCTGAGGAAGGCTCTGGTCTTACGAGCCGGTGTCACCATGAGGCTTTACGTCCCGCTGAGAGGACGGCCGGCACCAAAGGTGACCTGGACGAAGGTGGACGCCAACCTGAAGGAAAGGCAGGGCGTTCTGATCAAGACATCAGACTGGGACACCCTGCTGATGGTGGAGGACATTAACAGATACGACGCCGGCAAATATGTCCTGTCCCTGGAGAACAGCAGTGGATCGAAGAGCTACACCATCATAGTGAAGGTCCTGGGTAAGGACCAGGGCTTTGGTGCGCTACAAGTGAAAAGAAGCAGATGTTTTGTAGAAACAGTCGAAGAAATTGTTTAAAGGAGCGTTTGGGTTATTTTGAAGATCCAACAGTGACATCTGAAATGTCCTGATTGGAGTTTGACTTCTATCAAACATTTTACGTGTCAGAAAGCAGAGAAATGATCTGAAATTGAATCTTTTAGGGATAATTGAACATCTGAGCTAATGTACCTAAAATGACAGCGGCCCTCTGACTCTTCACTTGTTTTTCAACATCCTGTTCAAGTGAGAATGTTTTCCTCCCCCCTCAGACTCACCTGGACCTCCTACAAACCTGGTGGTGAAGGAGACCTCCAGAACCCATGCCTGCATCTCCTGGGAGGCACCATTGATCGACGGCGGCAGCCCAGTCAAAAGCTACATCGTAGAAAAACGACTGGCTGAGAGGAAGGCGTGGACTTGTGTGTCAACCGAGTGTCACAAGACGTCTTTCAGGATCACCAACCTGGAGCCGGGACAGGCGTACTGCTTCAGAGTCCTGGCTGAAAACGCCTACGGCATCGGAGAGGGCTGCGAGACTCAGGGCAGCGTCCGAGCCTCAGGTAGCATCACCAAACACTCGTCCTCATTCAGAGCTGAAATACGGCGCGTTTTAAAAATGAAAGAAGGTTCCTGCTCATTGTTTGTCAACTTAAAGTAATCAGATTACTATTCTAGATGTTTGGGAGTAAAATGACTTCAAGGGATCATTTTTAATGGAGGTTCTATCACTTATAAATCTACAGTGATGACCACACCCACCAGTGACATCACTCAAAGTGGGTGGAGTCTTCGGAAACAGGAAGTAGTCCTCTGACCTGACTGTTGATGAATTGGAATCTAATCTTCAGGTTTTTAAACTCTGAATTTTTAATAAAGTGTTTGAAACCAAAACGCCGGCTAATGATCTGAGTTAGCTCATATTTAGCATGAAGGGCTAAATCAGTGAAACTCCAAAATCCAAATGAAGGTTCCCTGAACTCACCATCACAGTCAGTGATTAAATCCAGAATCATGAATTCCTTGGTTAGAGTTTTTTGTGCTGCAGCTCAATGAGGTTGGCTTGTCTGAGACGAGGAAGCTAAACGAGCATTCTGAGTGAATTTCTGCTTTGATGAGTAAATCATCACCTGGGAGGTTCTTGTAAATTTGCCTTGAAGTGCCTAAATTTGATTTGAGTATCATTTTTGAGAAAGTGAATGTTTTAATAGCCCAGAATTAGCTGGTGGTTTGTCACCGACGTGGCTAGCTGTGAGTGTTGCTCCAGTCAGAGGAAGACTTCCTGTTTCTAGAGCCTGTAGATCTGATAGAGGCCCCTTCAGAAGGACCAGATGACCCTCTGTAGTCCCTTACTACAGCAGCAGCATGTGTTGGGTCTCAACTCGTTTGTCTTTGTTGTTCAGAGCAACCTGGCCCAGTGACAGACTTCAAGGCCCAGAAGACCACCAAGACCTCCATCACTCTGGGATGGAAGAAGCCGATCAGTGATGGTGGAAGCTTCATCACTGCGTACATCCTGGAGCAGAGCCACGGTGAGGAGAAATGGGCGCAGATCATGAAGGGTAAAACCACTTCCCACACCATCGGCGATCTGGCAGAGGGCAAAGCGTACCTGTTCAGGGTCAAGGCGCTCAACGAGTCTGGGGAGGGACCTCCGTCCGAGCTCACTGTTGTTGCTAAAGACCAGTTTGGTAAGGATTTAGCTTTGTTAGCTTTCATGTTAAAACCCCTTGGAGGAAACTCATCACCTGTTGTCTAATGATCCCGTTTTAGTGCTGCCTGACTGCAACTTGAGCAGCCTGCACGATGGCTGCTGTGTGGTGAAGGAGGGCACTACCACGCGCATCAACATCCCCATCACCGGAGTGCCCTACCCCACCGCCACCTGGAAGAAAGGTGACACGGCGCTCGGTGACACTGGGCATATCTGTGTGGAGGCCTCACAGGGCGTCACCACCCTGCTCATCAGGGACTGCCAGAGAGGAGATGCTGATACCTTCACCGTCACCGTCAGGAACAGCGCCGGCTCAAAGGACTGCAAGTTCCAGCTGAAAGTAGTGGGAAAGCCTGGCATCTGCACCGGGCCCATCAAGTTCGACGAGATCACTGCTGACGGCATTACCCTGGAATGGGGTCCGCCCAGCGACGACGGAGGTGCAGAGGTGTCCAACTACATCGTGGAGAAGAGGAGGACAACGGACAACAAGTGGGCCACAGTGGCTTCAGCCATCCAGAAGACCACCATGAGGGTGATCAGGCTCCACGACGGAATCGAGTACATCTTTAGGGTGTGTGCTGAGAATAAGTACGGCATCGGAGAGTTTCTGAGGTCCGACCCAGTCGTAGCCCAGCATCCATTTAGTGAGTACTACTTACTACTTTCACACGTTCCTTGTTTTTTAAGTTCTATATGATGTGTATGAAGGTAGCCAACGTCCAACCATCCATTTATCTAACCGCCTTACCAAGTAAGGGTCACAGGGTCTATCTCCAGCAGTCACAGGGCGAGACGTGGGAGACACCTGGACAGGTCCCCAATCCATCACAAGGACACTCAGAGAGACAAACGAGACACACCTAGGGACAATTTAGAGTTGCTAATTAGCCTGACATGCATGGTTTTGATCTGTGGGGAGAAACTGGAGTACCTGGAGGAAACATGCTAACTCTATACAGTTGGGAGTCGAACCTGCAACCTTCTTTCTGCAATGCAACAGTGTTACCAACTGCTCCACCATGGCTGCATGGTGGGAGCAACATGTCTGGGTGACCTGGTTCAGTGTGACCTGACCCTCTGGGTGACCTGACCCTTTGGGTGACCTGGTTCAGTGTGACCTGACCCTCTGGGTGACCTGGTTCAGTGTGACCTGACCCTCTGGGTGACCTGGTTCAGTGTGACCTGACCCTCTGGGTGACCTGGTTCAGTGTGACCTGACCCTCTGGGTGACCTGGTTCAGTGTGACCCGACCCTCTGGGTGACCTGGTTCAGTGTGACCCGACCCTCTGGGTGACCTGGTTCAGTGTGACCTCTGGCTCTTGTACACATCTAGATGTGTATAAGAGG
>SSNR01000097.1:969009-1032542 GCA_006937965.1 Callopanchax toddi | reverse complement strand
ACAGTGTTCTATTGATTTATACTTAACGACTTGAGAGGGGAGTCATTTTTTACAGTGTTCTATTGATTTATACTTAACGACTTGAGAGGGGAGTCATTTTTTACAGTGTTCTATTGATTTATACTTAACGACTTGAGAGGGGAGTCATTTTTCACAGTGTTCTATTGATTTATACTTAACGACTTGAGAGGGGAGTCATTTTTTACAGTGTTCTATTGATTTATACTTAACGACTTGAGAGGGGAGTCGTTTTTTACAGTGTTCTATTGATTTATACTTAACGACTTGAGAGGGGAGTCGTTTTTTACAGTGTTCTATTGATCTGTTGAAGGAAATGAAACAGTTTCAAAATTTATCAAGAGTTTTACTAAAATGTCCAGAAAGATGCCAGAAGGTTAACCAACAGCCTCACTGTGTTCTGTTGATTCATTGGTTCTGTCATGTTTCATCACATTTATCTCTTTTGTGCTCTCTCAGACGCACCTGGCAAACCTGAGGTGATTAACGTGACCAGGAGCTCCGTCACTCTGATTTGGACAGCTCCCAAATACGACGGCGGCTACAAGCTGACTGGCTACATGGTGGAGAAACTAGAGAGTGGTAGCAAGACCTGGTTGAAGGCCAACCACGTCAACATTCAGGGCTGTGCCTTCACTGTCCCAGACTTAACCGAAGGATCTCAGTATCAGTTCAGAATCAGGGCCAGGAATGCTGCTGGTGCCATCAGCGTCCCCTCAGAGTCCACCGACTACCTGACCTGCAAGGATGAGTACGGTAAGCTGTCTGATGGACTCCTGTGGTTAGCATGGCTGGAAAATATATTTGGTTTTTTTTACATATCTGAGCTTTAAATAGATACCACATCAATGTTACCATGGCAGCATGAACACCATCAACAAAACGTCACTTCTATGCAGAGGATTCCTGACTGTATGTTGGTTAATTATCTAAAAATTAGTTGCTAATTTATCAATCTGACTAGCTGTGAATACTGCTCCAGTCAGAGAACTACTGTATCTAGAGACTCCACTATCTTTTAGTGATGTCACCAGTGGGTGTGGTCCTTACTGTAGGTAAATCACTGACGGAAGAAACTTCAGAATGACCCAAACATCATTTCAAAGTAATGACAGTGAAATCAGAATTTATAAGAACTTTCTCTCTTTACAGAACCCCCATCTATCACTATTGACCAAGACATGAAGGATGGTGTGTCGGTGAGGGCAGGAGACACAATAGTGATCACAGCGTCTAAGATTGTGGGCAAACCTCTACCAACCTCCGTCTGGTCCAAGGGAGGTCGTGAATTTAAGACCTCTGATATCGTGACTGTCAGCAGCACCCCCACCTCTTCCACCTTGGCTATTAAGTATGCAAGTCGGAAGAACACGGGAGAGTACACGATCACTGCAAGCAATCCTTTTGGAATTAAGGAAGAGCACATCAGGGTGAAGGTCCTTGATGTGCCTGGACCTCCAGGTCCTGTTGAAGTCAGTAATATTTCAGCTGAGAAATGTACCCTGACCTGGCTTCCTCCCGATGAGGATGGAGGCTGCGCCATCAAGTCCTACCTCTTAGAGAAGAGAGAAACCAGCCGCCTGCAGTGGACCAAACTTGCCGAAAACATTATGGACTGCAGACATGTAGCTAGCAAACTAATCAAGGGCAACGAGTACATCTTCAGGGTGTCTGCTGTGAACCAGTACGGCACTGGAGACTCTAGCCAGTCTGGTCCAGTCAAAATGGTTGACAATTTCCGTAAGTTTAATTCTTTTCTCACAGTTTTAAAAATTAAATGACTAATGATTTAAAATTGTTTGTTAATTGCAACAACAGTAAAAACATTTATTCATTTTTTAATCTCTAGGTCCACCAGGTCCGCCCTCAGTCCCAGAGATTGATAACGTCAGTAAGAACGCTGTCACCATTTCATGGAAGAGACCAGTTCAGGATGGAGGAAGTGACATTAGAGGATATAGTGTGGAGAGGAAAGAGAGGAG
This sequence comes from Callopanchax toddi, assembly GCA_006937965.1. Taxonomy (NCBI): domain Eukaryota; kingdom Metazoa; phylum Chordata; class Actinopteri; order Cyprinodontiformes; family Nothobranchiidae; genus Callopanchax; species Callopanchax toddi. The sequence goes on along the minus strand of SSNR01000097.1, from coordinate 1,030,542 downwards.
AGGAATGAGATGGGTGAGAGCCTGTAAGAGGACAGTTCCCGACTTGCGCTTTAAGGTGCAAGGCCTGAGCGAAGGAGTAGAGTATGAGTTTAGAGTCACCGCTGAGAATAAGGCTGGATTTGGGGAGCCAAGTGAACCATCACGCCCTGTGATGACCAAAGATATCGTGTGTAAGTAAACCAACGCTGGGAATTATATTTAAAACAAGAATTGTGAATAACTCTAAAGAACACATCAAGTTTCTGTTCAAAAGTGTATCATCTAGTTATCTCATGTAACCTTTTGTTTGTCTTTAGATCCACCTGGCCCTCCATCCAATCCCAGAATTACAGACACCACAAAAACCTCAGCAACATTTGCTTGGGGCCGCCCCCACTATGACGGTGGCCTTGAAGTAGACGGATACTTTGTTGAGTATAAAAAGGAGGGTCATGATGACTGGGTGATGGAAACGCAGTTCCCAGTGAAAATGACTGAATATGTCATTGGTAAACTTCAAAAAGGTGGTAAATACCACTTCAGAGTCAGTGCCATAAACTCTGAGGGGCTTGGAGAACCTGCAGAGGTTGAGAAAGTGACGGAACTGGTTGACCAGGAAGCACATCCTGACTATGAGCTGGATGCTGAACTCAGGAAAACGTTGGTGGTCAGGTGCCGTGCTTCAATCCGTATATTTGTTCCCATCAAAGGCCGTCCTGTTCCTGAAGTCACTTGGAGCAAAGAAAATACCAATTTGAAAACTCGTGCACACATCGACACAACTGAGTCCTACACCCTGCTCGTTATTCCTGACTGCACGAGATACGATGCTGGGAAGTATCAGCTCTGTCTGGAGAATGTTGCTGGTAAAAGGACCGGCTTTGTTAATGTGAAAGTTCTGGACACACCCGGACCGCCAGTCAACCTCAAACCGAGAGAGATCACCAAGAACAGCATAACCCTCCAATGGGAAATTCCCATAATTGATGGAGGTTCCAAAATTCACAACTACATTATTGAGAAGAAAGATGCTACTAAGAAGGCCTACACAGTGCTCAGCACCACATGGCAAAAGTGTTCCTTTAAATTCCAAGACCTCGAGGAGGGAGCATACTACTTCTTCCGTATATCTGCTGAAAATGATCTGGGTGTTGGTGAACCTGCTGAAACCCCTGAGCCAATAAGGGTGTCCCAAGCCCCCTCTGCACCAGAAAACTTGTACGTCACAGACGTGACCTCTGACAGTGCAAGCCTGGCATGGACCAAGCCCCTCCATGATGGCGGTAGCTTGATCACTGGATATGTCATTGAAGCTCAGAAGAAGGACACGGATCAGTGGGTCCACATGGCCACCATCAAGGCTCTAGATTACACCATTACAGATCTGGTTGAGGGTGCTGAATACATCTTCCGTATAATGGCTGTCAATGCATCAGGCAGGAGTGATCCCCGTGAGAGCAGACCTGTAGTGATCAAAGAGCACACCTCTGCTCCATCATTTGACCTGCGGGGGGTCTACCAGAAGACGGTCATCGCCAAGGCAGGAGATCGTGTGAAGGTAGAGATTCCCGTATTGGGAAAACCCAGGCCTGTGGTTTCCTGGAAGAAGGGAGACTGTGGGCTGAAGGAGACTCAAAGAATCAACACTGAGATCACATCAACATCAACTATCCTCAACATAAATGAGATCAAAAGGACTGATGGAGGCCAGTATTCCATGACAGGAAAAAACCTGCTTGGTACAGTGACAGAGACCATCACAGTCCTGGTCCATGATATTCCAGGCCCTCCTACTGGTCCAGTCAAACTAGAAGAGGTCTCATGTGATTATGTCATCATGTCTTGGGAAGCCCCAGAAAACGACGGAGGGGTTCCCATCAACAACTATATTGTTGAGATGAGGGAAACTACTGGCACTTCCTGGGTGGAGTTGGCAGCCACAGTTATCCGCACTACATTCAAGGCAGCGAGACTCAATACTGGAACCCAATACCAGTTCCGTGTCAAGGCTCAGAACAGGTATGGCATAGGACCATGCATTGTCTCTGAACCAGTGTTGGCTGCCTATCCATTTGAAGTGCCAGGCCAGCCTGGTAGCCCTGTGGTCACATCTTTCAACAAAGATTCTATGACTGTTAGTTGGAATGAGCCATCCTCCGATGGAGGCAGCCCCATTCTCGGCTATCATGTGGACAGAAAAGAGAAAAACAGCATCCTATGGCAGAGAATCAACAAATCTCTTGTTGTTGGAAACATCTTCAAGTCAACAGGCCTTGTTGATGGTATAGCCTATGAATATCGTGTTACGGCTGAAAACATGGCCGGTCTCAGCAAACCTAGCAAACCATCTGACACTGTATATGCACTGGACCCAGTGGAATCACCGGGCAGACCTGTGGCATTAAACATCACCAGACATGAGGTGACTCTGTCATGGACCAAACCAGAGGGCGATGGAGGATTTTCCATTACAGGATATACAGTAGAAAGAAGAGAAATGCCTAATGGACGCTGGCTCAAAGCAAACTTCAACAACATTTTAGAAACCATGTATACAGTCAGTGGTCTGACTGAAGATGCAACCTATGAGTTCCGTGTGTTTGCCCGAAACTCTGCTGGTGCTGTTAGTGCTCCATCTCAATCATCAGAAGCAATCACATGCAGAGATGATATCCAAGAGCCCAGGCTTGATGTTGATGTATCATACAGCAGCACTGTTGTGGTGATGGCAGGAGAGGTATTCAAGCTGGAAGCCAATGTGACTGGCAGGCCAATCCCTTCTCTGGTATGGACTAAGGAAGGAAAGGAGCTGGAGGACACAGGCAAACTAGAAATAAAAACATCTGACTTTCACACAACTCTAATCAACAAGGATTCCCTCAGGAGGGATGGTGGTGCTTTCACCTTGACCGCCAGCAACCCTGGTGGCTTTGCCAAGTTCACATTCAATGTTAAAGTACTTGACAGACCTGGACCTCCAGATTCCCTCACTATTTCAGATGTTGCTGCAGAGAAATGTGTTCTTAACTGGCTGCATCCAACACATGATGGAGGTGCCAAGATTGAGTACTTCATCATTCAGAGGCGTGAGACCAGTAGGCTAGCATGGACAAATGTGGCAACAGATCTTCAAGCAAACAGGTTCAAGGTCACCAAGCTTCTTAAGGGCAATGAGTACGTTTTCAGGGTCATGGCTGTTAACAAGTATGGTGTAGGTGAACCTCTGGAGTCTGAACCAATCATTTGCACCAACCCCTATGGTCCTAGTGATCCACCAACACAGCCTGAGGTCACCACAATTACTAAAGACTCTATGGTTGTCTGCTGGGAGCGCCCTGAGCATGATGGAGGCAGTAGAATCAACACGTACATCATTGAGAGAAGAGACAAGACTGGTCTACGTTGGGTGAAGTGCAACAAAAGAACTGTAACTGACTTGCGATTCAAGGCCTCTGGTCTCACACCAGGACATGAGTATGAATTCAGAGTTTTTGCTGAAAATAATGCTGGTCTAAGCCAGCCTAGTCCTTCCAGTCCATTCTATAAAGCCATAGACACCATATTCCAGCCTGGACCTCCAGGAAACCCGAGAGTGTTGGACACCACAAAGTCGTCCATCACAGTTGCCTGGAACAAACCTGTCTATGATGGCGGTTCTGAAATCACTGGGTACATTGTGGAAACCTGCTTGCCTGAAGAGGACGAGTGGACAATCCATACTCCTAAGAAGGGATGGACAGCCACTTCCTTCACCATCACTAATCTGAAGGAAAATCAGGAGTATAAAATCAACATCTGTGCCACCAACTGTGAAGGAGTGGGAGAGCCTGCTGCTGTTCCTGGAACCCCTAAAGCTGAAGACAGATTGCTTCCTCCAGAAATTGAACTTGGAGCAGAGCTACGTAAAGTAGTCTGCATCAGAGCCTGCAGCACACTCAGACTCTTTGTCCCCATCAAGGGCAGACCAGCACCTGAAATAAAATGGTCTAGAGAGCATGGAGAATCTCTAGACAAAGCCAACATTGAAATTACCTCATCATTCACAAATCTTCAGATAGATAATGTTGACAGATTTGACGGGGGCAAATATTTGGTGACGGTAGAAAATGCTTTTGGAAGTAAGACAGCCTTTGTTAATGTCAGAGTACTAGATACTCCAGGGGCACCCCAGAATCTGATTGTTAAGGAGGTCACAAGAGACTCTGCTTCCCTGGTTTGGGATGCTCCCCTCATAGATGGAGGCTCCAGGATTCGCAGCTACATTGTGGAGAAACGTGAATCAACCAGGAAGGCCTACTCAACTGTTTGTGCCAGTTGCCATAAATCTAGTTGGAAAGTTGGAGATCTGGAGGAAGGAAAATTGTACTTCTTTAGAATCCTGGCTGAAAATGAATATGGAATTGGTCTCCCAGTAGAGACTGTTGAACCAATCAAAGCATCAGAGAAGCCTTTACCACCAGGCAAAGTGTCCCTACGTGAAGTAACTGGCACTAGTGTCACACTTTCTTGGGAAAAACCAGACCATGATGGTGGAAGCAGAATTACAGGCTATATTGTTGAGATGCAAACTAAAGGAAGTGAGAAATGGACCCAGGTTATGGTGGTGAAGACAAATGAGGCTCAAGTGACTGGACTTACACAAGGAGAGGAGTATATGTTCCGTATTTCAGCCACTAATGAAAAAGGTGTCAGTGACCCACGTTCTCTCAACGCGCCTGTGGTGGCTAAAGACTTGATTATCCCACCAACCTTCAAACTGATGTTCAACACATTCAGTGTGCTGGCCGGAGATGATCTGAAGATTGATGTCCCATATGTTGCCTGTCCCAAAGCTACAGCAACTTGGCTCAAAGACAGCGTTGTTCTCAAGGAAACAACGAGAGTTAATGCTGAGGCCACAGACAAAAACCTTCTTCTTGTCATTAAGGAAGCATGCAGAGATGACGTAGGCACGTATACTATAAAACTAACCAACTCAGTTGGAGAGGCTACAACAGATATCAGTGTTGTTGTCCTTGATAAACCTGGTCCTCCAACTGGTCCAATCAAGCTGGACGAAGTGACAGCTGACAGTGTGATCTTATCTTGGGATCCACCACAGTATGATGGTGGCTGCACAATCAATAATTACATTGTGGAGAAGAGAGACACGTCAACTACAAACTGGCAGATTGTGTCTGCTACAGTAGCCAGAACAACTATCAAAGCTGTCCGTTTGAAGACTGGATCTCAGTACCAGTTTAGAATCGCTGCAGAAAATAGATACGGCAAGTCTTCCTTCCTGCTCTCTGACAACATTGTTGCTCAGTATCCATTTGAAGTGCCCAGTTCACCACGTTCCGTTGTAGTCCAGTCTGTCACCAAGGAGAGCATGGTTGTTGTATGGGAGAAACCCAGCAATGATGGTGGAAGCCAAATTCTGGGCTACCACTTAGAACTTAAAGAGAGAAACAGTATTTTGTGGGTGAAGCAGAACAAACAGCTCATCCCAGAGACCAGATTTAAGGTTACTGCTCTTGAGGAGGGTATTGAATATGAGTTCAGAGTCTATGCTGAGAATATTGTTGGCCTCAGCAAAGCCAGCAAAGTGAGTGAAATGCAAGTAGCCAGAGATCCTTGTGATAGACCAGGAAAACCAGAAGCTGTGATTGTAACAAGAAACCAAGTGACATTGAGATGGAGTAAACCTGAGTATGACGGTGGTATCAAAATCACAGGTTATGTGGTTGAGAAAAAGGAGGCAAGTGGCCGTTGGATGAAGGCCAGTTTCGCCAACATCATTGAGACTGAATTCGTCATCACAGGCCTTACTGAGGATCAGACTTATGAGTTCCGTGTCATTGCCCGAAATGCAGCAGGTGTTTTTAGCCAACCGTCTGATTCTACTGGAACCATCACTGCTAAGGATGAGGTAGATCCACCAAAAATTGAGTTGGACTCCAAGTACACACAGGTTGTGGTTGTAAATGCTGGAGAAATATTTAGACTTGAGGCTGGATTTCATGGTAAGCCTGTGCCCACTGTACACTGGCTGAAAGAGGGCAAGGAGATTACAGAAGCAGCTCGTTTAGAGATCCATAACACAGACTTTTCAACTCGTCTAATTGTCAAGGAAGCCATTCGTGTTGATGGAGGTCAGTACACCTTGCTAGTAAAAAACGTTGGAGGAGAGAAAACTGTAACCATTATTGTTAAGGTCTTGGACAGACCAGGTCCACCGGAAGGCCCGATCTCTGTCTATGGGGTCACCAGTGAGAAATGCTCAATTTCCTGGAAACCCCCCTTGCAGGATGGAGGTAGTGATGTTTCCCATTATGTTGTTGAGAGGAGGGAAACAAGCAGACTGGTGTGGACTGTAGTAGAACAAAAAGTTCAGACTTTGAATTTGAAAATCACTAAACTTCTTCCCAATAATGAGTACATCTTTAGAGTAATCCCAGTCAACAAATATGGTATTGGTGAACCTTTGGAATCTGAGCCAATGATTGCCAAAAATCCATTTGTCACTCCGAGCTCACCAACAGAAGTAGACATCTCCACAATTACCAAGGACTCTATGGTAGTGACCTGGGAGAGACCCAGTAATGATGGTGGCAGTCCCATCCAAGGGTATGTTGTTGAGAAACGTGACAAGGATGGTGTTAGATGGACTAGATGCAACAAGCGTACTGTGACCGAGCTTCGCTTTAGAGTAACAGGACTCATTGAAAACCACAGCTATGAATTCAGAATTGCTGCTGAGAATGCTGCTGGAATCGGCACACCTAGCACACCAACAGTCTACTACAAAGCACTCGATCCCATTTTTAAGCCAGGCCCACCGAATAACCCCAAGGTGGTAGACACCTCTCGATCCACTGTGTCTCTTGCATGGGGCAAACCCATCTATGACGGTGGCTGTGAGATTCAGGCATACATTGTTGAAGCATGTGATGTAGCATCTGACGAGTGGTTTATGTGCACTCCTTCCACTGGAATAACAGAGACTAAGTTCACAGTAAAGAAGCTTTTGGAGAAGCACGAGTACCAGTTCAGAGTCTGTGCAATCAACAAAGAAGGAGTTGGTGAACATGCTGATGTGCCTGGAAAAATTCTTCTAGAGGAGAAACTTGAGGCTCCAGACCTTGACTTAGATACTGATATGAGAAAAATGATCAACATCAGAGCAGCAAGCACTCTAAGGTTGTTTGTACCTGTGAGAGGTCGCCCAGCTCCTGAGGTGAAATGGGGCAAAGCTGATGGTGAGATTAAAGAAACCGCCCAAATTGATAATACAGGAAACTATGCTTCACTTGTCATTGAGAATGTTGACAGATTTGACAGTGGCAAGTACACCTTAACTGCAGAGAATGCTAGCGGAGTTAAATCAGTATTTATCAGTGTCAGAGTTCTGGACTCCCCTAGTCCACCCACTAACTTGATGGTTAAAGAAATTACCAAGGGTTCCGTTACCCTCTCATGGGAGCCTCCACTTCTGGACGGTGGCTCAAAGATTAAGCAATACATTGTTGAGAAGCGTGAGAGTACCAGAAAAGTGTACTCTCCCGTTACCACCTGCAACAAGATGTCATGGAAAATTGAACCTCTTCCAGAGGGTGGAATCTTCTTCTTTAGGGTTTTAGCTGAGAATGAGTATGGTGTGGGTCTCCCTGTTAAAACTATCGACCCAATTAAAATATCTGAGAAGCCTCAACCACCTGGCAAGGTTAGTGTTGTGGACGTCACTCGCAGCACTGTTACTTTAGCGTGGGAAAAATCTGAAAATGATGGTGGCAGTAGAATCAGTTACTATGAAGTAGAAGTTGCTCCGAAGGACAGTGAGACTTGGTCTCTGTGTGCCAGTGTAAAAGCCCTGGAGACGGTAGTAAGCAACCTTCTCACCGGAGGAGAATATCAGTTCAGAGTTGTTGCTGTAAATGAAAAAGGAAAAAGTGACCCGAGACAACTAGCTCATTCTGTTGTTGCAAAAGACCTTGTCATTGAGCCTTCTGTTAGACCCAAAATGAGCTCCTATAGTGTCCAGGTGGGGTATGATCTCAAGATAGAAGTCCGTATTGCTGGTCATCCCAAACCAACCATCACTTGGACCAAGGATGGAGTGGCCCTTAAACAAACCACTAGAGTCAATGTCACTGACACAGCACATCATACAACTCTAACCATTAAGGATGCTACCAGAGAGGATGGGGGGATGTACTCTATCAATGTTTCCAATGCCCTCAGTTCCAAGGATGCCACTATTGAGGTGATCACCCTGGATAAACCAGGTCCACCCACAGGCCCTGTCAAGATTGAGGATATCAGTGCTGAGAGTGCCACACTTAACTGGGAACCTCCCACATATACAGGTGGCTGTCCGATCTCCAACTATGTAGTTGAGAAGAGAGACACAACTACAACTAACTGGGTGGTTGTATCTGCCACTGTGGCTAGAACCACATTAAAAGTAACCAATCTGAAGACAGGTGGTGAATACCAGTTCAGAATCTTTGCTGAAAATAGATATGGAAAGAGCTATGCAATTGATTCAGTGCCCATTGTGGCACAGTATCCATTCCAGGAGCCTGGTCCCCCAGGTACAGCATTTGTGTCCTCCTACACTAAAGACTATATGGTAGTGGAATGGCACAAACCCCCATCTGATGGAGGCAGTGCCATTTTGGGCTATCATTTAGAGAGAAAGGAAAAGAACAGCATCTTATGGACCAAGATCAACAAAATGCTCATCCAAGACTGCAAATTCAAGTCCACTCCTCTTGAGGAAGGCATCGAGTATGAGTATAGAGTATACGCTGAGAATATAGTCGGCATTGGAAAATGCAGCAAAGTGTCTGAGGTTTATGTAGCCCGTGACCCATGTGACCCTCCTGGCCGTCCTGAGGCTGTGATTGTAACGAGGCATTCTGTAAAACTGAGGTGGACAGCCCCACAATATGATGGAGGAAGCCTTGTAACTGGCTATGTAGTGGAGAAACGTGATCTTCCTGAGGGAAAATGGATGAAAGCTAGTTTTGCAAATGTTATTGAATATGAATTCACAGTTACTGGCCTTACAGAGGACAGTAAATATGACTTCAGAGTGATTGCAAGGAATGCAGCTGGTGCTGTCAGCAAGCCTTCTGAAACCACAGGACCCATTACAGCTAAGGATGAAGTTGATCCACCAAAGTTTGAGACTGATGCTATGTACAATCAGACCATTGTTGTTAATGCTGGAGAAACATTCAGTCTGGAGGCAACTGTGGAAGGCAAACCCATCCCAACAGCTCAGTGGTTCAAGGGAAGCCTTGAAGTCGAGAATTCTGCAAGAGCTGAGATCAAAAACACAGATTTTAAGGCTTTGCTTGTTGTGAAAGATGTTATCAGAGTGGACGGTGGACAGTACACACTGGTTCTGACAAATGTTGCTGGAACGAAGACTGTCCCATTCAGTGTGAAAGTTCTGGACCGACCAGGTCCATCAGAGGGACCTCTTACAGTCAGCAATGTTACTGAGGAGAAATGCTCACTGTCATGGCTGCCACCAAGGCATGACGGAGGAGCTAGCATTTCTCACTATGTAATTCAAAAGAGAGAAACCAGTCGATTGGCATGGACTGTGGTCGCCAGTGATTGTGGAGCTACAATGCTTAAGGTTACCAAATTGTTGAAGGGTAACGAGTACATCTTCAGAGTGTTGGCTGTCAATAAATATGGAGTGGGTGAACCTCTTGAGTCAGAACCAGTCATAATGAGAAATCCATTTGTCGCTCCTGGCTCACCTCGTGAACTTGAGATTACGAACATCACCAGGGATTCCATGACGATCTGTTGGAACCGCCCTGAAGCCACAGGTGGAAGTGATATTTTTGGTTACATTGTTGAGAAGAGAGACAGAGCTGGAATAAGGTGGACCAAGTGCAACAAACGTAGAGTGACAGACTTGCGCTTTAGAGTAACAGGACTCACTGAGGACCATGAATATGAGTTCAGGGTATCTGCTGAGAATGCAGCTGGAGTGGGGCTGCCCAGCCCACCTACACTCTACCTCAAAGCCTGCGACCCCACCTTTGAACCAGGCTGCCCCACCAATACCCATGTAGTTGACACTACGAAAAACTCCATCAGTCTGGCATGGCACAGGCCTATATATGATGGTGGTTGTGAAATTCAAGGTTATGCTGTGGAAATTACTAAGGCCGATGAAGAGGAGTGGGTCATATGCACACCACCCACTGGAATAAATAATACCAAGTTTACTATTAAAGGCTTGACAGAACACCAAGAATACAAAGTGCGCATCTGCGCAATTAATAAAGTAGGCGTTGGTGAGCCCACAGATATCCAGGGAGTTGTGATACCCATGGATAAGATTGATCCTCCAGAGATGATTCTGAATTCAGAACTCAGGAAGGGACTTGTCGTTCGTGCAGGAGGCTCAATGAGAATCTGCATTCCTTTCAAGGGCCGTCCTATTCCTGAAGTAAGCTGGGCAAAGGAGGATGGGGAGCTGCCAAGTAAAGTTCAGATTGAGACGGCTGAAGATTACACACAACTCTCCGTTGACATATGTGACAAATTTGATGCTGGGAAATACATCCTCAAATTAGAAAATAGTGCTGGCAGCAAATCCTCCTTTGTGTCTGTTAAAGTTCTGGATACACCAGGTGCTCCTTTAAATCTAACAGTAAAAGACATTAAGAGGGAGAGTGTCACTTTGACTTGGGAACCTCCTGTTATTGATGGTGGTTCAAGGATAAAGAACTACCTGGTTGAAAAACGTGAGTCCACCAGGAACGTTTACTCTAATGTAGACAACAAATGCACAAAGACAAGCTACCGTATCACTGGCCTCACAGAGGGAACAATCTACTATTTTAGAGTCTTGGCTGAAAATGAATTTGGTGTTGGACAGGCAGTTGAGACAGAAGAATCAGTCAAAACGTCTGAGCCACCTCTGTCTGTGGGTAAGGTCAATTTGACTGAAGTCACAAAAACCACGGCCTCACTTTCCTGGGAGAAGCCAGTTCATGATGGAGGCAGTAGAATAATTGGCTACTACATTGAGATGCAACCTGTGGGCTCAGAAGAATGGATTGTTGCTGCTACAACCAAAACTTGTGAGGGAACCGTCTTAGGCCTCAGCGCAGGACACGAGTACCTGTTTAGAGTGTCAGCCTTCAATGAGAAGGGCAAGAGTGACCCCAGACCTCTTGCTGCACCAGTTACTGCTAAAGATGTAACTGTTGAGCCCAGATTCAAGATGAGGTTCAATACTTACAGTGTACAGCAAGGTGAAGACCTAAAAATAGAGATTCCAGTGTTGGGACGTCCAGTTCCCAAAGTTGAATGGAAGAAGGAAGGACAAGCTCTAAAAGAGACAACCAGATTAAATGTGTCAAGTACACCATCATCCACTAAGCTGGTTATAAAAGATGCAAATAAAGAAGATTCTGGTAAATACACCATCACAGCCACCAGCAGCATTGGAACATCTACAGAGGAGATCACTGTCATTATTCTTGACAAGCCTGGACCACCAACAGGTCCTGTAAAGATTGAAGAGGTGAGCTCTAATTATGTTACCCTGTCCTGGGAGCCACCAGAGTACACTGGAGGCTGTCAGATCAACAACTATATTGTAGAAAAGAGAGACACAACCACTACAGCATGGCAGATTGTGTCAGCTACAATTGCCAGGACAACCATCAAAGTCACCAATTTGAAGACTGGTGTTGAATATCAGTTCAGAGTATCAGCAGAGAATAGATATGGAAAGAGTTCAGCAATTGTTTCTTCTGCTGTTGTTGCCAAATATCCTTTCTGCGAGCCTGCTGCCCCTGGAACACCAAATATTACAGCTGCAACCAAGGATGGCATGGTTGTTGAATGGAAACCTCCCACCAACAATGGAGGCAGCCCAATTCTTGGGTATCACCTGGAGCGAAAGGAGAAGAACAGCCTCTTGTGGACAAAATTAAACAAACTCCTGATCCCAGATACACGGTTTAAGACTACAGAATTGGAAGAAGGTATTGAATATGAATTTAGAGTTTATGCTGAGAACATTGCTGGTGTCAGCCCAGCTAGCAAGGTCTCTGACAGCACAGTAGCCAGGGACCCATGTGATCCTCCAGGAACTCCTGAGGCGATTGAAATTACCAGAAACCATGTTACACTCCAGTGGACCAGACCCCAGTATGATGGAGGCAGCGCAATCACTGGCTATGTGATTGAAAGAAAGAAGCACCCAGATACTCGCTGGATGAAGGCCAGCTTCACCAACATCATCGATACCCAGTATACACTCACCGGTCTCACTGAGGACTGTATTTATGAATTTAGAGTCATTGCCAGGAATGCTGCTGGCATCTCCAGTCGCCCATCTGAGGGCACAGGAGCAATCACAGCCAAAGATGAAATTGAGGCTCCAGATGCCACCATGGATTCTAAATTCAAGGATCTGACTATTGTCCGTGCTGATGAGACGTTTGTCATTGATGCCGACTACTCTGGAAAACCTCTGCCAGAGGTCACATGGTTAAAGGATGGAAAGGAAATTGACAAAGCCACACCGAGAATGGAGATCAAGACCACACTAACCCGTACCATCCTGACAGTTAAAGACTGCATCAGAGTGGATGGCGGTCATTTTGTCCTCAAACTTGTTAATGTGGGTGGAATCAAAATGATCCCAGTGAACGTGAAGGTTTTGGACAGACCAGGTCCTCCAGATGGCCCATTAGAAGTGAAAGGCGTCACATCTGAAAAATGTTATTTGCATTGGAGCCATCCCTCACATGATGGTGGAGCTAGCATCTCTCACTATATCATTGAAAAACGAGAGACAAGTCGTTTGTCATGGACCATGGTTGAGCCAAAGATTCAGGCCATCAGTTACAAAGTTACAAAACTTCTCCCAGGAAACGAATACATCTTTAGGGTCACTGCTGTGAACAAATATGGCGTTGGTGAACCTTTAGAGTCTCACCCTGTCATTGCTCGTAATCCATTCACCACGCCTAGTGCCCCCTCTAACCTTGAGGTTGGTGTCATCACAAGGGATTCCATGGTGCTTACCTGGGAAAGGCCCGATCATAATGGAGGGGCTGAGATTGAAGGATATATACTTGAAAAACGTGATAAGGATGGCGTCAGATGGACCAAGTGCAACAAGAAGAGGTTGTCTGACTTGAGATTCAGGTGCGGCGGCCTCACAGAGGGACACTCTTATGAATTCAGGGTTTCGGCTGAAAATGCCGCTGGTGTTGGAAAGCCTAGTGCACCAACAGAGTACACCAAGGCGTGTGATGCCACTTATCCACCGGGACCTCCAAATAACCCTAAAGTCACTGATCATTCAAGCTCCACAGTTTCCCTTTCGTGGTCCAGGCCCATCTATGACGGCGGGGCACAGATTACTGGATATGTTGTTGAACTGAAGGAAGCAGGAGATGATGAATGGATTGTCTGCACACCTCCAACTGGTGTTCAAAACACTCACTACACTGTAAAGAAGCTGAAGGAGAATGCTGAGTACAACTTCCGCATTTGTGCTGTCAACTGTGAAGGAGTAGGGGAGCATGTGGACCTACCCGGATCTGTGATAGCTGCAGAGAAGCTTGAGCCTCCTGAAATTGAGTTAGATGCTGACCTAAGGAAGATGGTCAATGTCCGTGCCACTGCCACCCTGCGGCTCTTTGTGACCATCAGAGGAAAGCCTGAGCCGGAGGTTAAATGGTCAAAGGCTGAGGGCACTCTGAACGAGCGTGCTCAAATTGAAGTCACAAGTTCTTACACCATGTTGGTGATTGATAATGTTGACAGATTTGACACTGGCAAATACACACTCACCCTTGAGAACCTTAATGGCTCTAAGTCAGCCTTCATCAACGTTAGAGTTCTGGACTCCCCCAGTGCACCAACTAACCTGCAGGTTAAGGACGTTAAAAGACATTCGGTCTCCCTTTCCTGGGAGCCTCCTCTTATTGATGGTGGAGCCAAGATATCCCACTATGTTGTGGAGAAGAGAGAGCAAAAAAGAATGGCTTTCACTAGTGTGAGCACCAACTGTGTGAGGAACTCTTTTCTTGTTTCTGATCTGCAGGAGGGAGGCAGATACTTTTTCCGTGTGCTGGCTGTTAATGAGCTGGGCGTAGGTCTGCCTGCTACCACAGACCAAGTTAAGGTATCAGAGTCTCCTTTACCTCCTGGTAAGATCGTTGTGGTTGATGTGACTCGTCATACTGTCACTCTTTCATGGGAGAAACCTGACCATGATGGAGGCAGCAAAATCACAAATTACATTGTGGAGATGCAGCCTAAAGGAGACGACAAATGGACAGTGTGCAGCGAAGTCAAAGCACTGGAGGCTACAATTGATGGACTCACTACAGGCGAGGAATACTCCTTCAGGGTGACTTCTGTGAATGATAAGGGTAGGAGTGATGCCAAACCTTTGGCTGCACCTGTGGTAGTAAAGGACATTACAGTGGAGCCCACAATAAACTTGCTGTTCAGCACATACAGTGTAAAAGCAGGAGAAGACTTGAAGATCGATGTTCCCTTCAAGGGCAGACCTCAACCCGAGGTGTCCTGGAAGAAGGATGGTCAGGTGTTGAAGCAGACCACCAGGGTCAATGTCGTGAATTCCAAGACCTCTTCCAAGGTCATCATCAAGGATGCTACCAAAGAGGATGTTGGAAAATACGAGATCACACTGACCAATTCAGTTGGCACAAAGACTGCTGTGGTCTCAGTGATTATTCTGGATAAACCTGGACCACCCAGCAACATTAAGATGGATGAGGTGAGTGCTGACTTCATCTCTCTGTCCTGGGATCCTCCAACCTATGATGGTGGATGCCAGATTAACAACTATGTTGTGGAGAAGAGAGACACTACCTCTACCAACTGGCAAATCGTCTCAGCCACAGTAGCAAGGACTTCAATAAAGGTTTCTCGACTCACCCAGGGAACAGAATATCAGTTCCGAATTGCAGCAGAAAACCGTTACGGCAAGAGTCCTGCTATTGACTCTTCTCCTGTTATTGCTCAGTATCCATTTGAGCCTCCTAGCTCTCCAACCAATCTCCATGTCGCTAATGCCACCAAGACTAGCATGTTGGTAGTATGGGGACGACCTGCCACTGATGGTGGAAGCCCCGTTACTGGTTATCATATTGAATGCAAAGACCAAAGTAGCATCCTGTGGACCAAAGTCAACAGAGGTCTGCTGGCTGAAAACCAGTTCAAGATGAGTGGCATTGAGGAGGGTCTATTTTACCAGTTTAGAGTCTATGCTGAAAATATTGCTGGCATTGGTCCGTGCACAAAACCCAGTGAGCCTGTTGCAGCTAGGGACCCTTGTGAATCTCCACGTAACCTTAAAATCACAAACATTACCAGAAACTCAGTTTCTCTCTTCTGGGACGCGCCTGAATATGATGGTGGAGTGAAAATTACTGGATATATCGTAGAGCGCAAGAAGCTTCCCAGTGGTCGTTGGCTGAAGTGCAACTTCACCAATGTGCAAGACACCTACTTCGATGTCACTGGCCTCAAAGAAGATTTACAGTATGACTTCCATGTTATTGCAAAGAATTCAGCAGATATGATGAGTGCTCCTTCAGAAAACACTGGTCCTGTCACCATCAAGGATGATGTAGACCCTCCATCTATTACCATGGAGGATAAATTCAGACAGCTGCTTGTCATTAAGGCTGGAGAGATCATCAGAATTGATGCTGACATCACAGGGCGTCCACTCCCTGTGGTCTCCTGGTCTAAGGATGGAAAGGAGATTGAGGCCAAAGCCAGATGTGAAATCACCTCCAGCAACTTTGCAACAACCTTGATTGTCAGAGATGCTATTAGAAGGGACTCTGGTCAGTATGTCCTGACTTTGCACAATGTGGCTGGAACAAGGTCGATAGCTGTCAACTGTAAGGTTCTGGACCGACCTGGACCAGCCTCAGGACCTTTGGCAGTGTCTGGCGTCACAGCAGAGAAATGCACTTTGACATGGGGACCTCCTCAAGAGAACGGTGGCGCTGAAGTCATGCACTACGTTGTGGAGAAACGTGAGACAAGTCGACTTGCCTGGACCCTGGTTTATGGTGACATGAAGGCAACTACTTGTAAAGTTACTAAACTGCTCAAAGGAAATGAGTACATCTTTAGAGTCAGGGGGATAAACAAATATGGAGATGGTGAAGCTCTGGAGAGTGAGGCAGTAAAGGCAGTGGATCCATTCACTGTGCCTGCAGCCCCCACTAACGTCCAGGTCACCTCAGTTACTAGTGAGGCAATGACAATCTGCTGGGAAAGACCAGCGTCTGATGGGGGCAGCAGTATCTCTGGCTACGTCATTGAGAAGAGAGAGAAGACTGGCCTCCGTTGGTGCCGTGTCAACAAGAAACCTGTTTATGATCTCAGAGTCAAAGCCTCCAACCTCCGTGACGGTTGTGAGTATGAGTACAGAGTGTTTGCAGAGAATTCTGCTGGCCTCAGTGCTCCTAGTGCCCCTTGCCCACTCGTTAAGGCTGAAGACCCACAGTTCCTGCCCTCACCTCCTCCTAAGCCTAAGATTATTGACTCCACAAAGACCACAGCCACACTGACCTGGAATAAGCCACTATTTGATGGTGGAGCACCTGTGACTGGTTACAGAGTAGAATATAGAAACACATTAGATGATGAATGGGTCATTGGGGTCCAGAACACCAAGAACACAGAGTTTACTGTGGTGGGACTGACTCCTGGGGCCGAGTATGTGTTTGTCGTCAAGTCCATTAACAAGATTGGAGTCAGCGAGCCCAGTCCTGAGACAGACAAGCAGATCGCTAAAGAACGAGAAGAGGAACCAGTCTTTGACATCAGCAACAAGATGAGGAAGACTCTCATTGTGAAGGATGGAAGCTCATTTACCATGACAGTACCTTTCAGAGGCAAACCCATTCCCAGTGTTACTTGGACTAAGCCCGACATTGACCTTAGAGTACGTGCCGTCATCGATACCACAGACACATTCACCTCCATCACCTTAGAAAAAGCTACCCGCAATGACTCTGGAAAATACACCATCACCTTGTCCAGTGTGGCTGGAATGTCCTCGTTGACACTCAATGTTCGAGTTCTGGACTCACCTGGACCTCCTGCTTGTGTGGAGGTCAAGGATGTGACTAAGACGTCTGCCACTGTGGCTTGGGACATTCCAGAGAACGAGGGAGGCGGACCAGTAAAGAACTACCTCGTTGATTTCCGTGAGGCCAGCAAAAAAGGCTGGACAAGGTTAACCGACACATGTCACAGACTGACGTACAAGGTAACAAACCTGAAAGAGGGAGAAGTTTACTATTTCAGAGTGACTGGAGAGAATGACTACGGTGTTGGCATTCCTGCTGAAACCAAAGATGGAACCAAGATCACAGGTACTGACATCTGCATTAGAAGTATTTTCATTCTGTAGAGTCTTTTAGAGGTTTTTTAATAAAACAAACGATGTTCTCCTCCTCCAGAAAAACCAAGTCCACCACCAAAGCTGGGAGTAACCGATGTGACCAAGGAGAGCGTGACATTGGCCTGGGCCAAACCAGAACAAGATGGAGGCAGCAGAGTTACTGGCTACATGGTCGAAGCTCTGGAGAAAGATCAGGAAAAGTGGGTCAAGTGTGGCGTAACCAAGTTCACCCACTTGACGGTTTCTGGATTGAGGGAGAAAGCAGAATACTTCTTCAGAGTCAGAGCTGAGAACCATGCAGGGTTCAGCGATGTTAAGGAAATGCTCACCCCTGTGATGGTCAAAGACCAGCTTGGTAAGTTAAAACCATTACTGTTGTCATTATGGGAGACTGAGAATAAATATTACAGAGGGCGGAGTTAAATCTCATATGTAATTTGAAAAATAACAAATCAGAGTCAAAGTTTAATAAAAGGCCTTGTCTCTCGTTTGCTCCAGAACCTCCTGAGATCAACATGAAGGACTTCCCCCACAACACAGTGTACGTCAGAGCCGGCTCCACCCTTAAGTGTGAGATCCTGCTGACTGGCCGGCCTTTGCCTAAAGTCAGTCTCACCAAGAACAACGTGCTGCTCAAGTCAACAATGAGGTTTAACTTTGAAGTTACTCCTGACAGCATCAAAATCATTTTGCGTGAGAGTATTGCTGGGGACTCGGGTCGCTATGACATCACAGCCTCCAACTCCAGTGGAACCACTAAATCGTTCGTCAATATTGTGGTTCTGGATCGTCCAAGTGCCCCACTTGGACCCGTGGAACTGTTTGACGTCACAGAAGACAGTGTGAGTCTGACGTGGTTACCGCCAGCGTATGAAGGAGGCAGTCCCATCACCAACTACATTGTTCAAAGAAGAGAGACAACGACAGCAAACTGGATGGACGTCTCCTCTGCGGTGGCCCGCTGCACCATGAAGGTTATGAAGCTGACCACTGGTCTGGAGTACCAATTCAGAATCAGGGCTGAAAACAAATACGGAATCAGTGAACACATCGACTCGCCGACTGTCACTGTCAACCTTCCATACAGTGAGTTCTGCTTTTGTTTTCAGATGTAACCTTTTACTTCCCAGTTTTGACAATAAACCTTTCAACTCTGCTCGTTTTCCACCAGCTATCCCGGATGCTCCGTCAACTCCAGAGGTCACAGCCGTAACCAGGGAGAGCATCACGTTGGCCTGGAAGGAGGCCAAGTCAGACGGAGGCAGCCACGTGTTCGGCTACCACCTCCAGATGAAAGACAAGAACAGCATCCTGTGGCAGAGAGTTAACAAAACGGTGATCCGCGCCACACACGCCAAGGTCACCAACATCAACGCTGGGCTCATCTATGAGTTCAAGGTGGCAGCAGAGAACGCCGCTGGACTCAGTGAGTTCAGCAAGGCTTCAGACGCTGTGTTGGCCATAGACGCTTGTGGTGAGTGCCCAATCAAACTGTCTAAACGCTGGAAGTTAGATTATGTTGGGGAAGTCGCTTAAACAGAGCTTTTTTTGTTTCTGAAGAACCACCCATTAACCTGCGCATCAGTGACATCACCAAGAACTCCATCAGCCTAGCCTGGGAGAAGCCCAACTATGATGGCGGATCCCCCGTCACGGGTTACATCATCGAGAAGAGAGAAGGTGCCGGTGCCAAATGGTCCAAGGCTAACCTCACCAATGTCAGTGACACACGGTTCACCACCACGGGTCTTACCCAGAACGAGTCGTACGAGTTCCGAGTCATGGCCAAGAACGCGGTCGGCTCAGTCAGCAACCCGTCTTCCACCGCTGGACCGGCCACCTGTGTGGACACCTACGGTTAGCATTTTATATGTTTCTGTCTTTTTCACTTCACAGACTGATGCCCCTTGTTTCCATGTCATCATGCTTTGTTGTGTAATTTAGATAATACACCCGTCTGTTTATCTATCAGGTGCACCGGAGATTGAAATTCCTCAGGAGTACCTTAACGAAGTGAAGTACAAGGCTGGCTCTGATGTGGAGCTCAAATTTAACATCACAGCCAAACCTGCCCCCACTATTGAGTGGTGTAAAGATGGCAGAGAGCTAAAGCCCACTGCTCAGCTCTCTTTCAAACACACATTTGAGTCCACCAGCATTTTCCTGAGGGAAACCACTCGTCTGAACTCTGGAACCTATGAAGTCAGAGTGAAGAACTCTCTAGGATCTACATGTGGCGTCGTCAGGCTACTCATCCAAGGTTTCACAAGTTTTATCAAAGATCCTCACAATCATTTCACATTGCAAAAGTCACAGAATGTACCTGATGCACAAATCTTCTGCTTCCTTCATCAGACAAGCCAGGGCCGCCCGCTGGAGACATTCAGTTTAAGAAAGTGACGGCTGACAACATCACCATCATGTGGTCTCCGCCTGCTGATGAGGGCGGTGCCATGGTGACCCATTACATCGTGGAGAAGAGGGAGACCAGCAGAGTGATGTGGTCTATCGTGTCTGAGAAACTCATGGACTGCATTGTGAATGTACCCAGACTCATCCAGGGTAACGAGTACATCTTCAGGGTCCGTGGAGTCAACAAATACGGCGTTGGAGACCCACTAGAGTCTCAGCCCATTGTCGCCAGGAACCTATTTGGTAACCAAACAGAACCCATTCTTTATTTGTTTTACATAATGGAAGAAACATAGTAGTTCAGTCTAAGCTGGTATATTTTCACTTTGTATAGTTCCTCCCAGCGAGCCGTCCAGGCCCAAGGTGACTATGATCACCAAGTCCACAATGACAGTGACTTGGGAAAGACCGGCACTGGATGGAGGCAGTGACATCGATGGTTATTACCTGGAGAAAAGGGAGAAGAAGAGTCTGCAATGGTTCAAGGTTTGTCTGAAGAGGAACCCTGTTTCTTTCTAAGCCTAAGTAATGAATGTGTAATCATTTCAGAACCTCTGGTTTCTGTCCAGGTGGTGAAGGGCACCATCAGAGACACCAGGCAGAAAGTCAGCAACTTGACCGAGAACAATGAGTATCAATTCAAAGTGTGTGCCGTCAACAAGGCTGGTGCAGGAAACTACTCTGAGCCCTCAGACCTTTACAAGGCCTATGACCCCATTGGTATACCACAGCATTCACAGAGTATCATAATGTCCGCTTTTCTTTCTATTAAAGGGATATTTGGGTCATGTTGAAGTAGCATGCTGTCAGTTATTTACCTACGGTAATGACCACAGGTGGCTGTGGTTCTGACTGTAGATAGATAACTGATAGAACACATTTCAGAATGACTCAGACATCCCTTAAAAGGTTCAAGTGCAGCCACTGACAGTGTAACTCTTTGTCTTCTCCAGATCTTCCTGGTGAACCTACAAAACTGCGTGTGGTTGATTCCACAAAGAGCTCAATCACTCTTGGTTGGGAGAAGCCCGTCTATGATGGTGGTAGTGAAATCACACACTACTTACTGGAGCAGATGAATTCAGAGGACAAAGAATGGGTGATCATCAACCCACAGGTCAAAGCTTGTGAGTACGTGGTGTCCCACCTCAAACCTGGCACTTACTACTACTTCAGAGTCTCTGCTGTGAACTGCAAGGGTAAAGGAGAGGACATCAAGATGTACCAACCTGTTCAAGCCAAAGACATTCTGGGTATGAATTTTAACTTGTGATTCAAATGAAGAAAACCTGTTTTGGGATTCTATCAGTTGGTTATTTGTGTCTCCTTCCTGTCCAACAGAGGAGGCCGATCTGGACTTGGACGTCCCCATGACGACTCAGTACACAGCTAGAGCCGGCCGTGACGTTGAAGTGTTTATCCCTCTGAAGGGACGCCCCACTCCCAATGTCACCTGGCGCCGTGGTGATCGCAACATGGCTGGTGACAACCGCTACACCATCCGTAGTACTGAGAGGTCCACCACACTCCTCATCCCAAAAGTTACCCGTGATGACTGTGGGAAGTATGTGCTGGAGATAGAGAATGGTGTAGGAGAACCCAAACTGATCACCGTTTCCCTGAGGGTTCAGGACAGTCCGTCCTCTTGCCAGAAACTTATGGTCAAGAACGTGACGAGAGGAAAGCTGACCCTCAGCTGGGAGGCTCCTGTCATTGATGGAGGGTCTCCTGTCACTAATTACATTGTAGAGAAGAAAGCTTCAACTATGAAGGCTTACCAGGTGATCACCGCAGAGTGCCTCAACACATCCTACAAGGTGTCGGGCTTGGAGGAGGATGTAGCTTACTTCTTCCAGGTGTCGGCTGAAAATGAGTTTGGTGTGGGTGACCCCTGTGAGACCACCGAGCCTGTCAGAGCAACAGAAACTCCAGGAGCTGTTAAAGACCTGTCGATGGTGGACTCCACCAAAACCTCAGTTACCCTACAGTGGACCCGACCTGACCACAATGGAGGCAGCCACATTACCGAGTACATTATTGAGAAGAGAAGCCAGGAAGAGGTCAACTGGAGTTTAGGCGCCACGTGCAGGCGCTGCACTTGTGAGGTGACAGAACTCAAGGAGAACACCATCCTGGATTTCAGAGTGTTTGCCAAGAATGAGAAGGGCAAAAGCGACTTCTCCCAAATTGGTCCCATCACAGTGATGGACTTTGTTATTCCACCAGAAGCGAGCCTCAGTGATTATCCCAACGGAGAGCTCGCCGTTCGCATTGGTCAGAACATCCACATCGAGCTCCCATTCAAGGGAAAACCGAGACCTGCTATTAGCTGGCTGAAGGACAACTTACCACTGAAGGAAAGTGAGAAGGTTCGTTTTAGGACCACCGACAACAAGACCTCAGTCACAGTCAGAGGGGCCAAGAAAGACAATGCTGGCCAGTACACCTTGATTCTGGACAACAGAGCTGTGAAGAACTACTTTGATATTAACGTGATCACTCTGGGGCCTCCCTCAGCACCTGTTGGTCCTGTTCGCTTTGACGAGATCAAAGCTCAGAGTATCATCATCTCTTGGGATGAGCCAAAGGACGACGGCGGTGGTGAGATCACCTGCTACAGCGTGGAGAAACGGGAAACTTCCCAGGCCAACTGGAAGATGGTCTGCTCCAGCGTTGTAAGGGCCACCTTCAAGATCCCCAATCTGGTCAAGGGAACCGCGTACCAGTTCAGAGTCCGTGCAGAGAACAAGTACGGCGTTAGTGAAGCTCTCAATTCATCAGAAATTATTGCACAGCACCAGTATAAACCTCCAGGCCCACCAGGAAAACCAGTAGCTTACAATGTCACCAGTGACGGCATGACCATCAAGTGGGAAGCTCCAGAGTTCGATGGAGGTTCCCCCATTTTGGGTTATCACGTTGAGAAGAAGGACAGAAACAGCCTCTTGTGGCAGAAGGTGAACTCAACTCTGATTTCCAATAAGGAGTACAGAATCATCGGTCTGTTGGAGGGTCTGGAGTACTCCTTCAGGGTCTACGCTGAGAACAACGCTGGAGTCAGCCCTGTTAGCGAACAGAGCAAACATGCTCGGGCCATTTCCCCAGTTGGTAAGTTTTACATTAATGTGGATTCAGAAACAACATTTGTTCTTTAAAACGTGTTCTGCCCTAATCTAAAGATGTAGGTAAAGGTTTGGGTTACACAAAACCCTAAATGTGGTAATCAAATACTGACCTATAGCAGGTAAAAAGGTTCTGTTGACGTGAAATTCTGACCAGATGGTGGTAAAAACCCATCCCTCACACACGTAGAGAAGCCAAATCATCCATGTCTACATTGAGTTCTGTGTAATAAACGTTACGACTTAAAGAAAAAGGACTGAACACATGAGGAAAGGAAGGTGTAAAAGTAGTCATAAAACAATCCTGTCACTTAGAGCAGGTCAGTATCCGCTGCTTCAGACCCTCTGATGGTTTAGAACACGGTCTCATTACCAAGGTGTCACACTGGAAACGTCTCACGATGGGTGAAACCAAAACCTAGTTTCTCCTATAGGCATCAGTCGAGACTCGAGGCTGGTGAGAGTTTCATGTCAGTAGTTCCTTTGGAAATATATTTCCTTTGAAAATTGGTGAAGTTTTCAGTACTTTTTTACCTGCTCTACATTCAGAGAAATGTTTTGCCTGGAAGACGGTAATACCTACATGACATCGGGTTCATTTCTTCCATTCTCACCTACATCAGATCCACCTGGCACTCCTGTCTGCATCGATGTAACCAGAGACTCCGTGTCCCTGCGATGGGAGGTTCCTAATAGAGATGGCGGCAGCAGAATCGTGGCGTACAGTGTAGAAAGACGTCAAGGCAGAGGCAAATGGCTACGGTGCAACTTCACTGATATAAGTGAAACCCAGTTCACGGTGACCGGTCTGTCCCCTGGAGACAGGTTTGAGTTCAGAGTGACTGCCAGGAATGCTGTTGGCACCATTAGTCCACCATCTAACTCCTCGGGATACATCATGACAAAGGACGAGAGCAGTAAGTTGATTTTATTCACTTCATAAAAAACGATTTGAATTTAGTTACTGAGGAAATGAACGCTTGTTTTTACGCTTTAATAATTTTTTAAAAATTGCCATCAGTTGCTCCAGAAATCGAGTGGTCCCCAGACCAGGCGCTAACCCTGAAGGCTGGAGAAAACGTTAGACTCGGCTGCACCATCACCGGACGTCCAATTCCCCAGGTGCTCTGGTACAAGGACGGCAAGGAGATCGACAAGAGGACAATGATCGACATTGAGGTCACCACTGGCATCGGCACCAGCAGTCTGTTTATCCGCGACGCCGACAGGAACCACCGTGGGATTTACACAGTCGAGGCTAAAAACAGCTCTGGTACCAGGAAGGCAGACGTCAACGTCAGAGTACAAGGTCGGTGCAGGTCCAGTGCAGTTATGAACCTGTATATGTTTCTTCTACAATGACCTGTCAACGCTCTGCCCACAGACACTCCCGGACCGGTAGAGGGTCCCATCCGTTTCACCGGAATCACAGCCGACAAATGCACTGTGTGGTGGAACCCACCAGAGAACGATGGCTGCGCTGCCATCACCCACTACGTGGTGGAGAAACGGGAGACATCCAGGATTTCCTGGGCGTTGGTCACGTCCAAGTGTGAGGCTTGTTCATACAACGCCACCAACCTCATCAAGGGCAACGAGTACCAGTTCAGGATCTCTGCTGTCAATAAGTTTGGTGTTGGCAAGCCTCTAGACTCTGATCCTATTATCGCTCGTATGCAGTATAGTAAGTAACCTTCAAGGTTCAATTCTCAGCCCATGAGGACCTTCAAATCCCAAGTAGGTCTTTTACAAAGTCCCGTTTTCTCTGTTCTACCACACAGCTGTGCCTGATGCTCCTGGAACCCCGGATGCCACACACGTGACTGGAGACAGCATCACCATGTGCTGGACCAGGCCCAGGTCAGACGGAGGCAACGAGATCAAACATTACATCCTAGAAAGGAGGGAAAAGAAGAGTCTTCGCTGGGTCAGGGTTTCCTCCAAGAGGCCCATAACGGAGCTAAGGCACCGTGTCATCAACCTCACAGAAGGCAATGAGTACGAGTTCCGCGTCATGGCTGAAAATGGCGCCGGCATCGGGCCAGCTAGCAGCACCTCCAGGCTCTTTAAGTGCAGAGAACCAACCAGTGCTCCCAGTGCTCCTACTGTCATTAAGGTAAGACTGAAGGAAACCATTGAGGGAGGTGGAGTAGAAGATACTTTTACATAGAGACTCCACCCACTTTGTGTGATGTCACCAGTGGGTGTGGTCCTAACTGTAGATAAATAACTGATAGAAAATGACCCAAACATCCCTTTAAGTGCAAAATATTCAAAATGAGAATAATGAACAACGGTTTCTCTCAAACAGGTCATCGACTCCACAAAGTCCTCCGTCACCCTGGAATGGTCAAAGCCCGTGTTTGATGGTGGCATGGAGATTATCGGCTATAATATTGACATGTGTAAGGCCAGTTTAGAGGAGTGGCACAGAGTCAACAGTCAGATTTGTATCGACAATCGTTACACTGCAAAGGGGCTGGTGCCCGGAGAGCTGTACAAGTTCAGAGTCAGCGCCATCAATGGGTCAGGAGAGGGCGAAGCCTCAGTCATGCCACACCCCGTCCAGGCTCTAGATAGACTGACTTCTCCAGAAATCGACATCGGTCCCCACTTCAAGCAAACTCACATTGTGAAAAATGGAGGCACCGTCGCTCTTCACGTGCCTTTCCGAGGAAAGCCCACTCCCCTTGCCACCTGGTCTAAGGCTAATGGTGAGCTTCCTGTCATGGCTGATATCAACACCTCAGATACCTTCTCTACTTTGACTATAGAAGGTTGCACCAGGTACGAAGCAGGTAAATACACCCTGTCCCTGGAGAACAGCAGTGGACACAAGTCCATCACATTCACTGTGAAAGTCCTGGACTCTCCCGGACCACCAGGAGCCATCTCATTCAAAGATGTTACTCGTGGAGCCGTGACAATGATGTGGGATGCTCCATCTAATGATGGTGGATCAAGAGTCCACCACTACATTGTGGACAAACGGGAGGCAAGCCGCCTTGCCTGGCAGGAGGTCAGTGCCAAGAGCTCTCGTCAGTCGCTCAGGATAACGGGTCTAGAAATCGGCGTGCCGTACTTGTTCAGAGTAAGCGCTGTTAACCAGTATGGCCAGGGAGCGCCTCATGAAATGACGGAGCCCATCATTGCTACAGAAGAACCTGCACCACCCAAAAGACTAGATGTAGTTGACACTACTAGTTCCACAGCCTCCCTGGTGTGGCTGAAGCCCGAGCATGATGGAGGCAGTCGTATCAGAGGATATATTGTCGAGTTTAGAGCTAAGGGCTCCGACACCTGGATCGTTTACGGAGAAGTGAAGCTGCAGAAGATGCTGGTGGAGGGTCTGAGTGAGAACACAGAGTATGACTTTAGGGTCAAAGCCAAGAACGATGCTGGAATCAGTGAGCCTCAGGGTACCTTCAGCTCAGTGGTCATCAAGGAGCCTCGCATTGAGCCAACTGCTGACCTCAGCAGCATCACCAACCAGCTCATCACCTGTAAGCTCTCCAACACCTTTACAATCGACATACCCATCAGTGGCAGACCTACACCCAAGGTCACGTGGAAACTGGAGGAAATGAAGCTGAAGGAGACTGACAGGATCTCAATCAGGACCACAATGGAGAGAACAGCACTAGTTGTGAGAGACAGCAAGAGAAGTGACAGTGGCAAATATTACCTGATCCTGGAGAATGCTGCTGGTGTGAAGACTTTCACTGTGACCGTGGTCATTGTGGGCAGGCCCAGTCCACCTACCGGCCCCTTGGCGGTTTCTGGAGTCTCCTCAGAGTCCTGCACGCTGTCCTGGTCTGAGCCAGCTGACGATGGCGGCACCGAAATCAGCAACTACATTGTTGAAAAGCGGGAGTCTGGCTCTGCTTCTTGGCAGGTCGTAAACTCCAGCGTACAGAGAACCACAATCAAAGTGACTCACCTCACTAAGTACATGGAGTACACGTTCAGAGTGTGTGCTGAGAACAAGTTTGGAGTCAGCAAGTCCATCGAGTCGACCCCTGTTGTGATCGAGCATCCGTTTAGTAAGTTCTGGATCAACAGAGATCAACAGAAATCCTGCTTTTGTGCCAAACTTAAACACGATTCCTTTTCTCACCTCTTCTTGACTTTCAGTTCCACCAAGTCCTCCAACTCGTCCAGATGTGGACTCTGTGTCAGCCAATGCCATTAGCATCAAGTGGGACGTTCCGTATGCCGACGGCGGTAGCAAGGTGACCGGCTACTGGATTGAGAAGAAAGAGAGGAACACCATCCTGTGGGTGAGGGAGAACAAGCTGCCCTGTCTGGAGTGTCACTACAAAGTGTCCAACCTGATCGAGGGCCTGGAGTATCAGTTCAGGGTGTACGCCATGAACCTCGCTGGACTCAGCAAGGCCAGTGAGGCCTCTAGACCGGTGGTGGCACTCAACCCTGTTGGTAAGTAAAACATTTGTCAAAAATACAGAAAACACATGAACTAACCCTCTAAAGGGCGCTAGAGGGAAGGACATTGTCCACTGATTGGACGTGTGTCAAAGTATCGTCGGGCGAGATGCCAAATTTACTCCACTGCTCTTTAAAAATAAATCAATAAATAATGTTATGTTTATTTATTTGTCAGATGCTTTGATTCAAAGTGACTTTCAAATGATTATCAAAGAATCCTCGAGCAAAACTCTGAAGTCAAATTTTAAGAAATAATTTACCCAAGGGGTGAATTCATAGAATAACGAGTGACACTGTGAAAAAAGTCATGATAAGTCAGGTTACAGTGCAGAGTTAAATCCTCCCTTGCCTGTTTTAGATCCTCCTGGTAAACTGGAGATCACGGACATCAGCCGCTCATCCGTGTCCCTGTGCTGGACCGTGCCCTTCAACGATGGCGGCAGCAAGATCGTCGGATACATCGTGGAGAGAAAGGTCTACAGCACCGACGAGTGGGACGACAACCGCTGGCTCAAGTGCAACTACACCACAATCACAGAGAACTACTTCACAGTCGCTAACCTGGGAGAGGGGGAGACCTACGAGTACCGCGTCATCGCCAAGAACGCCGCTGGAGTCCACAGCGTGCCCTCTGAGTCCACTGGGCCAATCACATGCAAGGATGAGTACTGTACGTCCACACTCTACATGTTTTAATGGGTCTGGGTCGTTCTATCAGTTATCTAAACCCAACAGGATGTCAGTCAATGTGGTCTCTAGAAACAGGAAGTCATCCTCTGACTGGGGAAGTAGACCAGGTCTCTGTTGGAAATGAGATTTTACCTGGTAAAATAAAGAAATAACTGATGGAACACCAAAGACATTTAAAACCCTCTGAACTGTAAAGGATGCAGTTTTCATTTAGCATATTTAGCTTAAAGCTAAAACGAATGATCCTTTTTTCTTCAGCTCCTCCCAGAGCTGAGCTCGACAGCAAGCTGATTGGTGAGACCGTCACGGTGGTGGCCGGCTCTGACGTGGTCCTGGACGGAGCCGTGGGAGGAAAACCAGAACCAACGGTCCACTGGTCAAAGGGAGACAAGATCCTGGAGCTCGGTGAAAAATACTCACTGACGTACACCCCCACCAGAGCCATGGCTGTCATCAAGAGCTGTGACCGGTATGATACCGGCAGATACGTCCTCACCGTTAAGAACGCCAGTGGAATCAAGACCGCCACCGTCAGCGTGAAGGTTCTGGGTGAGCTGCCTCAAAACAGCACTGAATAAACAGTTTAATAGACAAGCATGTTCAGAGAGTCTAACTCTGGATTCCTGCCCCTCAGACACTCCTGGACCTCCAGCTGACAGGATCGTGATCAGCAGAGTGACGGAGGAAAAGTGCACCGTCTCCTGGAAGATTCCCCTGGAGGACGGTGGGGACATCGTCAGCCATTACATCGTGGAGCGCCGTGAGACCAGCCGCCTCAACTGGGTCGTCATGGAGACGGAGTGCAAGACGCTGTCGTGTGTCGTCAACAGGCTGATCAAGAACAACGAGTACATCATCAGAGTCAGGGGGGTCAACAAGTTTGGACCTGGAGTTCCTCTGGAGTCTGAGGCTGTCATTGCCAGGAACGCCTACAGTAAGCTGCCACCACGTAGCCATGGATACGACTCATACAGCTCTACAGCGAATGTGTTGTTTTGGACTGTAAACAGTGTTTATTGATAAACTTTTTAAATGTTCTCACAGTCATTAGACAAGTGTTTTCAACAGCATCGACTTTAACATTAGTCTCTATTTTGAGATTTAGATTCCAACAACATAAAGTTCTTGGCCACTGTAGAGTAGATGTTTAGTAGGTCCTCAGGTTGTTTGACCCTCCTAATCCATCTCCCTCAGCTGTTCCTTCACCGCCGGGCGCTCCAGAGGCCACGGCAGTCGGAAAGGAGCACATCATCATCGAGTGGCTGAAGCCTGAAAGTGATGGAGGCAGTGAGATCAAAAACTACATCGTGGAAAAACGAGAGATGAGCAGCACCAGGTCAGATCGGTCATCCTGAAGTGGTGTTCGTCACCATGTTTATTTTGTTTCAACCAAATAACGTCTGAGTTACTACACTACTGAACTACAGCGGCATAAACACCAACTAAACGTCACTTCTATGCAGAGGATACCTGACAAGAACCAGGAGTTTGGGGGGCATTTGTGGCCCTCGAATGTAATTTAGGAATGGTAGAGTTTTGGCCAACTGGAAGACTTTTTATTACTTTTTATGTTAAATTCTTTAGACCAAAGAGGACATTTATGGATGCAGTGAAAAAGGACATGAACCTGATTGGTGGGACAGTAGAGGATGTAGAGCAGGGTTACCTTGATCACGATCAACTGGTCTATCTGGTAGATTGCAGGATGGTTATCCCACCCCCCTGCCCAAGGAAGTAATACACNATAGAGTTCTAACTGTAGAGGTTAGCTAACAGGTAATATAGAGTTCTAACTGTAGAGGTTAGCTAACAGGTAAAATAGAGTTCTAACTGTAGAGGTTAGCTAACAGGTAATATAGAGTTCTAACTGTAGAGGTTAGCTAACAGGTAAAATAGAGTTCTAACTGTAGAGGTTAGCTAACAGGTAAAATAGAGTTCTAACTGTAGAGGTTAGCTAACAAGTAAAATAGAGTTCTAACTGTAGAGGTTAGCTAACAGGTAATATAGAGTTCTAACTGTAGAGGTTAGCTAACAGGTAAAATAGAGTTCTAACTGTAGAGGTTAGCTAACAGGTAATATAGTGTTCTAACTGTAGAGGTTAGCTAACAGGTAATATATCTTTTTTTAACACATAGGTGGGACTTTTTAGAACAAGAGTTGTTGTTTCAGCTGCTAATTTTTCACCTAACCATCAGTATTGCTCCAGTTAGATGACTGTCTTCTGTTTCTAGAGACCCCACCCACTCTGAGTGATGTCACTGGCGGGTGTGGTTTTTACTGTTCATAAATAACTGATAGATGACTTCAATGTGAGCGTAATATTCATTTAGGGGTTAAGAAGGTACCAGTATTCACTTCTTTATATAAGAATAGTTGTAATTTGTCTTTCTCATTCATCACATCAGATGGACTCGGGTAAATAGGACCTACACCATCTATGACACCCGTCTGAAGATCACTGGCCTTCTGGAGGGAAGCGAGTACCAGTTTAGAGTGACAGCGTCCAACAACGCTGGAGACAGCCAGCCAAGCGATGCCTCATCCTACATCCTCTGTAAAGAACCCACATGTAAGTTGTTTACTTTAACTGGATTCCACCTAAACTAGAGTTTCCTTTACTATGGGGAAGTGTGTAGCTCAGTAGGTAGAGTGACCGTTCTGACAACCAGAGGGTCTCTGGTTTTATCCCAGCTCCAGCTCAGGACAGCTGAGGCTACAATGTAGCTGATCACCACCAGTGTGTGAGTGAATGACTGATGTGTTTTACGGTGGTTTGGGGAGTGGAGAACTCTAGAAAGATCTATAGAAATACAGGACATTTTCAACTAAAACATGTTTCTATATCCAGATACCCCAGCGTCTCCGTCTGTGCCTCGTATCACTGACACCACCAAGCACAGCATCAGCATGACCTGGACCAGGCCTATGTACGATGGTGGCTCTGATGTTACGGGCTATGTAGTCGAGATCTTGGAGGAAGGCTCCGAGCAGTGGTACCGCGCCACCACTAAGGCTCTGAAGACCAACGAATACGTGGCCGCTGGCCTGGCAGCCAATAAGAAGTACAGATTCAGGGTGGCAGCCATCAACAGTAGCGGCACCGGGGAGTTCAGCGAAGCCAGTGCAGAGACTGAGCCACTGGAGAGAATCGGTGAGTTTTTCTCAGAGGGATGTTTGGGTCATTCTGAGGAACGCTTCGCCTCAAAGCACCCAAATAAATGTTCAATTCAAGAAAAGGTCGGCGCTTTCAAACACTGTCTCCCATTTTTTGTTATTGTTGTCTAAAAACAAACATTCATATTTAGAATTTTTATTGTATGACCTCATCAGACAGGCCCCGCCCATCCTGGTTCTGGGAGGCAGTAGCTCAGTAGGTAGAGCGCTCATCTTTCAACTGGAGGGTTGTCGGTTCAAACCCCACCCCAGCTTGTGTCCATGGGCTTACACTGAAATGTACAGAATATTCACATTCATTATAGGAGGTCTTTTGTGTCATTTAAAATGTAAAGGTGTAACGAAACCGATCTTTGAACAGAAGGCTGGATTTTAAAACCGCGATCTTCACCTCTCTTAAAGACAAACTAGAACCGTTTTCTGTGTTTAGAAATACCTGACCTGGAGCTGGCCGACGACCTGAAGAAAACCGTGTGTCTGCGCGCCGGCGGGACCCTACGCCTGTTGGTGTTCGTTACTGGTCGACCAACACCAGTGGTGGCTTGGAGAAAGACAGGGGTGGAACTGCAGAGTCGGGGCTACATTGAGACCACTGAGAGTTACACCGCACTGACGATGGAGAAGGTCAATCGCTACGACTCTGGAAAATACGTTGTGGAGGCCGAGAACCCATCTGGCAAGAAGACCGCCACCATCCTGGTTAAAATCTATGGTATGTTGTGTAAAGTTGACATAATTTGTTCTGATTGTTGGCAAATGTACAGCTACAACTTTCAGGTTATTAACATCCCTGTTTTTAATATTTTAAGTTGAAGCATGGTGTAGCTGAGGCTAACCATGTGGCAGACACCTCCACGTTTCTCCAGGAACTTCCTAGTTTTACTTATAGTGAAAACTTGTGAACACTCTCTTTCAGACACTCCTGGTCCTCCAGGCTCAGTCAGAGTGAAAGACTACACCAAGGAGTCTGTTGTGATCACCTGGGACGTCCCAACCAATGATGGCGGTGCTCATGTCAGTAACTACATCGTAGAGAAGCGTGAAGCCAACATGAAGTCCTACAAGACCGTCACCACTGAGTGCAGGAAGACCTTGTTCAGGATCACGGGCGTAGAGGAAGGTGTGCACTACTTCTTCAGAGTCCTGCCGGAGAACATCTACGGTGTCGGGGAGCCTTGTGAGACAACAGAGTCTGTGCTGGTGTGTGAAGTACCATCAGTGCCCTTAGCTCTTAATATTATCGATGTCACCAAGTCCTCAGTGAGCCTGCACTGGGATAGGCCAGTACATGACGGAGGCAGCAGGCTGACAGGCTACATCATAGAGGCCTGCAAAGTGGGCTCTGATAGGTGGAGTGCCGTGGCCACGGTCAAAGCCTCCTCGTCCCAACACACCGTCCAGTCTCTGACAGAAAACGACCAGTACCTGTTCAGGATCCGTGCCACCAACAGCAGGGGAGCCAGCGAGCCCATGGACATCATCACCCCAGTCACCATTCAGGAAGTCAAGGGTGAGTCACCACTGAACGATCTCCTTTCATCACACATAGAACACATGACTGAACCGTCTTCTCATGATGTGTGTTTTAGTGATGCCTAAGATCGATCTGACCAGCATCCCTCAGAAGATTGTTCACGTGCACCGGGGCAAGCCCATTGACCTGAACATCCCCATCAAGGCCAGACCACAGCCGGTCTGCTCCTGGTACTTTAATGGCTCTAAGCTGAAGGACAGTCTGGACCGCATCAAGATCGACAGCAACGGCAGATACACCCACCTCGTTATCCGTGACACCACCATCAACGACACTGGAGACTACACGCTAGAGGTGAAAAGCACCATCGGCATGGCAACGGAGGTCATCAAGGTCATCATCCTTGGTAAGGAAGATTCATGCAAGTTCAAATGACCTGAGTCACGTTCAAGATTTGTGAAGTCTCTTGTTGTTTCTGCTCAGACAAACCCGGCATCCCGGTCGGTCCAATAAAGATTGAGGAGGTCGACGGCGTGTCAGTCACCGCTAGCTGGGAACCTCCAGAGAAGGATGGCGGCGCTAACGTCAGTGGCTACGTGGTGGAGCAGCGTAACGCTCACCATCCAGGCTGGAGCACCGTCTCAGAATCGGTGACCAGGCCTTGCTTCAAGTTCACCAGACTGTCGGAGGGAACGGAGTACGTTTTCCGCGTTGCTGCCATGAATCGCTTCGGCGTTGGCGGCTTCCTGCAGTCTGAGGTGGTGGAGTGCAAGAGCCCCAAGAGTGAGTTCCTCTTCAGGTTGTTGTCTCTACAGGTAGAGCTTTTAACTGATCTAGGGTCTCCATGAACCACAGGCCAGTTTAACTATGTTTAACCCAACACTCAGACGAAAACAGCCCCGTGAATCTTTACTGTCAGGCAAAAACCCTTCTGTCTGCAAAAAGGATACTTTTCAAGAAATGAAAAATCTTTTACCAAAAACAACCCCTGAATTGTCTCAGGCTGGAAATTCATCCATCAAACCGATTAATGGAGAAGAGCTGATTGACGGAAAATGGAGAAAAGACAAAAATCATTAAGCAGTTCCATCAGAGCCAGAATAGGTGCTTCTCTGTTTCCAACCAGAACTTAAACTGGTTTTATAACAAAAACATTGAGTTTAATGAGACGAAGTGAATATGAACTGTTCATGTGTCAATCATCATCATCAGTTTCAGAAACTCACCTTGAAAGTTTGATTTTAGCAAAGTATTTGTAATTTATTCAACTCTTCTTACTTCTTGTCCCACCGTCTGGTACTTTTCCAAGTCCGTAACAGATTTTTGATTTGTTTTTCCGTGAAGCCATCCCCGGACCTCCCAGCCAGCCAGAGGTGATCGATGTCACTCATGAGGGCATGACCGTCACCTGGCAACCGCCTGTGGATAACGGTGGTTCCACCATCGCCGGCTACATCATAGAGCGCAAGGAGGCTCGCTCCGACAGGTGGATGAGGATCAACAAGAACCCCGTCACCATGACCAGGTACCGCTCTTCTGGCCTGATCGAGGGCTTGGAGTACGAGTTCCGTATCACTGCCATCAACTCCAGAGGAACCGGCAAACCCAGTGAAACTTCTGCCGTCTACGTTGCCATGGACCCCATAGGTACAAAACTCATTTTACATATGAGCTCACCGGAGAGTAGTCGTGTGTTTACAACGTCTCGGTTTTGTTTAACAGACCCTCCAGGTCCTCCGGTTGAGCCTAAGGTCACCGACACCACCAGGTCCTCCGTTTCGTTGGCCTGGCAGCCACCTGAAGAAGAGGGCGGATCGGTAATCACTGGCTACCTGATCGAGATGCAGAAGGTGGACCAGGTGGAATGGACACTGTGTAACACCACGCCCACCAAGATGCGCGAGTACACCCTCACCCATATGCCCCAGGGCGCGGAGTACAAGTTCAGGGTCACAGCCTGCAATGCTGGTGGTGCTGGAGAACCTGCAGAAGTCCCTGGAGTGGTAAAAGTCCAGGAGATGCTCGGTAGGAGAACACATTCACACTTTTTTACAGAACAGATCAACCTTTACTTGCTGTTGAAACACAAACCCGTCCTTCTCAGGTTACCCTGACTATGAGCTGGACCCTAAATACGCAGAAGGCTATGTGGTGCGGCAGGGCGGAGTCGTCCACCTGTCCGTGCCCATTAAGGGCAAACCGATCCCTACAGCTAAGTGGACGAAGGATGGCCGTGACATCTCTCATCGTGCCATGATTGCTACTCATGATGACATCACTGAGCTGGTGATCAAGGAGGCGCACCGAGATGACACGGGTACCTACGACCTGGTGCTGGAAAACAAGTGTGGCAGGAAGGCCGTGTACATCAAGGTGAGCATGTCGGTGTCCTTCTGAACTTCTATCAGGTGTTCATCTCCAGTAAGGACCACGCCCACCATGACATCATCCAAAGTGGGTGGAGTCTTTCTTTGCTTTGTAAAATTTCAGGTTCAGGCTGCAAACGTTTAAAGCAAGTGATCAACTATGATCTGACTAGAGGTCTACTCCTGTTTGTAGAGACTCTGCCCACTTTGAGTGATGTCACCAGTGGGTGTGGTCTTTACTGTAGATAAATAAGTAATAGAAGCCACTTCAGAATGACCCACACATTAAAGTGAAAGCATGACTGTCGTGTCCTGAAGTGTTGGACCTCCCCCTCCAGGTGAAGGTGATCGGCCGTCCCGACGCTCCAGAAGGACCCCTGGAATTCGATGACATCCAGGCCAGGTCTGTGCGTGTTAGCTGGAGGCCTCCTTCAGAAGACGGGGGTTCTGATGTCCTGGGCTACATCGTGGAGAGGCGGGAGGTACCGAAGGCCGCCTGGTACACGGTGGACGCTCGGGTTACAGAGACCTCTCTAGTGGTTAAGGGCCTGAAGGAGAACGTGGAGTACCACTTCAGGGTTTTTGCTGAGAACCAGTTTGGCGTCAGCAGATCCCTCAAGTCGGATGAGTCCGTTTTACCGAAGACCCCTCTATGTGAGTGTCAAATAAAGGTACCGTACATCTGCAGCTTCATAACTCCAAGGAGGTTAAATGGTTTCTCCTGGTTCAGGTCCACCCGAGCCTCCCAGCAACCCGCCGGAGATCATGGATGTCACCAAGACCAGCATCTCTCTGTCCTGGGCTCGGCCTCGGGACGACGGCGGCTCTCGAGTCACGGGATACTACGTAGAGCGTAGAGAGGTTTCCACGGAGAAGTGGGTCCGCCACAACAA
Organism: Callopanchax toddi; assembly: GCA_006937965.1. NCBI lineage: Eukaryota > Metazoa > Chordata > Actinopteri > Cyprinodontiformes > Nothobranchiidae > Callopanchax > Callopanchax toddi. Next base: position 994,546 of record SSNR01000097.1, on the reverse strand, counting down.
GACCCACATCACCACCACCATGTTCAACGTGACCGGCCTCATCCCCAACGCAGAGTACACGTTCAGGGTGGTGGCCCAGAATGACATCGGGCAGAGCGAGGCCGGGCCCGTGTCTGAGGCGGTGGTCTGCAAAGATCCCTTCGGTGGGTTTCATTTACATTTTCTAATAATAACGATAATAATCTGGTTCTAAGTAAATTCTAAAATAGACTCTTGGTCCTTTAAAGTGAAGAACTAAATCTACTTGTAATATTTTTAAACGCCTTATGAACAAAACTTTAACTAGAAAAGTATAAAGTTTAATTTTGTGTTGTCAAGTTCTTTTAAATGAAAAAAAAAACAACCCTGATTTGAACACTTGATGCTCATTGGACAGCATTGTTTCTCGCCTCAGGGGGACGCCACTGAGCATCTGATGCATGTAGAAACCAGCCTTCATCTGGAGGTCACTAGTTTTACTCTTTAAATATTAAGTGGTTTTTTTCTCCTGTAGACAAACCCAGCCAGCCAGGAGAGATCGACATCATCTCCGTCACCAAAGACAGCATCACCATCCACTGGCTCCGACCCGAACACGACGGAGGCAAAGAGATCCTGGGTTACTGGATCGAGTTCCGGGAGGCTGGAGAGAGCGCCTGGAAGAAGTGCAACAAGGAGCGCTCTAAGGACCGCCAGTTCACCATGGGCGGCCTGATGGAGGCCACCGAGTACGAGTTCAGAATCCTGGCCGAGAACGAGACTGGACTCAGTCGACCTCGCCGCACACCCATGGGCATCAAGACCAAACTGAGCGGTGAGCTGCAGCAGCATCTAGCTTCTCAGATGGTGGCTCTGGGACCCCCAGGTCCGCTTCACAACAAGCCGCTGAAGGAAAATGAAGGTTTTAAAGAAATAATGATTTGAACCTGAGACAGTAAGGAGAGTATCCCAGTAAAACACGTCACCAGGTGGTGGCGCTAGAGAGGAAATGCTCCTCTTTAATTTAACCAAAACTCTTCAATAAAATCAGCCTTTTAAACAGAATCAGCTGTTTAACCAGGACTAGTACCTTCATCATAAACCTGACAGATCCAGTCCTCTGCTGCCCCCTGGTGGAGGATCAGGGTTAGTACCTTCATCATAAACCTGACAGATCCAGTCCTCTGCTGCCCCCTGGTGGAGGATCAGGGTTAGTACCTTCATCATAAACCTGACAGATCCAGTCCTCTGGTGCCCCCTGGTGGAGGACCTACTGCTGAAAAGAGGCTATTTTGTTTCTTTATAACTGTTATTTTGTTAAATAATTCATAATAAAATCAAATTGATGTTTATATATATTAATATTAATTTTAGCCAAATCTTCAAAGATTTCCAGTTAAACATTTAAACAAACTTTGTCCTAATTCAGATTGGTGTTTCTTTAATTTCTTGTAATGAGTTTATCAGGCAGAAACCTGAAATAAAGATGGAACCACTGAGCAGTAGATTCAGACAGACTGTAAACATGTACCCTGGGTGAGAACCCGTCACTGAGTAGATGTCAGGAACAGACATTTTAAGTCAGTTTTCATGAAGAATCCATGAAACGAAGAGCTGAGGAGAATTAGAAAGCTGCCCTTTTTGACTGAACTTCCTAAGACCAGCTTTCCTTTCTTCAGCAGCAGTTTTAATCCAGAATAAAGGATTTAATTCTAAATGTTTAAACATGATTCTGACACCTGGAGGTCTTTGTTCACCTGGATTTCGTCCTTAATTTGAGGAAACGAGTGTTTCTTTAACAACAACAAACCCTGGATCGTCTCAATCTGTTTAAATTGAAAGTCATCCATCAAACCAGTGAGACCAGATTGATGTGGATGGATACGAGGTTTTACCCAGACAGCGATGATACTGAACTCTTCTTCTGTGGTGTTAAGGGTTCTGTTAAAGAACATCAACAGATTCCTGCTGGTTGTTTTTGTTAACTCTGCCTCTCAGACTTAGAGAACCTTCTCATCAGAACGTCTCCGTCTCTACGTTCTTATTCTGATTAAACTCTGTTTTCCTGCAGTGGGCGAAGCTCCAGCTTTGAGGGAAGAAATCGAGGACGTGACCACCAAGCTTGGTGAGTCCGGCACTATGACCTGTGGAATCGTAGGCAGACCTCTTCCTGAGATCAAGTGGTATCGCTACGGCAAGGAGCTGATCCAGAGCCGCAAGTACAAAATGAGCTCAGACGGCCGCAACCACTCCCTCACCGTCCTGACGGAGGAGCAGGAAGACGAGGGCCTGTACACCTGCAGGGCCGTCAACGAGGCCGGGGAGATCGAGACCAGCGGAAAGCTGCGTCTGCAGGCGCCGCCTCAGTTCCACCCTGGCTTCCCCCTGAAGGACAAGTACTTTGCCGGTGCCGGAACCAGCCTTCGGCTCCACGTGGTCTACATCGGCCGTCCCATCCCTCAGATCATGTGGTTCTACGGGAAGAAACCCCTGAACTCATCTGAGAACGTGGTGATCGAGAACACGGAGAGCTACACCCACCTGGTGGTGAGAAACGTGCAGCGAAAGACCAACGCTGGTCGCTACAAGGTGCAGCTCAGCAACGTGTATGGAACCATCGACACCTCGCTGAGAGTTGAGATCCAAGGTAAGAGCAAACAGGAAGCAGGAAGAGGCGTCTGGTCATTTGATCAGCTGGAGGTTTGGAGGTTGTGGTGTTAACCCTTCACAGGAAACTCACTGAAACACGTGGAAATTCTAATTTTGTCCCAGAGTTTTATTAGAGGAAACAACAAAAGTGTTTACTTTTTTCTTTACTATCATTTAAAGTTTTTATTTTCAGGTGGTAAATGAAGCTTAATAAAGTTTCCATCTGTAGTTAAAATAAATCCTAAACCAGTTATTGATTGATCGAGAGGAGCCAGTTAGGTGGCAGTTAGTAGAGGTGGTTCGGGCACCTGGTCAGGACGCCTCCCTCGGGAGGTGTTCTGGGTACGTCCTGCTGGGGGAGGTCCCCGGGTCGACCCAGGACACGCTGGAGGAAATACATCTCCAGGTTGGCCTTGGACACCCGACGTGGGATGCTGCCCCCGCGCCCCGGACCCGGATAAGTGGAGGAAGGCGAGGCGAGGTTATTGACTTTTGTTTTCTGTCTCCAGACAAACCTGCCATCCCTGAAGGCCCAGTCGTCGTCGACGCCCTGCTCAAGAGCTCTGTGGTAATCAGCTGGAAGGTTCCTAAGGATGATGGTGGGTCCGTCATCACCAACTACTTAGTGGAGAAACGCGAGGCCAAAGAAGGTGAACAGTGGCACATGGTGTCGTCCTCTGTGCCCGGCACCACCTGCCGTGTCCCCAACCTGTCTCTTATACACNGCTAACAGGTAATATAGAGTTCTAACTGTAGAGGTTAGCTAACAGGTAATATAGAGTTCTAACTGTAGAGGTTAGCTAACAGGTAATATAGAGTTCTAACTGTAGAGGTTAGCTAACAGGTAATATAGAGTTCTAACTGTAGAGGTTAACTAACAGGTAATATAGAGTTCTAACTGTAGAGGTTAGCTAACAGGTAATATAGAGTTCTAACTGTAGAGGTTAGCTAACAGGTAATATAGAGTTCTAACTGTAGAGGTTAGCTAACAGGTAATATAGAGTTCTAACTGTAGAGGTTAGCTAACAGGTAATATAGAGTTCTAACTGTAGAGGTTAGCTAACAGGTAATATAGAGTTCTAACTGTAGAGGTTAGCTAACAGGTAATATAGAGTTCTAACTGTAGAGGTTAGCTAACAGGTAATATAGAGTTCTAACTGTAGAGGTTAGCTAACAGGTAATATAGTGTTCTAACTGTAGAGGTTAGCTAACAGGTAATATATCTTTTTTTAACACATAGGTGGGACTTTTTAGAACAAGAGTTGTTGTTTCAGCTGCTAATTTTTCACCTAACCATCAGTATTGCTCCAGTTAGATGACTGTCTTCTGTTTCTAGAGACCCCACCCACTCTGAGTGATGTCACTGGCGGGTGTGGTTTTTACTGTTCATAAATAACTGATAGATGACTTCAATGTGAGCGTAATATTCATTTAGGGGTTAAGAAGGTACCAGTATTCACTTCTTTATATAAGAATAGTTGTAATTTGTCTTTCTCATTCATCACATCAGATGGACTCGGGTAAATAGGACCTACACCATCTATGACACCCGTCTGAAGATCACTGGCCTTCTGGAGGGAAGCGAGTACCAGTTTAGAGTGACAGCGTCCAACAACGCTGGAGACAGCCAGCCAAGCGATGCCTCATCCTACATCCTCTGTAAAGAACCCACATGTAAGTTGTTTACTTTAACTGGATTCCACCTAAACTAGAGTTTCCTTTACTATGGGGAAGTGTGTAGCTCAGTAGGTAGAGTGACCGTTCTGACAACCAGAGGGTCTCTGGTTTTATCCCAGCTCCAGCTCAGGACAGCTGAGGCTACAATGTAGCTGATCACCACCAGTGTGTGAGTGAATGACTGATGTGTTTTACGGTGGTTTGGGGAGTGGAGAACTCTAGAAAGATCTATAGAAATACAGGACATTTTCAACTAAAACATGTTTCTATATCCAGATACCCCAGCGTCTCCGTCTGTGCCTCGTATCACTGACACCACCAAGCACAGCATCAGCATGACCTGGACCAGGCCTATGTACGATGGTGGCTCTGATGTTACGGGCTATGTAGTCGAGATCTTGGAGGAAGGCTCCGAGCAGTGGTACCGCGCCACCACTAAGGCTCTGAAGACCAACGAATACGTGGCCGCTGGCCTGGCAGCCAATAAGAAGTACAGATTCAGGGTGGCAGCCATCAACAGTAGCGGCACCGGGGAGTTCAGCGAAGCCAGTGCAGAGACTGAGCCACTGGAGAGAATCGGTGAGTTTTTCTCAGAGGGATGTTTGGGTCATTCTGAGGAACGCTTCGCCTCAAAGCACCCAAATAAATGTTCAATTCAAGAAAAGGTCGGCGCTTTCAAACACTGTCTCCCATTTTTTGTTATTGTTGTCTAAAAACAAACATTCATATTTAGAATTTTTATTGTATGACCTCATCAGACAGGCCCCGCCCATCCTGGTTCTGGGAGGCAGTAGCTCAGTAGGTAGAGCGCTCATCTTTCAACTGGAGGGTTGTCGGTTCAAACCCCACCCCAGCTTGTGTCCATGGGCTTACACTGAAATGTACAGAATATTCACATTCATTATAGGAGGTCTTTTGTGTCATTTAAAATGTAAAGGTGTAACGAAACCGATCTTTGAACAGAAGGCTGGATTTTAAAACCGCGATCTTCACCTCTCTTAAAGACAAACTAGAACCGTTTTCTGTGTTTAGAAATACCTGACCTGGAGCTGGCCGACGACCTGAAGAAAACCGTGTGTCTGCGCGCCGGCGGGACCCTACGCCTGTTGGTGTTCGTTACTGGTCGACCAACACCAGTGGTGGCTTGGAGAAAGACAGGGGTGGAACTGCAGAGTCGGGGCTACATTGAGACCACTGAGAGTTACACCGCACTGACGATGGAGAAGGTCAATCGCTACGACTCTGGAAAATACGTTGTGGAGGCCGAGAACCCATCTGGCAAGAAGACCGCCACCATCCTGGTTAAAATCTATGGTATGTTGTGTAAAGTTGACATAATTTGTTCTGATTGTTGGCAAATGTACAGCTACAACTTTCAGGTTATTAACATCCCTGTTTTTAATATTTTAAGTTGAAGCATGGTGTAGCTGAGGCTAACCATGTGGCAGACACCTCCACGTTTCTCCAGGAACTTCCTAGTTTTACTTATAGTGAAAACTTGTGAACACTCTCTTTCAGACACTCCTGGTCCTCCAGGCTCAGTCAGAGTGAAAGACTACACCAAGGAGTCTGTTGTGATCACCTGGGACGTCCCAACCAATGATGGCGGTGCTCATGTCAGTAACTACATCGTAGAGAAGCGTGAAGCCAACATGAAGTCCTACAAGACCGTCACCACTGAGTGCAGGAAGACCTTGTTCAGGATCACGGGCGTAGAGGAAGGTGTGCACTACTTCTTCAGAGTCCTGCCGGAGAACATCTACGGTGTCGGGGAGCCTTGTGAGACAACAGAGTCTGTGCTGGTGTGTGAAGTACCATCAGTGCCCTTAGCTCTTAATATTATCGATGTCACCAAGTCCTCAGTGAGCCTGCACTGGGATAGGCCAGTACATGACGGAGGCAGCAGGCTGACAGGCTACATCATAGAGGCCTGCAAAGTGGGCTCTGATAGGTGGAGTGCCGTGGCCACGGTCAAAGCCTCCTCGTCCCAACACACCGTCCAGTCTCTGACAGAAAACGACCAGTACCTGTTCAGGATCCGTGCCACCAACAGCAGGGGAGCCAGCGAGCCCATGGACATCATCACCCCAGTCACCATTCAGGAAGTCAAGGGTGAGTCACCACTGAACGATCTCCTTTCATCACACATAGAACACATGACTGAACCGTCTTCTCATGATGTGTGTTTTAGTGATGCCTAAGATCGATCTGACCAGCATCCCTCAGAAGATTGTTCACGTGCACCGGGGCAAGCCCATTGACCTGAACATCCCCATCAAGGCCAGACCACAGCCGGTCTGCTCCTGGTACTTTAATGGCTCTAAGCTGAAGGACAGTCTGGACCGCATCAAGATCGACAGCAACGGCAGATACACCCACCTCGTTATCCGTGACACCACCATCAACGACACTGGAGACTACACGCTAGAGGTGAAAAGCACCATCGGCATGGCAACGGAGGTCATCAAGGTCATCATCCTTGGTAAGGAAGATTCATGCAAGTTCAAATGACCTGAGTCACGTTCAAGATTTGTGAAGTCTCTTGTTGTTTCTGCTCAGACAAACCCGGCATCCCGGTCGGTCCAATAAAGATTGAGGAGGTCGACGGCGTGTCAGTCACCGCTAGCTGGGAACCTCCAGAGAAGGATGGCGGCGCTAACGTCAGTGGCTACGTGGTGGAGCAGCGTAACGCTCACCATCCAGGCTGGAGCACCGTCTCAGAATCGGTGACCAGGCCTTGCTTCAAGTTCACCAGACTGTCGGAGGGAACGGAGTACGTTTTCCGCGTTGCTGCCATGAATCGCTTCGGCGTTGGCGGCTTCCTGCAGTCTGAGGTGGTGGAGTGCAAGAGCCCCAAGAGTGAGTTCCTCTTCAGGTTGTTGTCTCTACAGGTAGAGCTTTTAACTGATCTAGGGTCTCCATGAACCACAGGCCAGTTTAACTATGTTTAACCCAACACTCAGACGAAAACAGCCCCGTGAATCTTTACTGTCAGGCAAAAACCCTTCTGTCTGCAAAAAGGATACTTTTCAAGAAATGAAAAATCTTTTACCAAAAACAACCCCTGAATTGTCTCAGGCTGGAAATTCATCCATCAAACCGATTAATGGAGAAGAGCTGATTGACGGAAAATGGAGAAAAGACAAAAATCATTAAGCAGTTCCATCAGAGCCAGAATAGGTGCTTCTCTGTTTCCAACCAGAACTTAAACTGGTTTTATAACAAAAACATTGAGTTTAATGAGACGAAGTGAATATGAACTGTTCATGTGTCAATCATCATCATCAGTTTCAGAAACTCACCTTGAAAGTTTGATTTTAGCAAAGTATTTGTAATTTATTCAACTCTTCTTACTTCTTGTCCCACCGTCTGGTACTTTTCCAAGTCCGTAACAGATTTTTGATTTGTTTTTCCGTGAAGCCATCCCCGGACCTCCCAGCCAGCCAGAGGTGATCGATGTCACTCATGAGGGCATGACCGTCACCTGGCAACCGCCTGTGGATAACGGTGGTTCCACCATCGCCGGCTACATCATAGAGCGCAAGGAGGCTCGCTCCGACAGGTGGATGAGGATCAACAAGAACCCCGTCACCATGACCAGGTACCGCTCTTCTGGCCTGATCGAGGGCTTGGAGTACGAGTTCCGTATCACTGCCATCAACTCCAGAGGAACCGGCAAACCCAGTGAAACTTCTGCCGTCTACGTTGCCATGGACCCCATAGGTACAAAACTCATTTTACATATGAGCTCACCGGAGAGTAGTCGTGTGTTTACAACGTCTCGGTTTTGTTTAACAGACCCTCCAGGTCCTCCGGTTGAGCCTAAGGTCACCGACACCACCAGGTCCTCCGTTTCGTTGGCCTGGCAGCCACCTGAAGAAGAGGGCGGATCGGTAATCACTGGCTACCTGATCGAGATGCAGAAGGTGGACCAGGTGGAATGGACACTGTGTAACACCACGCCCACCAAGATGCGCGAGTACACCCTCACCCATATGCCCCAGGGCGCGGAGTACAAGTTCAGGGTCACAGCCTGCAATGCTGGTGGTGCTGGAGAACCTGCAGAAGTCCCTGGAGTGGTAAAAGTCCAGGAGATGCTCGGTAGGAGAACACATTCACACTTTTTTACAGAACAGATCAACCTTTACTTGCTGTTGAAACACAAACCCGTCCTTCTCAGGTTACCCTGACTATGAGCTGGACCCTAAATACGCAGAAGGCTATGTGGTGCGGCAGGGCGGAGTCGTCCACCTGTCCGTGCCCATTAAGGGCAAACCGATCCCTACAGCTAAGTGGACGAAGGATGGCCGTGACATCTCTCATCGTGCCATGATTGCTACTCATGATGACATCACTGAGCTGGTGATCAAGGAGGCGCACCGAGATGACACGGGTACCTACGACCTGGTGCTGGAAAACAAGTGTGGCAGGAAGGCCGTGTACATCAAGGTGAGCATGTCGGTGTCCTTCTGAACTTCTATCAGGTGTTCATCTCCAGTAAGGACCACGCCCACCATGACATCATCCAAAGTGGGTGGAGTCTTTCTTTGCTTTGTAAAATTTCAGGTTCAGGCTGCAAACGTTTAAAGCAAGTGATCAACTATGATCTGACTAGAGGTCTACTCCTGTTTGTAGAGACTCTGCCCACTTTGAGTGATGTCACCAGTGGGTGTGGTCTTTACTGTAGATAAATAAGTAATAGAAGCCACTTCAGAATGACCCACACATTAAAGTGAAAGCATGACTGTCGTGTCCTGAAGTGTTGGACCTCCCCCTCCAGGTGAAGGTGATCGGCCGTCCCGACGCTCCAGAAGGACCCCTGGAATTCGATGACATCCAGGCCAGGTCTGTGCGTGTTAGCTGGAGGCCTCCTTCAGAAGACGGGGGTTCTGATGTCCTGGGCTACATCGTGGAGAGGCGGGAGGTACCGAAGGCCGCCTGGTACACGGTGGACGCTCGGGTTACAGAGACCTCTCTAGTGGTTAAGGGCCTGAAGGAGAACGTGGAGTACCACTTCAGGGTTTTTGCTGAGAACCAGTTTGGCGTCAGCAGATCCCTCAAGTCGGATGAGTCCGTTTTACCGAAGACCCCTCTATGTGAGTGTCAAATAAAGGTACCGTACATCTGCAGCTTCATAACTCCAAGGAGGTTAAATGGTTTCTCCTGGTTCAGGTCCACCCGAGCCTCCCAGCAACCCGCCGGAGATCATGGATGTCACCAAGACCAGCATCTCTCTGTCCTGGGCTCGGCCTCGGGACGACGGCGGCTCTCGAGTCACGGGATACTACGTAGAGCGTAGAGAGGTTTCCACGGAGAAGTGGGTCCGCCACAACAAGACCCACATCACCACCACCATGTTCAACGTGACCGGCCTCATCCCCAACGCAGAGTACACGTTCAGGGTGGTGGCCCAGAATGACATCGGGCAGAGCGAGGCCGGGCCCGTGTCTGAGGCGGTGGTCTGCAAAGATCCCTTCGGTGGGTTTCATTTACATTTTCTAATAATAACGATAATAATCTGGTTCTAAGTAAATTCTAAAATAGACTCTTGGTCCTTTAAAGTGAAGAACTAAATCTACTTGTAATATTTTTAAACGCCTTATGAACAAAACTTTAACTAGAAAAGTATAAAGTTTAATTTTGTGTTGTCAAGTTCTTTTAAATGAAAAAAAAAACAACCCTGATTTGAACACTTGATGCTCATTGGACAGCATTGTTTCTCGCCTCAGGGGGACGCCACTGAGCATCTGATGCATGTAGAAACCAGCCTTCATCTGGAGGTCACTAGTTTTACTCTTTAAATATTAAGTGGTTTTTTTCTCCTGTAGACAAACCCAGCCAGCCAGGAGAGATCGACATCATCTCCGTCACCAAAGACAGCATCACCATCCACTGGCTCCGACCCGAACACGACGGAGGCAAAGAGATCCTGGGTTACTGGATCGAGTTCCGGGAGGCTGGAGAGAGCGCCTGGAAGAAGTGCAACAAGGAGCGCTCTAAGGACCGCCAGTTCACCATGGGCGGCCTGATGGAGGCCACCGAGTACGAGTTCAGAATCCTGGCCGAGAACGAGACTGGACTCAGTCGACCTCGCCGCACACCCATGGGCATCAAGACCAAACTGAGCGGTGAGCTGCAGCAGCATCTAGCTTCTCAGATGGTGGCTCTGGGACCCCCAGGTCCGCTTCACAACAAGCCGCTGAAGGAAAATGAAGGTTTTAAAGAAATAATGATTTGAACCTGAGACAGTAAGGAGAGTATCCCAGTAAAACACGTCACCAGGTGGTGGCGCTAGAGAGGAAATGCTCCTCTTTAATTTAACCAAAACTCTTCAATAAAATCAGCCTTTTAAACAGAATCAGCTGTTTAACCAGGACTAGTACCTTCATCATAAACCTGACAGATCCAGTCCTCTGCTGCCCCCTGGTGGAGGATCAGGGTTAGTACCTTCATCATAAACCTGACAGATCCAGTCCTCTGCTGCCCCCTGGTGGAGGATCAGGGTTAGTACCTTCATCATAAACCTGACAGATCCAGTCCTCTGGTGCCCCCTGGTGGAGGACCTACTGCTGAAAAGAGGCTATTTTGTTTCTTTATAACTGTTATTTTGTTAAATAATTCATAATAAAATCAAATTGATGTTTATATATATTAATATTAATTTTAGCCAAATCTTCAAAGATTTCCAGTTAAACATTTAAACAAACTTTGTCCTAATTCAGATTGGTGTTTCTTTAATTTCTTGTAATGAGTTTATCAGGCAGAAACCTGAAATAAAGATGGAACCACTGAGCAGTAGATTCAGACAGACTGTAAACATGTACCCTGGGTGAGAACCCGTCACTGAGTAGATGTCAGGAACAGACATTTTAAGTCAGTTTTCATGAAGAATCCATGAAACGAAGAGCTGAGGAGAATTAGAAAGCTGCCCTTTTTGACTGAACTTCCTAAGACCAGCTTTCCTTTCTTCAGCAGCAGTTTTAATCCAGAATAAAGGATTTAATTCTAAATGTTTAAACATGATTCTGACACCTGGAGGTCTTTGTTCACCTGGATTTCGTCCTTAATTTGAGGAAACGAGTGTTTCTTTAACAACAACAAACCCTGGATCGTCTCAATCTGTTTAAATTGAAAGTCATCCATCAAACCAGTGAGACCAGATTGATGTGGATGGATACGAGGTTTTACCCAGACAGCGATGATACTGAACTCTTCTTCTGTGGTGTTAAGGGTTCTGTTAAAGAACATCAACAGATTCCTGCTGGTTGTTTTTGTTAACTCTGCCTCTCAGACTTAGAGAACCTTCTCATCAGAACGTCTCCGTCTCTACGTTCTTATTCTGATTAAACTCTGTTTTCCTGCAGTGGGCGAAGCTCCAGCTTTGAGGGAAGAAATCGAGGACGTGACCACCAAGCTTGGTGAGTCCGGCACTATGACCTGTGGAATCGTAGGCAGACCTCTTCCTGAGATCAAGTGGTATCGCTACGGCAAGGAGCTGATCCAGAGCCGCAAGTACAAAATGAGCTCAGACGGCCGCAACCACTCCCTCACCGTCCTGACGGAGGAGCAGGAAGACGAGGGCCTGTACACCTGCAGGGCCGTCAACGAGGCCGGGGAGATCGAGACCAGCGGAAAGCTGCGTCTGCAGGCGCCGCCTCAGTTCCACCCTGGCTTCCCCCTGAAGGACAAGTACTTTGCCGGTGCCGGAACCAGCCTTCGGCTCCACGTGGTCTACATCGGCCGTCCCATCCCTCAGATCATGTGGTTCTACGGGAAGAAACCCCTGAACTCATCTGAGAACGTGGTGATCGAGAACACGGAGAGCTACACCCACCTGGTGGTGAGAAACGTGCAGCGAAAGACCAACGCTGGTCGCTACAAGGTGCAGCTCAGCAACGTGTATGGAACCATCGACACCTCGCTGAGAGTTGAGATCCAAGGTAAGAGCAAACAGGAAGCAGGAAGAGGCGTCTGGTCATTTGATCAGCTGGAGGTTTGGAGGTTGTGGTGTTAACCCTTCACAGGAAACTCACTGAAACACGTGGAAATTCTAATTTTGTCCCAGAGTTTTATTAGAGGAAACAACAAAAGTGTTTACTTTTTTCTTTACTATCATTTAAAGTTTTTATTTTCAGGTGGTAAATGAAGCTTAATAAAGTTTCCATCTGTAGTTAAAATAAATCCTAAACCAGTTATTGATTGATCGAGAGGAGCCAGTTAGGTGGCAGTTAGTAGAGGTGGTTCGGGCACCTGGTCAGGACGCCTCCCTCGGGAGGTGTTCTGGGTACGTCCTGCTGGGGGAGGTCCCCGGGTCGACCCAGGACACGCTGGAGGAAATACATCTCCAGGTTGGCCTTGGACACCCGACGTGGGATGCTGCCCCCGCGCCCCGGACCCGGATAAGTGGAGGAAGGCGAGGCGAGGTTATTGACTTTTGTTTTCTGTCTCCAGACAAACCTGCCATCCCTGAAGGCCCAGTCGTCGTCGACGCCCTGCTCAAGAGCTCTGTGGTAATCAGCTGGAAGGTTCCTAAGGATGATGGTGGGTCCGTCATCACCAACTACTTAGTGGAGAAACGCGAGGCCAAAGAAGGTGAACAGTGGCACATGGTGTCGTCCTCTGTGCCCGGCACCACCTGCCGTGTCCCCAACCTGACGGAGAACGCTGGCTACTACTTCAGAGTCTCCGCCCAGAACCAGTACGGTGTCAGCGAGTCTCTGGAGATCCCATCAGTGGTCATCGTAAAGAGTCCATTCGGTATAGTTCAGTTTTTACTTCCATTAAACAGGCAGCACAAAGGTCTTTCTGCTGACGCTCTGTTTGTATCCTCAGATAAACCTGGTGTCCCACAGCAGCCGTTCACCGTCAGCGCCACCGAGGACTCCTGCGTCATCTGCTGGAAGCCTCCGAGCAGCGACGGCGGAGCAAAGATTACCAGCTATTACCTCGAGAAACGCGAGAAGAAGCAGAACAAATGGATGTCTGTAACAACCAAGTCGATTACAGAGACCAAGTATGAAGTCACAGGCCTGATTGAGGGCTTTGAGTACGAGTTCCGCGTTAAGTGTGAGAACATGGGAGGCGAGAGCGACTGGAGTGAGATCTCTGAACCCATCATCCCGAAGTCTGAACAGTCCCCTCGTGCTCCCGTGTTCAGGGAGGAGATCAGAGACATGACTGTTAAATACCATGCTAATGCCACCTTTGTCACCAAGGTACTTCAAAGAATTGACTTTTTAGAATACTGCAGTTATGTTTTGTTGTTTACTTTAATTCACGTCTTTCCTGTGTCCAGGTTGTGGGCTATCCAAAGCCAGTGGTCAAATGGTATCGCAGTGGAAAGGAGATCCTGGCAGATGGAACAAAAATCAAAGCCCAAGAGTTCAAGGGTGGCTATTACCAGCTGGTCATCACTACAGCTGATGAGAATGATGCCACAGAATACCAGATCAGAGCAACCAACCCTTCAGGGTCCATCTCTACTACAGCCAACCTGGAGGTGGAAGGTAAGAAGTCATTTTAGGATCGCTGATTCCCTCTGTCACTGCACTTATTAAAACCTTCTAGTCTAAATTCAATGTAATGGTTTCCCTCCTTTTAAATTTCAGTCCCTGCCAAAATCTACCTGCCCAAAGAGCTTCAGGGAATGGGAGCAGTACACGCTGTACGCGGCGACCACATCACCATCAAGATCCCCATCTCCGGAAAACCTGAGCCAGCAATCACCTGGCAGAAGGGTCAGGAGATCCTGTCCAACTCACTGCATCACCAAGTGATCACTACCAGGTCCTCCACCTCCCTGGTGTTCCAGAAGGGAGTGCAGAGGAAGGATACCGGCTACTACATTGTTACTGCAAAGAACAGATTCGGATCAGATAAACAAACCATCGAGGTAAATGTGGTGGACATCCCTGATGCTCCCAAGGGACTCGTGGTCAGCGACATCGCACGGGATTCCATCACCTTAACCTGGGAGCCCCCTGCTAATGATGGGGGCAGCGACATCGTTGGCTACGTCGTTGAGAAGTGTCCAACCACTGCTGACCGGTGGATCCGCGCTGGTCAGACTTCCAACTGCAGTATCACCATAATCAACATATTTGGAAAGACCAAATACCAGTTCCGTGTCATAGCAGAAAACCAGTTCGGCCTGAGCCTTCCTTCTGTGCCAACTGAGCCAATCACCACTAAGGAAGACAAGTCTGTGATCAGGAACTACGACGAAGAAGTGGATGAAGCCAGAGAGGTCACTAAGGAGGAGGCTCCATTCTACAAGGTGAAGGAGCTGTCCTCTAAGTACGTCATCTCAGAGGAGCTCGCTCGCTGCCAGTTTGGAATCGTCCACCGCTGCGTGGAGATTGCCACGAAGAAGACCTTTATGGCCAAGTTCATCAAAGTCAAAGGAACTGACCGCGAGTTAGTTCTCAGGGAAATAGAAGCCCTAAACGCTGCAAGACACAAAAACGTTATCTATCTGCATGAATTCTTTGAAAGTATGGAAGAAATTATCCTGATCTTTGAATTCATCTCTGGAGTCGACATATTCGAGCGCCTTGGCACCAGCAACTTTGAGCTTACAGAACAGGAGATCGTCCGCTATCTGAGACAAGTCTGCTCTGCTCTCAAGTTCCTGCACAGCCATAACTTTGGCCACTTTGACCTCCGGCCAGACAACATCGTCTACACCACAAGGAGAAGCACGGACATAAAGATCATTGAGATGGGGCAGTCCAGGCTGCTGGTTCCAGGAGAAAACATTAGAATGTCGTTTTCAGCTCCAGAGTACTATGCCCCAGAAGTTCACCGCCACGATCTGGTCACAACGGCCACCGATATGTGGTCTGTTGGTGTTCTGGCGTATGTTCTACTCAGTGGCCTTAATCCATTTGCTGCAGAGTCCACAACAAAGATGATTGAGAACATCTCGAGCTGCGAGTATGTCTTTGACAGGGAAGCCTTCAAGGACATTAGCCTGGAGGCTATGGACTTTATAGACAGACTTCTAGTCAAAGACAGAAAGCTCCGTATGACTGCTCATGAGGCCCTGGAGCACCCCTGGCTCAAGATGAAAATCGAGCATGTCAGTAACAAGGCCATCAGGACACTGAGACACAGAAGATACTATCAGTCTCTAGTGAAGAGGATTGATGCTATAGTGTCGGCAGCCCGTGTGGCATACGGCGGTGCCTTCAGAAACCAGAAGGGACTGTCTGTTGGTAAAGTGAAGATTGGCACTGAATACCACGGCGTCCGTGCTGGCCCCATGATGCATAGCTCAGCTGAGGAAGGTGGCTATGTTCGCTTCACCTGCAGCATCGTTAACTGTGACAAGAGCACTCAGGTGTCATGGTACTTCGGCAACCGTCAGTTACACCCAAGTCCCAAATATGAGATTTCTTACAGCACTGGTTTCGCCAGCATCTACGTAAAAGACATTGACGAGAGCGATAACGGCGTCTACAGATGCAAGGTGGTGAGTGAGGACGGAGAGGACAGCGCCTACGGAGAACTCTTCGTAGAAACCGTGAGGAGCATCAGGGAGCATTACCTGAGCCGCTCCATCAAGAAGCTGAGGAGGAGAGTCGACACAACGAAACTCCTGCAGAGACCACCGGAGTTCACGTTGCCTCTCTACAACCGCACTGCTTACATCGGCGAAGACGTGCGCTTTGGTGTCACCATTACTGTTCATCCAGAGCCTCATGTGGCATGGCTTAAGAATGGAGAAAAGATCAAGGTAGATGACAGCAAGTACACATTCACCAGCGATAAGGGCCTGTATCAGCTCATGATTCACAACCTTGACGTGACCGATGATGCTGAATACACAGTCATGGCTGACAACAGGTTTGGAGAAGACAGCTGCACAGCTCGTCTTACTGTGGTACCTCACCCTGTGACGGAGGACACCATGAGGCCTATGTTCAAACGTCTGCTGGCTAACGTCGAGTGCATGGAGGGAGAGAGTGTCCGCTTTGAGCTCAGAGTTTCAGGCGTTCCCAATCCTACACTGCAATGGGAAAAGGATGGCCATCCATTACAGTTTGGTCCCAAAGTCGTTGTCATAGAGGAGGACATCGATTACCACGTCCTCCACATCAGGGAGACTCTGCTTGAGGACTCTGGTGTGTACAAAGTTACTGCAACCAACTCTACCGGCTCTGCAAGCTGCCAGGCTGCACTGAAAGTGGACCGCCTTACTTACACAAGAAGGGAGTACAAGAGCGAAGAGGAGAAATACAGACACATTCAGAAGCAAATAGAAAAGACCAACAAAATGGCTCAGCACATTGCAGCTACTGAGGAGCTCGTACCTCTGAACCCCACCGCACAAGAAGCTCTCAAATTTGCTGCAGAAGTGTACAAACCTGCTGTGAGCACTAAGAACATCGAGGGGGAGTTTGACATCACTGTGGAGAAGACAGAGACCAAAAAGCTGGAAGAAGAGAGGAGAATCTTCTTGCCCTATGAGATTCCAGAGCCAGTGATTCATGATCCCAAAGCTCTGGATGAGGACAAAGCTATCAAGCAGTTTGTGCCTCTGTCTGACATGAAGTGGTACTGCAAGCTGAGAGATCAGTACGAGATTCCAGAGAGAACAGAGAGGATTGTTCAGAAGAGGCAGAGACGTATTCGTCTGTCCAGGTGGGAACAGTTCTACGTCATGCCACTCCCCAGGATCACCGACCAATACAGACCAAGGTGGCGAATTCCCAAACTGACACTGGATGATTTGGAGACTGTGAGACCTGCACGCCGCTCACCTTCTCCCGAGTCCGAAGCCTCCTTTAGATCCAGAAGGAAATCTCTGGGTGACCTCAGTGAGGAAGAGTTGCTGATGCCTGTGGATGACTACCTTACCATGAGGAGATCAGAGGAGGAGAAAATGATGCTGGAGGATGAACTGGAGCTTGGCTTTTCAGCCTCTCCTCCTCGCAGCCCAATCCGCGTCCAGCGCCGTGCCCTGGAACACGATGAAAGCAGGCTGGAAATTAGACAAGAGGTTACGGAAGTTGCAGAGACAAAGAAGAAACGCACTATTTCTCAGTTCATGAGAAGGAGAAGGTCACTGTCTCCCACCTACATTGAGCTGATGCGTCCGGTCTCAGAGTTAATCAGACCTCCACGTGCCAGGCCTCCCATCGAAATAGAGGGGAAGGTCACAGAGCGGCGGTCCCCCACTCCAGAGAGGACACGTCCTCGATCGCCCAGTCCCATCACGTCACTGGAGAGGTCTTCCCGCTCGTCCTCTAGGTTTGAGCGCTCAGCCCGCTTTGACATCATGTCCCGCTATGAAGCCAGAAAAGCTGCTTTGAAGTCTGAGAGGAAGTACCAGGTCGTCAGTCAAGAACCTTTCAGCCTTGACCACGCTCCTCGTGTAACCGTCAGAATGCGCTCCCATCGCATCCCAGTTGGTCAAGATACCAAATTCACGCTAAATATTCAAGCCAAGCCGGAAGCTGAGGTCAGCTGGTTCCATAACGGAGCTTCAATCTCCGAAAGCCGTGAGAAGTACATCTTCACAAATATGAGCGGCGTTTTGTCCATCACTATTCTGGACTGTCAGGACGACGACAGCGGCACGTATCGCTGTGTGTTTTCCAACTCCAAGGGAGAGGCCTCCGACTACGCTACCCTGGAGGTGTCGGGTGGTGGCTACACCACCTTTTCGTCACGCCGCAGGGATGAGGATGCTCCCAAAGCATTTGTCCCTGAAGTCACTCGAATTGACCATTTTCACAGCACGCACTTTAAAACTGGCTACACCTCAGAAACCCACCTGGAAGTGGAGGAGAGCAAGTCAAAGCTAACTGAGACGCGTGAGGTTGTCACACGTGAAAGACTTGGAGCTTCTTCTGAGAGATTCTCCTCAGCGGAGAGATACGACTCGTCCATCAAGTGTACCTCCACAGAATATCTCTCATCTAGTTCTTCATATTCATCAGAACAGTTTTCTTTGACTGAGAAGCACGCCACATCATCTACCGCCATCGCTGACCAGGTCTCCGTTCGCAAAGAGAAACCTTCTGTTCCGGCCAAAATCCTCACTAAGCCACAGTCTGTGACCATCGCAGAAGGAGAGACCGCCAGGTTCTCCTGTGACATTGACGGAGAGCCTTCACCGACTGTAACGTGGTTGCATGAGAGGAGAACCATCGTATCATCTCATTCTATCCAGGTAACCACAACCCAGTACAAATCCAGCCTGGAGATCTCCTCTGTTAAGTCCTCTGATGAGGGCAGTTACTCAGTGGTGGTAGAGAACTCTGCAGGTCGGCAGGAGGCACACTTCACACTGACGATCCGCAGGCCAGCTCCTAAAGAAGAAGTTAAAGCTGTCAAATCTCCCGAGCCACCTACGAAGGCACCTACACCTTCAGTAACGTCACCTGCTCCCTCCATCACTTCCCCCACCCCCAGCGTGAAGTCCCCTGAACCAAGTGTAACATCTCCTGTCCCAGGCGTAAAGACACCAACCCCAAGTGTAAAGTCCCCTGAACCAGGCGTAGCATCTCCTGCTCCGGGTGTGAAGTCACCAACCCCAAGTGTAAAGTCTCCAGAACCAGAGGAAATTAAATCTCCAAAGAGTGTGAAATCCCCAGAACCATCTCGTGGCTTAAAGTCTCCAGTTCCTGGTGTCAAATCTCCTGAACCAGAAGGAGTGAAGTCACCACGTGGTATCAAATCTCCTGAACCCAGAATCAAGTCACCCGAGGAGGTAAAGTCCCCCCAAGGTCTCAAATCTCCAGAGCCCGCAGGTACCAAAACATTTAGAGGTCTCAAGTCCCCAGAACCTGCAGGAATCAAAACACCTAGAGGTCTCAAGTCCCCAGAACCCTCTGGACTCAAATCACCAAGGGCCTTAAAGTCTCCTGAGCCGGAAGGACTCAGATCACCTCCAAGAATGAAATCTCCTCCGCCAATCATGTCCCCCAAGAGGGTTGTTTCTCCTCCCACCGTGAAATCCCCAACCCCAAAACCTCCCAAAGTCCTGAGTCAGCTAGCAGCCGAGGCGCGTGAAGGTTCAGTCAGGATGTCCTGTGTCTGCGAGAGCAGTGTCAGGGAGGTGACATGGTGCATAAACGGGAGGAGACTTTCACAGAGCAGCCATTTTGAGATGCACTACTCCGAGGGCTCCTGCACTCTTCTGATCCACAACCTGGCAGAGAGTGATCAGGGAGAGTACACCTGTGAGATGACCTCAGAAGGAGGAGTGTCCAAATCCTCCTTCTCCTTCACTGGGCAGGTGTTTCAGTCCATCCTCAAGAAGATCTCAGCCTATCGTGAGCAGCAGGTGGTGCTCAAAGGTGAGTTTTTTCATTGGTTTTGGAGAAAGAATCAAGAGTTAAACTATCTGACAAAGAAAGTGTAAAAAATTCTCACGCTGCCTCTTCAACCTTCAGCAGGATCAGTGACGAGTCACATGGCGTCCTCAGTAAGCAAGAAACAAGTCCACGCGATGGAGGAGTCCTTCTCTTCCTCTGCACACCAGACGATGATGTCATCTATGATGGAGTCCAGCTCCTTCAGCAGCATGGCAGCTGAGATGAAGTGTGAGACCATGTCTATGTCCAGCATGTCCTCCATGACGTCTGAAACGTACGCCATGAGTTCCAGCAGCCTCACAGAGATGATGTCTCACATGGAGGGGTCCTCGCTCAGAGCAATTGGTAAGAGATGACACAACGTTTTTATTTTCTCAAAGCATTCCTGGATTTACTCTTGATCACAGCATACTGTTTGAGAGATGGTGGGCGGGGTTCCTCAAGTCTCCGTCCTCAGGCCACTCTCATTCAACATCTACATGCTCTCTCTACAACTCAGGTCCTATCAGATCATGACCACAGTCCCTTACAATCACTGAGCCAATGACAGGAGGGGCCAGAATTTCTTCCAGTTCAGCACAGAGACGACTGACATCATTGTTTTTGGTGCCAAATAGGCAAGGTTAGAGGTCAGGACTCAAACTCTACGAGGCTAAGACCTACAGATCAGGCCAGAGCCCTGGGTGTAATTACAGACTGAACATTAACAACCACATTAGTGCAGTGAGATAAAACCTTTAGTTTTACGGTACACCTTCCGCTAAATTATTCAGTCTATCTAAGGGTTTATACGAGGGCCTCTTAGCACCGGATACCTTTTTGAGATGGCTGAAAACAATTCAACAGGAATTTCTAGGTTCATTAATTGGCAGGGAGTTAGTTTACGTACCTTGATGTTGACGAATGGAAGTCTGAGTCAGGAATAAAGACTTTACAGAATTTATTATATAAAAGAGGACGACAGTACAAACAGATTAGCAGAGGTAGCATTGGTTAAGCATTCAACACGGTGGTAAAGTGTTCTTAGGTTGATGTTAATTTGAGTTTAATGACTTGCGTCTGTGATGTTAAGACTAGGGTTGTTATCTTAATTTAGATTGAGGATTAAGTGGCGGAGTTACTGGTTGAATAAGTTACGGTGTGAGCAGGGGTGTAGCAAGCTTTTCAAAAGTGTGGGGGATGCGGTCCGTAGATGCCATCGACTGTAAATTGAAACTCTTAACCCTTTCATGCGTGTTATGAAAAAATTGTCTATATTTTTTAAATATTGATTTTATTACTCTACATGAACCTAAACTGAAAAACATTTTGATTTGTTTTAAATATGATTTTATATAGAAGTTATTTTACTGTCCATGTATGTGGACAGTGTGCAGCAAAGGAGTGAAATTATCAAAAAATCTGATTTTGTAACTAGTTTTTTTTATTTTAAAGTTCAAATATTAATCTAACTACTTTTATTTACAAAGAAACAAACATCTGGAAAACATATAAACATAAATAATGACCTAACTACATTACAAAAATATATGGATACCAATGAACTGTGTGCATGTTGTGCAAAAAGTAATACTGTATATTAAGACATAGGTGGTGACTAAGATATGGGTTACTCAGATGTGTTATGGGATTTGGCAGCACTGGTCAAGAAGTGCACCCATCAAGAATGTCATGAAGTGCCACTTTGAGAGGTGCCCAGGCAGTCAATATTCCAAATACAAGATGATCCATATTGTTAATAGATTACAAAGGACTAACACCGCCCTGAAGTGGATTGAATATCAACATGACAAACAGAAAACTGAGTTAAAGTTACTGCCTTCATATGGCTGCTGTGCATTAAAGGGTTAATGGATGCTTGTATTTAGTTTTTATTTGAACAATACCATCAAATGGTTTGTTACATTTAGTTTCATGAGAATTGCATGTGAATATAACATTAAACACATGGTTAATGAATGGTGGTGGTGCATGTGAATATCAGGACATTAATAAACAATATTACAAGACATTATTAGACAAATTAATCAGCAATTTACTAAAATGCAACCTATGATGAAGTCTGAATTATGAATTACTAACAACACATTTCTGAATGACCTAAGTCCATTACACATTTTCCAAAAATTAAACCTGAGTTGTGTTATTGCATCCAGTTTGAACCATACAGCTCAACTTATGACCTACAGAGTTCATCACTAGTTAAATGAAGTATTTAGCTGTAAAAATATTTCAACTAGCTTTAACTGACTGTACTACTTAACAAACTGTAATAACTTATTGCTTCCCTGTGAACCTTCATGAACCCTCTGACATTTCTTACTGAAACTGATGCCAACTTCAATCATTTTGGCTCAGTTTAAAAACTAATTCTAAATATAAATATTTATTTATTTAAATATGATTTTAGCTTTTACAGTAATTTCACTTACACTTTTCTGCATATTTGTTAAATTGTTCCACTGAGTGAGAAACAGGAAAATAAAAGCTGGATTGTGAGGATCTGATTGAGAGTCTGTTTTTTAGGTAACCTCTGCTGACAGGGAAAGAATCAGATAAGTTATTTAGGTATAGCCGCTGTATTTTCATCTCAAGCCGAACGACAATGACAAGAGAGGCGGGATTTATAGCGGAAAGCTGATCGATTGATTGACAGCCGGTCGGTGTTCAGACTCAGAGCTGGAGAGAGGGAGCGGGAGGATCGAAAGTGATCGGCAGCCGGCTGGTGTCAGGTTTCAAGGAGCAACAGGAGAGGAGGGGAGGAGGGAGAGGGGACAAACAGCGATCGCTGTGAGGAGAAATCAGACAGGAGGAGGTTTGGGGCAAAACGGCTGGAAAAGTGTGGGTGTTGAACGATCTCACTGAGAAACGTGTGGGTGTTAAAACACCCACATCCCCCACGGGTGCGACGCCCATGGGTGTGAGTCAGTTACCAGATTATGGATCTCACTGAGGCGGCGTTCCGAATGGATCGGGTCTGGGTAGGAGTTGAGAACCGTACGGAGGTGGTAGGCCCCCCTCGATCCGTCTGGAGCCGTCGGGGGCAGTGGGAGCCACCGGGAGGCGACCGGGTCCGTCCGAGGATACGAAGCCTAGCGAGCCCATTTCTGGTGTAGCTGGCGGTTAGCATTTTGAGCTAACGTCCCCATGATGACAGAGAGAGAGACTGATGGTGGGAGACTAAAATGGAGTCGTGCTGATGTGGACCAATGGAAGGGTTCTATCAAGTCACATGACTCAAGCCTTTAAAGTCATATTCACCTTAATGATGGAAGTATTAAAATAATACTGATTTAACTTTTAGCAAAGTATAAAAATATGAAATAATACTGAAGCTGGATCAAACATTCCTAACACTAGGAGAAAGTGCATTAATCACATTAAGACATTTCTGGACAGTGGGTTAAAAGTGTCATTTAGAAAGAGACACCAAGGAGTCTCTTAATTTATTATTATACTAAAAGAGTCCTGTGGGGTCTTCCGGAAAAACTATCTGGAGGAATGTTGATTCAGGTTAAAACATTGTAATCATTGTAATCCAAGTTATTGGGGAAAAGAGGATTATTGTTTGTGTGATGGTCAAGGGTCAGAGGTTATAGCGTATTTGATAACGCTGCATTAGTCTAGTTCAAAGTCATCCTCACTTCCCCAGAGTTACGTCTCAGGTGCGACCCTTGTAGACCCTGTGAATTTCCTTGTGTTTGACTGGCGCTGTTGCCCGTCACGTCCTTTACTCAGGTGTGTAACCTTCTGGTTTCAGGTTCTGCTCCCAGAATCGAGGCTCTACCAGAGGACATCAGCGTTGAACCAGGCAAAGTCCTAACAGTCGCCTGCGCCTTCTCCGGTGACACCAAGAACATCGAGTGGTCCCGCCGCGGTAAGACCATAGAGGTGACCTCCGGTGGACGGTTCCACATAGAGACCACCGATGACCTCACCACACTCATCATCACCGGAGTGAAGGAGGAAGACGCTGGAGCCTACACCCTCAAGTTATCAAATGAACTCGGATCTGACACGGCGACGGTTCACATTAGCATTCGATCTGTGTAAAAAACAAAAATCTGATCCTCCAAACGTTCCCTTTCCCTTCTTCCATGCCTTTTTGTTTATTAATTAAACAGTAGTTTACTTGATAAAGATCCAGAATATTCTTGTAAATATTAACTATTTTTTTGCCAAACTAGACTAAAGTCTAAAGATGTAAAATGTGCCATATTGGATAACACTGACTTAGGATGTTTGATCCATTTTTCTGTGACATGTACATAATGTATATAGCCGAGTTTACCGGTTATGGGAAATGTATGCATTGTTATTTATGACAATAATATGAACTGAAACTTAATGAAACTAAATGTAGTTTAACAGGAGAAAGTTTCTACGGGAACGAATACCCTGTTAAGCTGAGAAACTAAACTATGTGCCTCAACGCAACGTTGAAGACTTAAGATTGCCTCAACAGGTAGAGAGGCTCCCTGTTGATGTTACCTCAACCCGAGACTAAACCACACGCACCGCTGAAACAAAAGACCAGCGGTGCTGTAGCATTGCAACAGGAGCTTGAGATCCTGAGTGCTGTTTGCATCAACCCTCATGTAAGCAGGACAACTGGACCTCGCGCTCCGACTGATTATCTCATATGCCATTTTTAGGACGCGCTCACGGTGCAAGCGGCCGGCACTGCCTGAGCTTTTTTTTGTTTGTTTTGTGCTCTGCTTCTGGTAAACGACCGCCGGCTCAGGCTCTCGACTTCTTCCACCAACCTGGCTAATCACGAGTCCTCCGGTGCTTGTTTGCAGAGGCAGAGCTTCCTCTTGGAGGTGTGCAGTGTGTTTGTGTGTTAGTTTTTAGAAGTTCAGGCGACCTGGGTGGCACCAAGGACTCCTACAGCAGCTGAAACCTACTCCCGCTGCGCTCGGCGACAACAGGATGAATGGGTGGAGCTTGTTGGCCATCTGGTGCTTTGTTGGATTGACGTTAGTGTTGTAGCCTTGACTATTTTGCAACCTCCTTGAGTTTTTCTCCAGTTATTGACTTAATAAAGCATGATCATCAGCACAACAGGAAGCTTTTGTCTGATTATTTCTTCTAAGGGAATTATCCCATGATGAATGTTGCAGACATGAACAGTATGTACACACTTAAACGCTCTTTCAAATGATTATACATACATTTATACTTTTCATAAATGTACATACAAACATATACACACATGCATATACACAAAATATCCAACTCTTAGTTACCCAGATTTTTATATCAGGATGTGTTCCAGAGGTCGCATCCGTCAATATCACTCATACTATAGTAAGGTATACTTTTCAATCACTCATACTATAGTAAGGTATACTTTTCAATCACTCATACTATAGTAAGGTATACTTTTCAATCACACATATACTTTTCAATCACACATACTATAGTAAGGTATACTTTTCAATCACACATACTATAGTAAGGTATACTTTTCAATCACACATACTATAGTAAGGTATACTTTTCAATCACACATACTATAGTAAGATATACTTTTCAATCACACATACTATAGTAAGGTATACTTTTCAATCACACATACTATAGTAAGGTATACTTTTCAATCACTCATACTATAGTAAGGTATACTTTTCAATCACACATACTATAGTAAGGTATACTTTTCAATCACTCATACTATAGTAAGGTATACTTTTCAATCACACATACTATAGTAAGGTATACTTTTCAATCACTCATACTATAGTAAGGTATACTTTTCAATCACACATACTATAGTAAGGTATACTTTTCAATCACTCATACTATAGTAAGGTATACTTTTCAATCACACATACTATAGTAAGGTATACTTTTCAATCACTCATACTATAGTAAGGTATACTTTTCAATCACACATACTATAGTAAGGTATACTTTTCAATCAC
>SSNR01000097.1:935577-948567 GCA_006937965.1 Callopanchax toddi | reverse complement strand
TAAAAAAGTCATACTATAGTATGTGTCCCAAAATAGTATTTAAAAAAGTCATACTATAGTATGTGTGCCAAAATAGTATAAAAAAGTCATACTATAGTATGTGTCCCAAAATAGTATTAAAAAAGTCATACTATAGTATGTGTCCCAAAATAGTATTTAAAAAAGTCATACTATAGTATGTGTGCCAAAATAGTATAAAAAAGTCATACTATAGTATGTGTCCCAAAATAGTATTAAAAAAGTCATACTATAGTATGTGTCCCAAAATAGTATTTAAAAAAGTCATACTATAGTATGTGTGCCAAAATAGTATAAAAAAGTCATACTATAGTATGTGTCCCAAAATAGTATAAAAAAGTCATACTATAGTATGTGTCCCAAAATATTGTAAAAAAGTCATACTATAGTATGTGTCCCAAAATATTGTAAAAAAGTCATACTATAGTATGTGTCCCAAATAGTATAAAAAAGTCATACTATTGTATGTGTCCCAAAATAGTATAAAAAAGTCATACTATAGTATGTGTCCCAAAATATTGTAAAAAAGTCATACTATAGTATGTGTCCCAAAGTATTGTAAAAAAGTCATACTATAGTATGTGTCCCAAAATATTGTAAAAAGGTCATACTATAGTATGTGTCCCAAAGGAGTATAAAAAAGTCATACTATAGTATGTGTCCCAAAATAGTATAAAAAAGTCATACTATAGTATGTGTCCCAAATCTTGTAAAAAAAGTCATACTATAGTATGTGTCCCAAAATAGTATAAAAAAGTCATACTATATAGTATGTGTCCCAAAATAGTATAAAAAAGTCATACTATAGTATGTGTCCCAAAATAGTGTAAAAAAGTCATACTATAGTATGTGTCCCAAAATAGTATAAAAAAGTCATACTATAGAATGTGTCCCAAAATATTGTAAAAAAAGTCATACTATAGTATGTGTCCCAAAATATTGTAAAAAAGTCATACTATAGTATGTGTCCCAAAATAGTATTAAAAAAGTCATACTATAGTATGTGTCCCAAAATAGTATTTAAAAAAGTCATACTATAGTATGTGTCCCAAAAAGTATAAAAAAGTCATACTATAGTATGTGTCCCAAAATAGTATAAAAAAGTCATACTATAGAATGTGTCCCAAAATATTGTAAAAAAAGTCATACTATAGTATGTGTCCCAAAATAGTTTTAAAAAAGTCATACTATAGTATGTGTGCCAAAATAGTAAAAAAAAGTCATACTATAGTATGTGTCCCAAAATATTGTTAAAAAGTCATACTATTGTATGTGTCCCAAAATAGTATTTAAAAAAGTCATACTATAGTATGTGTGCCAAAATAGTATAAAAAAGTCATACTATAGTATGTGTCCCAAAGTATTGTAAAAAAGTCATACTATAGTATGTGTCCCAAAATATTGTAAAAAGGTCATACTATAGTATGTGTCCCAAAGGAGTATAAAAAAGTCATACTATAGTATGTGTCCCAAAATAGTATAAAAAAGTCATACTATATAGTATGTGTCCCAAAATATTGTAAAAAAGTCATACTATATAGTATGTGTCCCAAAATATTGTAAAAAAGTCATACTATAGTACGTGTCCCAAAATATTGTAGAAAAGTCATACTATAGTATGTGTCCCAAAATATTGTAAAAAAGTCATACTATTGTATGTGTCCCAAAATAGTATTAAAAAAGTCATACTATAGTATGTGTCCCAAAATAGTATTAAAAAAAAGTCATACTATAGTATGTGTGCCAAAATAGTATAAAAAAGTCATACTATAGTATGTGTCCCAAAATAGTATAAAAAAGTCATACTATAGTATGTGTCCCTAAATATTGTAAAAAAAAAAGTCATACTATAGTATGTGTCCCAAAATATTGTAAAAAAGTCATACTATAGTATGTGTCCCAAATAGTATAAAAAAGTCATACTATTGTATGTGTCCCAAAATAGTATAAAAAAGTCATACTATAGTATGTGTCCCAAAATATTGTAAAAAAGTCATACTATAGTATGTGTCCCAAAGTATTGTAAAAAAGTCATACTATAGTATGTGTCCCAAAATATTGTAAAAAAGTCATACTATAGTATGTGTCCCAAAATAGTATAAAAAAGTCATACTATAGTATGTGTCCCAAAATATTGTAAAAAAAGTCATACTATAGTATGTGTCCCAAAATATTGTAAAAAAGTCATACTATAGTATGTGTCCCAAAATAGTATAAAAAAGTCATACTATAGAATGTGTCCCAAAATATTGTAAAAAAAGTCATACTATAGTATGTGTCCCAAAATATTGTAAAAAAAGTCATACTATAGTATGTGTCCCAAAATATTGTAAAAAAAGTCATACTATAGTATGTGTCCCAAAATATTGTAAAAAAGTCATACTATAGTATGTGTCCCAAAATACTGTAAAAAAGTCATACTATAGTATGTCCCCCAAAATAGTATTTAAAAAAGTCATACTATAGTATGTGTCCCAAAATATTGTAAAAAAGTCATACTGTATTTTGGGACACATACTATAGTATAGTAAGGTATACTTTTCGATCACACAAACTATAGTAAGGTATAGTATGTGTGTTTTTTAAAAGTATACTTTACTATCGTATGTGTGATTTAAAAGTATATGTACACGTACATACAGTAATTAATAATCTGACAGACCAAATGTTCTTCATTCATTTCAAACTTTATTACAGTCAAACATCAATTTAATCAAAATAAGAGTCATAAAATTTAAGAAATGAATCAGAATGAAGAGTTTTTTGATGTTTAAGGGTTAGACATGTAAACGAAATAATTCATGCTCAATTTTATTGATCCCAATTGTTAAATCAGTTATTAATGAATAATTAACAAATGTGGCACTAGTAATGCATAGTCAGGTTGGCTTCACCCAAGCTGCTGTTCTGGTGTGATGGAGAAACACCTTGACCTAACCCTAACCTCCTCAGGGACGTCTTCCCTACGGTCTTTAAGTGGACTTCAGAGCTGCTGCTGACCATTGAGGTCACTCTGGCTGGCTTCAATCTCATTAAACAGTTCTCTGGTTAAAAGCTGAGGGTGTTCCAACAATATTTAACGTTTCATTTTAATTAACCAAGTGAGTCATTTTTGTTAAATTGACTTCCTCTCAGATTGATGGGCGCTCTGCGAGGAGCGGGCATCAACTAGAGGAAGTTGAGCTGGACACAGAACTCGACACAGAGGAGGTTCGACCCCCGACAGAAGTTTAAATTCTTTTAAACTTTGAACCAATCATAAACCTGGAAAAATCAAAGACGTTATCTCAAAGTTCTCCAAACCTCGTAATGATAATCATGATTAGTTAATTCATTTCGATTAACACGAAACACTTTGTCACCTAAACATGGGTTGAAATACGAAGACAGACGAAGTACAATAAAATCTAACAAGATGTTTCAGGTTCAGGCTGCATCAGTTAACCTATGAAGGGTTCAAAAAGATCAAATGGTCTCCTCTTAACTCGAAGACGAGCTGGAATCAGGTCCTGATCGAGGAGTCGTGGTGTCTGAAGGAGATCTTTGGTTTAGAGGTGATTATAAACAATGGCTTTAAAAGCAGATATTAATGTAAAAGCTTGTTTAGAAAAGCAGCTGGATTTTCTCCAGGTCACTCCTTAGTGGACTAGCAGAGGGGAGGCGGTGCTCCTAAGGACCAGACCAATCAGAGGGGAGTACGGTGGGAAGCTGTCGAAGCCCAGCAGCTGGCGGGTGGAGGACTCCCAGCTCAGACCCAGCTCCAGACGGCTGCAGATGCACGGGTACTGCTGGTCAGCCCAGCAGACCCAGGTCACGGCGCGCTTCAGCTGCTCCCAGTGGACGGGCCTGCAGGTCAGATAGACGTCAGACGGGTCAGATACAGGTCAGATACAGGTCGGACGGGTCAGATACTACATGCCTGAACAGAGAGAGAGAGAGAGAAAGAAAGAGAAAGAGAGAGAGGAAAGAAAGAGAGAGAGAGAAAGAAAAAGAAAGAGAGCGAGAGAAAGAAAGAGCGAAAGAAAGAAAGAGAGAGCGAGAGAGAGAGAAAGAGAGAGAGGAGAAAGAAAAAGAAAGAGAGACCTGGGCTGGGGCGGTTCCTCCAGGCGAAACAGACTCTGTAGAAGTTTTCCTTCCTCCAGCTTCTCCACCCTCATCAGCTGCAGGACCAGGAGAGTGGCCACCATCTTCAGGATGTCAGTGTGGGCCTTCCTGCCTGGAACACAGGGAAGAACACGGGGAAGAACAGTGAGAACCACGGTGAAGAACACGGGGAAGAACAGTGAGAACCACGGTGAAGAACACGGGGAAGAACAGTGAGAACCACGGTGAAGAACACGGTGAAGAACAGTGAGAACCACGGTGAAGAACAGTGAGAACCACGGTGAAGAACACGGTGAAGAACAGTGAGAACCACGGTGAAGAACAGTGAGAACCACGGTGAAGAACACGGGGAAGAACAGTGAGAACCACGGTGAAGAACACGGGAAAGCACAGTGAGAACCACGGTGAAGAACACGGGGAAGAACAGTGAGAACCACGGTGAAGAACATGGGAAAGCACAGTGAGAACCACGGTGAAGAACACGGTGAAGAACACGGGGAAGCACAGTGAGAACCACGGTGAAGAACACGGGAAAGCACAGTGAAAACCACGGTGAAGAACAGTGAGAACCACGGTGAAGAACACGGGGAAGAACAGTGAGAACCACGGTGAAGAACACGGGAAAGAACAGTGAGAACCACGGTGAAGAACACGGTGAAGAACAGTGAGAACCACGGTGAAGAACACGGTGAAGAACACGGGAAAGCACAGTGAGAACCACGGTGAAGAACACGGTGAAGAACAGTGAGAACCACGGTGAAGAACACGGTGAAGAACAGTGAGAACCACGGTGAAGAACATGGGAAAGCACAGTGAGAACCACGGTGAAGAACACGGGGAAGAACAGTGAGAACCACGGTGAAGAACACGGGGAAGAACAGTGAGAACCACGGTGAAGAACACGGTGAAGAACAGTGAGAACCACGGTGAAGAACACGGTGAAGAACAGTGAGAACCACGGTGAAGAACACGGGAAAGCACAGTGAGAACCACAGTGAAGAACAGTGAGAACCACGGTGAAGAACACGGGGAAGAACAGTGAGAACCACGGTGAAGAACACGGGGAAGAACAGTGAGAACCACAGTGACGAACACGGGAAAGCACAGTGAGAACCACGGTGAAGAACACAGGGAAGAACAGTGAGAACCACGGTGAAGAACACGGGGAAGAACAGTGAGAACCACGGTGAAGAACACGGGAAAGCACAGTGAGAACCACGGTGAAGAACAGTGAGAACCACGGTGAAGAACACGGGGAAGAACACGGGGAAGAACAGTGAGAACCACGGTGAAGAACACGGGGAAGAACAGTGAGAACCACGGTGAAGAACACGGGAAAGCACAGTGAGAACCACGGTGAAGAACACGGGAAAGCACAGTGAAGACCACGGGGAAGAACAGCGAGAACCACGGTGAAGAACACGGGGAAGAACAGCGAGAACCACGGTGAAGAACACGGGAAAGCACAGTGAGAACCACGGTGAAGAACAGTGAGAACCACGGTGAAGAACACGGGGAAGAACAGTGAGAACCACGGTGAAGAACACGGGGAAGAACAGCGAGAACCACGGTGAAGAACACGGGGAAGCACAGTGAGAACCACGGTGAAGAACAGCGAGAACCACGGTGAAGAACACGGGAAAGCACAGTGAGAACCACGGTGAAGAACACGGTGAAGAACAGTGAGAACCACGGTGAAGAACACGGTGAAGAACAGTGAGAACCACGGTGAAGAACACGGGAAAGCACAGTGAGAACCACGGGGAAGAACAGTGAGAACCACGGTGAAGAACACGGGAAAGCACAGTGAGAACCACGGTGAAGAACACGGTGAAGAACAGTGAGAACCACGGTGAAGAACACGGGAAAGCACAGTGAGAACCACGGTGAAGAACAGTGAGAACCACGGTGAAGAACACGGGGAAGAACAGTGAGAACCACGGTGAAGAACACGGGGAAGAACAGTGAGAACCACGGTGAAGAACACGGGGAAGAACAGTGAGAACCACGGTGAACTCACCCAGAGAACCGATGCCTTTGTCCTTCAGGAACACATTAGCCAAGACGTCCACGTTGAGGTTTATCAACCCTCCCAGTTCTGGGGTCAACTCCCAGAATCCATCCTGCAACACAGAGCAGCAACCATCGGAGACGGACTAGGACCTGTGAGTCCTAGTGTCTGAAGAAGACTGGAGCCTGGCTGTCGATCACTATCTGGGTAATGACTGGATTAGAGAACGTTACTCGTTGTATTTGTATAAACATGATGTGGCTCTTTAAATGACAGCTGACCGTCCTTCTCAAACATCGAGTCTTCAGGTTATAGTCGAGTGTCCTCTGCATAGAGGGGCTTTAGATGACTTCATGCTGCCTTCAGTGGAAAAGAGGTTCAGAAGGTTTGGTCTGAACGCTCTTAACGGGTCATTCAGAGTTCTAACAGGTCATTCAGAGTTCTAATGGGTCATACAGAGCTCTAACGGGTCATGCAGAGTTCTAACGGGTCATACAGAGCTCTAACGGGTCATTCAGAGTTCTAACAGGTCATTCAGAGTTCTAACGGGTCATACAGAGCTCTAACGGGTCATACAGAGCTCTAACTGGTCATACAGAGCTCTAACGGGTCATGCAGAGTTCTAACGGGTCATTCGGTGTTCTAACGGGTCATACAGAGCTCTAACGGGTCATACAGAGCTCTAACGGGTCATACAGAACTCTACTGGGTCATACAGAACTCTACTGGGTCATACAGAGCTCTAACGGGTCATACAGAGCTCTAACGGGTCATACAGAGCTCTAACGGGTCATACAGAGCTCTACTGGGTCATACAGAGCTCTAACGGGTCATACAGAGCTCTAACGGGTCATACAGTGTTCTAACGGGTCATACAGAACTCTACTGGGTCATACAGAGCTCTAACAGGTCATACAGAGCTCTACTGGGTCATACAGAACTCTACTGGGTCATGCAGAGCTCTAACGGGTCATGCAGAGCTCTACTGGGTCATACAGAGCTCTAACGGGTCATACAGAGCTCTAACGGGTCATACAGTGTTCTAACGGGTCATACAGAGCTCTAACGGGTCATACAGAGCTCTACTGGGTCATACAGAGCTCTAACGGGTCATACAGAGCTCTAACGGGTCATACAGTGTTCTAACGGGTCATACAGAGCTCTACTGGGTCATACAGAGCTCTAACGGGTCATACAGAGCTCTAACGGGTCATACAGAACTCGACTGGGTCATACAGAGCTCTAACGGGTCATACAGTGTTCTAACGGGTCATACAGAGCTCTAACGTATACACCTGTAGAACACTTGAAGCTACTTTTATAAATGTGTGTTTTTCTTTTCAAGTTATAGAAAGAATTGAGGAACAGACATTTGGTCACAACTTCTAGATGATTTCATGGATAAACTGCTGAAGGGCCTGTGTCAAGTCTCTCTGAATAAACTTCGTTTTGTTTGACCTTTCTGATAAATGTGTCAAAGTGTCCCAGACCTGGACAGATTCTTTACACCCCACAGTCCTCTCTGACAGCAGGAGGTTGATCAGGAGATCCTCCAGAACCCACACACTCATCCAAAAGGTGGAAGTATCTCACCAAGTGCTGCAGCATAAAGATCTTCTTCCATTTACTCTTCAGTTCTTCTGGATCTGGATCTCTGGACCTACATCACAGCAGAGCCTCAGAGTTTAGCATGAAACTCTACTCTCAACCTCAAACAAACTCAGGCTGAGAAACAGGAGGATGACTCACCGTGAGAAGAGAGAACGACGTTTAGATTTCATCTTTCTACAGAGTGTTATGGTTCCTTGACTTGCTGTATTCGAGAGCGGTGCTGGAGCATCTGAAGCCATGTTCATGGAGCATAATGAAATGCTTTGAAGGTCTGCATCTTGCATTGCCTCTGCTAATAAAGCCAGAGGTTGTTGGGGGGAGTAGGAGAACGGTAAAGAGTCTAGGAGCTCAAGAGAGTCGGGGACAGGAGCAATCTGGGGTACAAAGGTAGTAGGAATGTAAGGGGGACAAGCACCCTTAGCACCAGGAGGAGGAGGAGGACCAGCAATGAAAGGCTGAGGAGCATATCTAGCAGGAGGAGGAGGAGGAGGAGGAGGAGAACTGGAAGGGGGAAGAGTATAGTAAGCACAGGGAGGAGAAGGAGCAGCAAAGGGAAGAGGTGGAGCACGTGGAACATAAGCAGGACTACCAGAGCTCAGAGAAGAACCAAAACATGGTTGATCTTTAAATGTTGGAGTGAAAGCTCGAGAGCTGAAGTGTGATAAACGACTCTGGAACATCGCTGGTTTACGACACATTAAGTCCTCTGGTCTAGGACTCGGGACTTCATCTGGACTAGGACTCCGGAACCTCGCTCTTCTAAACCGGACATTCTCTGGTCTACTCTTTGACAGAGGTTCTGTAAAACAGGACACCTGAAAATAATAAGAGTTAAATCCATTTAATTCAGAACACTTGTTTATAAAAATGTCTTCAATCTAGATGTTGATGTCTACCAACATGAGGTTCCACAGGTAGAACCAGAGAACTGTGCTGCGTCATCACTAATAATTACACCTCGTGTTGAATTTTCACCAAGACTTAATAACAAGTCTTCTCTAGCTTTGCTTCAAACATGGGTCAAATAAGTATTCAACACGTCAGCAGTTTTCTAATAAATACATCATGTCACCATAAACCAGCCACGATCAGCCGCTCCACGCAAGACGTCAATCCGAGGAGTGATCAGAAAAGAGTGATCAGAAGGTTGGTCCAAGAGCCACGGACCACTAGTGGAGAGCTTTAGGACCTGGAGTCAGCAGGAACAGAAGTGTCAAATGTCCCAGCCAATCGACTGCCCTGAATCCTGGAGTAACGGCTAAAGGTCAGAGGTCATCGGAAGAACTAGGGATGAGCGAGTACAGCATTATCTGTATCTGTTCAACCATCTAAATTATCTGTATCCGTATCTGTACTCGGAGTGGGCGGTGCCTAAACCGGAAGCGGGCGGGGCTTGTCCCTGAAGTGGGTGTGGTTTACCCTGAAGTGGGCGTGGCTTGCATGGGTACATTATTTTAAGTCTGAAATTGATATGGATTGATCAGAATTAGCTATATGTATTGTTTATTTGAAAACTATTTACAGAGCAGCCTCAGAATTGAGATTCAATGTTTTTGATCACAATATTAAAGGCTGGGTTTTTCAACCTTTTTGGAGCCAAGGTACACTTTATCATTGGAAAAAATCACCACAGGGCGATTTGCACAAACCCACCCAACACTCACCAGACCATTTGAAATCTGAGCTCATTGATGTTTGATAAAATTAGCAGGTTGAATTTGGTCCAATCAAACATTTTTAACACTAAAGCAAATGTATCTGTCAGGACTGCAGCTGTTTACTAAGGCTCACCCTGTTTTAATAGTTTTACTGTAAACTCTCTTCTGTCCACCTGACAATAAAGGATTAGATTTAGTTTACAGGTGACCTGATTAAAGCATCAACTGTATTTTTACATCAACTTCAAACTGATTTTTTCACCTGTCAAAAAGTGATTGTAGCATCCAGTTGATCTGTAATGGATTAAATCTGCCTCAAAATGACTTTATTTCTCTACTGTTTATTTGACAGCATGCAGGACTCTGTCATCATGTTTTAGTAAAACTACTTTTGGGGTATTTAGTATTTAATGTGAGTCTCTGAAAACAACTGTAACCCTCTGATAAAGTCACTGACAGATACATGTGTTTTTAGTGTTGATGTTTGATTTGTTGAATTTTAAGCTGTCAGTTTATGCTGGGAAACACAGCTGTGACGCGCGCTCCCGTTCACTTTATTATAATGAGAGGCACGAGCCCCGCAGAGTTTACAGGACGGACGCGTGATCAGATAACGGGACCTTCGTCCCTCAGCCAAAGAGAGGAGGAGTGACTGGAGAAAAAAAAATTGAGTTAAGCTGACGGGTTTTTACACCGACCTTTTTTTTTTTCCAAATGCTCATCACGCAGGATGAAAGATCCTGTGTGATGCCCGCTGATCTGGGGACACTGGGCCCCCAGATCAGCGGGCCCACGGACACTGGGCCCGCTGATCTGGTTTTATGGACCGGTCAGATCAAAGTATGAGTTTTAAAAAGTCTGGACCAACGCTAGTCCACCAGGAAACGCTCGGGTTCACCAGAGCCAGTCTGGTTGACGCAGAGCCGCAGCGATCGCCTGTCCCCCCGCCTCCTCCTCCTCCTCCAAGCCGAACCACACACTAGTTCGGTCCATTTCAGGAGGCCCTGCAGGTCCCGAGCTTGTCGCGGGCTGCAGTATCTTCTCATGGGCACCGCGCGTCTGCTCAGATACGCGCGGCGCACACTACACCTGGCCCTGGTCCAGGTGCGCGTCTCCTTAGGCGCTCTGTGTGATTGCCCAGCAGAGAGCGCGAACAGAGGACAGTCAGACAGTTACCCAATCAGGATTTTCCTTCAGCCCGAGCACAGATAATAACGCGTTTCACTCGGATGATGCTCGTATTCGGAAAATATGCATTATCCGTACCGATACTCGTCTGAAACGGATATCCGGCTCATCCCTAGGAAGAACCTTCAGGATCTGGAGACCAGTATCACACCTGAGACTAGTTTCTCCTCCAGGAGGCGTCTGGAAGCTGCAGCTCCAACAAAGACTTTGGACCAAGAATCCAATCCCTTTCAGGTTGAGTCTTAATAAATAAATAAAGGATAACACACACACACACGGTGGAGGTACACTCCATCAGTCTGACCACCAACATTCAGTCCTTTCTCCTCAGAGTCATTTTACCACACGAGGTCATGGATGCTTTGATTCCTCTACCTGTGTGGAGGATGGGTTGGTACCACCGTCTGGAGAGAGCTTCATGTCAACACAACCTTTAGACTAGAGAACTGGAGACGTGTTTAATACTTATTCTACCTGCTGGTAGTGTTGTTTTTTATAATGTATGGATGTACTCACTTCACTTGAAAAATGATGTGAGGATGGATGAAGAGCCATCATTTCTTGAGCAGCAGCTCTGGGTGAGGTCCTAGGAGCTCTTCCAGCAGCTTGATCAATCTGAACTTCATTTTCAGCCAAAAGAGATGCGAATCCAAAACCACCCTGGGATCTGATGATGCTGGATGTAGAGGGCAAATCCGGATAAAAAAGCTCTTTAGATGAGTGAACCTGACGAACAGCAGCAGGAGGGCTATCAAAACAACAGAGGTTTTGAAAAGAAGAAGAAGAATCCTGATCATGACCCCAGTCAGGTGACCTGGATGCAGAAACCTGAGACAAGGATGACATGAGAGGTAAAGGTCATGTTCTGACACACATGATGAATAACTTCATGTTCCCTTTGTTTCATGAAAGCTTTAAAATAATAATCAGAATCAGATTGATAACATCTCAGACTGTACTGCCCTCTAGTGGTTAAACAGAACCTTATGAACAGATTTAGAATGTTTTGTGTGAGTTGTCTTACTTTTTGGCCTGGAGAACACTGAAATGTATATTGGTGTGTATTTATCCATTAATCTCTACCACCAGTCCACATCTACCACCCATCGGTCCACGTCTACCACCCATCGGTCCACGTCCACCACCCATCGGTCTACGTCTACCACCCATCGGTCCACGTCTACCACCCATCGGTCCACGTCCACCACCCATCGGTCCACGTCCACCACCCATCGGTCTACGTCTACCACCCATCGGTCCACGTCCACCACCCATCGGTCCACGTCGGTCTACGTCTACCACCCATCGGTCTACGTCTACCACCCATCGGTCCACGTCCACCACCCATCGGTCCACGTCTACCACCCATCGGTCCACGTCTACCACCCATCGGTCCACGTCTACCACCCATCGGTCCACGTCCACCACCCATCAGTCTACGTCTACCAACCATCGGTCCACGTCTACCACCCATCGGTCCACGTCTACCACCCATCGGTCCACGTCTACCACCCATCAGTCCACGTCTACCACCCATCGGTCCACGTCCACCACCCATTGGTCCACGTCGGTCTACGTCTACCACCCATCGGTCTACGTCTACCACCCATCGGTCCACGTCTACCACCCATCGGTCCACGTCTACCACCCATCGGTCCACGTCTACCACCCATCGGTCCACGTCTACCACCCATCGGTCCACGTCTACCACCCATCGGTCCACGTCGGTCCACGTCTACCACCCATCGGTCCACGTCTACCACCCATCGGTCCACGTCTACCACCCATCGGTCCACGTCTACCACCCATCGGTCTACGTCTACCACCCATCGGTCCACGTCCACCACCCATCGGTCCACGTCCACCACCCATCGGTCCACGTCTACCACCCATCGGTCTACGTCTACCACCCATCGGTCCACGTCCACCACCCATTGGTCCACGTCGGTCTACGTCTACCACCCATCGGTCTACGTCCACCACCCATCGGTCTACGTCTACCACCCATCGGTCCACGTCCACCACCCATCGGTCCACGTCTACCACCCATCGGTCCACGTCTACCACCCATCGGTCCACGTCTACCACCCATCGGTCCACGTCCACCACCCATCGGTCCACGTCGGTCTACGTCTACCACCCATCGGTCCACGTCTACCACCCATCGGTCCACGTCTACCACCCATCGGTCTACCTCTTCAGCAAGAACGCATTCATCAACACCCGACCACATGTCTTCAGAAGACTGATCTCCTTCCATGGCTGCAGATTCAGATGAGCTGGATGCAGAAACCTGAGACAAGGATGACATGAGAGGTAAAGGTCATGTTCTGACACACATGATAAATAACTTCATGTTCCCTTTGTTTCATGAAAGCTTTAAAATAATAATCAGAATCA
>SSNR01000097.1:918077-925577 GCA_006937965.1 Callopanchax toddi | reverse complement strand
TCGGTCTACCTCTACCACCCATCGGTCTACATCTACCACCCATCGATCTACATCTACCACCCATCGATCTACATCTACCACCCATCGGTCTACCTCTACCACCCATCGGTCTACCTCTACCACCCATCGGTCTACCTGTACCACCCATCGGTCTACCTCCACCACCCATCGGTCCACGTCTACCTCTACCACCCATCGGTCCACGTCCACCACCCATCGGTCTACGTCCACCACCCATCGGTCTACCTCTACCACCCATCGGTCTACCTCTACCACCCATCGGTCTACATCTACCACCCATCGGTCTACGTCCACCACCCATCGGTCTACCTCTACCACCCATCGGTCCACGTCCACCACCCATCGGTCCACGTCTACCTCTACCACCCATCGGTCCACGTCCACCACCCATCGGTCCACGTCCACCACCCATCGGTCTACCTCTACCACCCATCGGTCTACCTCTACCACCCATCGGTCTACATATACCACCCATCGGTCTACCTCTACCACCCATCGGTCTACCTCTACCACCCATCGGTCTACATCTACCACCCATCGGTCTACATCTACCACCCATCGGTCTACATCTACCACCCATCGGTCTACATATACCACCCATCGGTCTACATATACCACCCATCGGTCTACATATACCACCCATCGGTCTACCTCTACCACCCATCGGTCTACCTCTACCACCCATCGGTCCATGTCCACCACCCATCGGTCTACCTCTACCACCCATCGGTCTACCTCTACCACCCATCGGTCTACATCTACCACCCATCGGTCTACATATACCACCCATCGGTCTACATCTACCACCCATCGGTCTACCTCTACCACCCATCGGTCTACCCAGGGTCCGAAATTAAATTTTTGAGTCACCGGCCAAGTTGGCCGGTAGATGATAAAATCTACCGGCCAAACATATTTTTTAACGGCCAAAATTCTAAATGATTTAGATCTACCCAAAACACGTTATTCTATAATATTATATTATGTTAGATCCAAACAGAAAGGAATGACAACTT
The DNA here is from genome assembly GCA_006937965.1 of Callopanchax toddi. Lineage (NCBI taxonomy): Eukaryota > Metazoa > Chordata > Actinopteri > Cyprinodontiformes > Nothobranchiidae > Callopanchax > Callopanchax toddi. The sequence goes on along the minus strand of SSNR01000097.1, from coordinate 924,540 downwards.
AATTAAATAGTCATTAATAAAAACTACTTTTTACTCATCTCTGATTTTTTATTTTATTTTTTTATAAATGTTTTTAATGAACTCTCTTAATGAAATCTAGTCAGACTCCTTGTTTTCTCTCCATAAAATCTGCCTTCCTGCTTCTGACAGTCTTACAGCCTCATTTTATGGAGTCCCTTCATCGTCTTATTTCCTAGGACCAGTGAGTTGTTACGGGTCTTTTAGCGTACTGGAGGAAAACGGAGCTTCTCATCTGCGCAGATTCCGGTGTTGTGCTAAAATCTGCTCCCCTGAAATTCTATGTTCACCTGTGTAGGAAGCGGATAAAACGCTCAGCGATTCTGTCAGTGTTTAAAACAAAAAAAAAAAAGAAAAAAATTTCAATTTTAAATATGTATTAATTTATTTACTAGGAACTAAATAAAGTATCAACTCTGACACGACTACGTGTTGTAGAAATCTTTTAGAAGTGCTGTGAAGCTCGCGGTTCGACATGGGGGAACAGAAAAATTCAGGGGAACAGACTTCTTCACAACACCTGTTGCCCTGTAGCCAGCGTCAACATTATCTCCACCGCCACCCCCAGTTCGCCACTTTTCATTAAATCTTCTGGTTGCCACTGGTCCTGGTGGTTTCTCTTATAGTTCCATTACTTTTCTTTTTGAAGACTGGCTGACTCCAGCTCTAAACCGCCACATATCGTTGCTAGCTTTAGCACGAAGCTAACTGCTGCTGCCTTGATGAACAGTGAATAGATAGGTGGAAACGCCGGGTGCGACTGTCACGTTTCACGTACGTCGTGTGCAGGCATGAGAGGAGCGTCACAGAAATCCATCGAAGAGGACTGATAAACAGAACTAGTTTGGTGCAAAAATGTACTCGCCATGTGGCGGATGACGCTCCAAATTTTACTCGCCAAGTGGAGCAATTTGGTCGCATTTGGCGAGTGGCGACTGTTAATTTCGGACCCTGGGTCTACCTCTACCACCCATCGGTCTACATATACCACCCATCGGTCTACATATACCACCCATCGGTCTACCTCTACCACCCATCGGTCTACATATACCACCCATCGGTCTACAGATACCACCCATCGGTCTACATCTACCACCCATCGGTCTACATATACCATCCATCGGTCTACAGATACCACCCATTGGTCTACATCTACCACCCATCGGTCTACAGATACCACCCATCGGTCTACAGATACCACCCATCGGTCTACAGATACCACCCATTGGTCTACATCTACCACCCATCGGTCTACATCTACCACCTCTTATTAGGACACTCCGACTCCTCTGCCACGGTAAGGTGGAGGTTCAAGGAGGGGAATTTATTTACAATACAGAACATTTGCTTAAATATCTAATAAATATCTGATATTACTGATTTGAGGGAGAACTCATTGAGATTCTGTGAGGTAAAACATGAGGTCCTCTCACATCATTGTCCTCCTCCTGAGGACTGGTCCAGCCAACGTAGGGCAGGAAGTCCACGTCCTCGTCTGCCACCAGCTTTGGGACGTCCGTGACGCCGTCCTCCTGGTCAGAGTCCTAAAGCAGGACAAAGGACCTGTTTGGTTGTGAACTTGATTAAATCTGGAGTGTGAGGTGGAAACAGACGAACCCTCTCCTCGATGGCCACGAAGCTGGTGAACTGAGACAGGATGGAGTATTCTTTACTCAACTCCACGATGAAGGACTCCAGCTCCACCTTCTTCCCCTGAGGACGCAGAAACACGAGTCAACACGTGAGGCCAGACGGAGGGGACACGGTGCTCTCAGATCCAAACTCACCTCGTGTCCGGCCTCAGTCGAGTCCAGACTCCCGTCTTCGTAGTCCCTGATCAGCGCCCTCGCAGTCAGCTTGTGAAGGAACTGAACACATGACCAGTCAGTGCTTGTGTTTACCGTTTTATTTACCTACAGAGTGAAAACCAGCCGCCTCTCACCGTCCCTCTGGTCTTCTGCAGCTCGGTGGTCGACACCATGGTTTTAAGCTCCTGACCATCGAGGTTCCCAAGAAGAGTCGCCTGCAGGAGTTGTTTTTAGAAAAACCATTTACAGCTTCTGACGCTTTGAGCCTCTCAGGTCAGAGTCACAGTTAACACGTAGGAAAAGTTAGTGAAGGTTTGAGGGTCCGTTTACCAGGAACTTAAATTAAAAGAAGAAGAAAAAACCAGATCTAGTCAGTAAATATCTGAATAATTAAAGTCCCTCTGCTGGAGGGATAAACTCTGGATCTGGAGTTTCAGTGAGGGGCCACAAACGGCCCCCAGGCCCTGACTTTAACACCCCTCCTGTAAACCACATGATGCAACCATAAAGCCATAAACCAGTCCTGGTTTCACACATTTATTTTCATTAAGTTTCAGTTTGAAGGATTTTAGCTGCCTGAACCATGAAGGAATATTTAGATTATTTACATTTGAAACCTTTCCTGGTTAGGGTTAATAAAACAATCGTTTACTTTTAAAACACTGAGTGAGACACTGTGCCTCCCTCTCTGTCTCCCTGTCAGGTCTCACGCTGACCTCCCATGTTGCGTTCACTGACTCTGATCCTGGCTCAGACATACGAGCCGTGGCTGGTTGCTGACACTTCTTCAGTTGTACCTGCGTGCAGTGCGGCACTAAGCCGTAGACCAGAGTGTGGCAGTCGCTGAACAGCGCGTGCAGCTGCTTCGGGGCCTGAACGGGGGGCGGAGCCACGGGGTTGAACTGCTGCCACTTCACAGAGACGGAGCTGCAGCCAGGAGATGACATGCGCTTCACTTGGTGCAACACCTGCAGCGAGAACAGGCTCAGGTTTCACTACCGCACCTGGATCAGGTTAGTAAAACATCAAGAACTGCTGGAACATCTGGTCCAGATCACCGAGATCTGAAACCCTGCCGATAACCGGATTCGATCACCAGGGCTCACCTTTTCAGACCAGTTGTGTTTGGTTTTTGTGTCAAAGAATTCATAAGCTCCACCCCCTGCCTGAGCAAGGGCTCTCAGCATGTAGCGATTGGCTGTCGGGCTGAAACCACAAACAGTACACAAACACTGAACACGGCTCAGAAAAACAAACAAAATGTTCAGACATTTCCTCGTGGCGTCCCTCAGGGGTCAGAACCGAGAACACAACTGTTCCACCCGTTTATCCTTCATTTCTTATTGGCTAAAACCTCGTAACTATCACAGAGAGCTGCTGAGCTCCGGGGTTTTCATGTTTGGAACAGAAACGTGGTTGAAAAGTTGTGTTTCTGGAGAAAAACGGCAACGTTTTTAACCCTTTAAAGGCCGACACTGAAATCCATAAAAACTTAAAGCTTCAGCCAATCAGAGAAGTGGGATTAAAACCTCATTTTTCTGATGTTTTTTAAATTTTATTTGTTTCTTAGTTGACTTTTTAAATCTAATTTTTAAAGTGGCTTAGTTTCAGTTTTTGAATGTTTGTACTTTATAATATGTAACTATACTATAATAACTTATTCTGTTTCCTTTTGTAAACATTTGTTCTTTTAACTCTTTAATCTCATCTATTAAACACATTTTATTGATTTAGATTCCTTTGATCAAATTTGAACTTTAAATGTTGGAATTTCTACTTTTATTTTGAAAACGAATGTTATTTTTTGAAAGTTTGTACTTAGAAACCTGTATGAAATACTCTGTTTTCTTTACTCTTTGAAACATTTTGCTAAAAGTTTCAGGTTTCGGCTGTAAATCAAAACTTTAAGGAGTTCAGATTAAATGTAAACCAGTTTATTTTTGATGATTTTCAGTCACTTCTGAAGAAATTAAATAAATAAGAAATGATTGAATGGAAACTGAAATTTAGTCAAACCCAATGGTCTCGTTTATTCTTTAATGTTCATTTTTATTATGACTTTATGACATCGTTTTACTAATTCAATGCTGTTTTTATTGTACTTCTATTTGACTTTAAATGTTCAAAACAAATAAACTCATCTAAAATCCTGATCCGGTCCAGTTTAAACCCCTCCCCCCTCCCTGTGACCTCTGACCCCTGGAGCTGCTCCCACCTGAGGCCGCAGGTGAAGAGGCGGCTGTGCTGAGCGTGGTCTCTGAGCAGCTGCAGGGTGAGCGCAGCGTTCTGGACGTGGCCGTCCGACAGCAGCAGCAGGTTTCGGACGCCGCGGGACGGCGGCAGCAGGCCGAGGGCCTGGAGGGGCCGCCACAGCTCGGTGCTGCCCCCTGGTGGAGAGCCGCTCTGAGGACATGAGCCGGGTTGATGTTATTTAAATACATCCAGTAAGACAAGAAACATGAAATCGTGGTGATTTATTTCTCTGAGGAGCTGAAGGTCACCTTGATGAAGTTCTCAGCCGTCAGGTGAACTTCAGAGAGCGTCTGAGCTCTCAGCAAAGCTTCTGTGTGATCTGATGACGACAAGAACCAGGAATAGACTCAGCTTCCAGAGAAATACCTTCAGCAGCAGCATCGACTGAACTAGAGCTATTAGCTTAAATCTGACCCGTTCCAAACAAAACCACGTTGACTCTGGTGCTGGTCCGGAGCTTCCTGAGAACCTGAAGGGCGATCTGCTGGGCCAGACGAAGAGACTCCCCCTTCATGGACTCAGACGTGTCCAACAACAGGACGACTTCATCAGCTTCAGAACGGGAGTCGGGCTCAAAGTCCGGGTAGAAAACCAGCATGCAGGCCTGCAGCAGAGAACAGAACCCTCAGAATCTGGACCAGGTGGGTGAATATTTCATTCACCTCTTTAGAAATAGTTATTCTAGAGCAGATTAGAAAATGTTTAAAAAGCCGTTTCTGAGAGAAGAACCTGGCTGTCCTTGTCGGGGTGTTTCTCCACCCACATCCTGGGCAGGTGGGCCTCAGGCAGACTGATGGACAGCTGGAAGCCCTCAGGACCCATGACCTGATCCGGGAGAACTCTGACCACCGCCTTACAGTCCGTCTTCTACGTGATCAGATACAAACAAGACTAAACTCACACAACTGTAGACGTATGCAGACGATACCGTTGTTTACTGACGAATGAAACTCACCTTCATCTGGACCTGGTGCGTGGTGCAGACCAGGCTGGAGATCTGATAGGGCATCTCAACAGACATCTCCAGAGTGAACTGTCTGAGGGACACAAACATCTACAGGTTCATCACTAACAAACCGCTACAAAGAGTCACGAGCACAGAAACGGTCTGATGGATGAAACGGCAAACAGCATCTGACAGAGCGGTAACGTGGGTAACCAACGTTCACCGGGGTCCTCCGAGTGCTCTAGTCAGCCTCAGAGACTCACTCTCGTGTCGCTGGAATTTTGTTCAAGAAAATTCCTCCGAAGCTCAAGAGTGAGTTTAGCGTTCGAGTCAGAGAGTGGAGAAATGTTCAACGACCTGCACGAATGTCAGTTTGTTTACCATTACATCACATGACCAGATACGCCACGTCTAACCAGGACGTCAGAAGCACCAGTCTGGTTTTTGTCATTTAGCGTCTCGTACTGGTGTCGTCTCAGCCCAGTGAGCTCTGGGTTATAGATCCAGTTCATGACGTGACTCACCTTTTACCGGCGGCGTCATCCGTCACACAAACCTTCTGCACAGAAACCTGGGTCAGAAAACACCAAGAGCAGCCTTTAGTTAAGGACCACCGTCCTGAACCCCGATAACAATCACCGGGTCCAGGATCCTGTAGCTAAGCCCCGCCCTCCGGGTCCAGGCTCCTGTAGCTAAGCCCCGCCCTCCGGGTCCAGGCTCCTGTAGCTAAGCCCCGCCCTCCGGGTCCAGGCTCCTGTAGCTAAGCCCCGCCCTCCGGGTCCAGGCTCCTGTAGCTAAGCCCGCCCTCCGGGTCCAGGCTCCTGTATCTAAGCCCCGCCCTCCGGGTCCAGGCTCCTCCTACCTGTGTGATCTGGTTGAGGGCGGCGCCCTCCTGCCACGGCGCCACGCTGCCTGGCAGGGTGAACAGGACGTTCCCGTCCTTGACCACCAGCTCGGACACAAAGGTGACCTTGATGAGGACGGTGGCTCCAGGAGGCAGGTTGCCCACACTGATGGTGAACACGTCCTGCAGACAGAAGGAAGGAAACATCACCAGTGATCAGGGGGAGGATCTCCCGGAGTCTGTCAGGTGGATGCTGGACCTACAGGAGCGTCCTGGTCCATCAGGTACGCCCCGTGACCCCTCTCTATGGCCTGCTTGTACTCCCTACGAGCTGCTTTCTTCTCCTTCACCTGAGAACACAGAACACAACACTGATCAGATCTATTGTGTCCACCTTAAGACGACTTGTATGTAACCCTGATAGGACCTGCTGATGGGTTCTGGTAACAAAGAGCTCCACCCCAGAGGTCCAGAAGACGTTAGTCTGGGTTTGTGTAAAAACAGTATGGCTGCTGTATCAGGTGGAACAAATCATCAGATCTGATGTCAGAATATCTGACTGATCCACTGAGTCCAGAGGAATAAAAACTGTAA
>SSNR01000097.1:886436-902455 GCA_006937965.1 Callopanchax toddi | reverse complement strand
CTGGATCACATGTAGCTCTAATCTGGATCACATGTAGCTCTAATCTGGATCACATGTAGCTCTAATCTGGATCACATGTAGCTCTAATCTGGATCACATGTAGCTCTAATCTGGATCACATGTAGCTCTAATCTAGATCACATGTAGCTCTAATCTGGATCACATGTAGCTCTAATCTGGATCACATGTAGCTCTAATCTAGATCACATGTAGCTCTAATCTAGATCACATGTAGCTCTAATCTAGATCACATGTAGCTCTAATCTAGATCACATGTAGCTCTAATCTGGATCACATGTAGCTCTAATCTAGATCACATGTAGCTCTAACCTGGTTCTGAGAGGCTCAATGAGTTTTCAAAACTTCAAACCAACAGAAACAAATGTTCCTTTAAAGAAGTTCAAGCAGCCAATCAGAAGGCTGTTCTCATCCATGTCTTCCTGGGTCAAACATAAACAACTCATCTAAAGTCACCAGGACGGTTCTGGTCCGGTTCCGTCTCAAACTCACCTAAAGAAGATCAGAGCGTTCTGGAAGAAGACCGCCAGACCTGGAGCCACGTCCTTCTCTGAGGAACAAACACAAACAGGAAGCACACCATCATCTTCATGTTCCACTGGACCAGAACCAAGCTAAGAACCAGGATCAACCCCTGGTCCAACGCAGACTGGACTCTGGTTCTGATCGGCTTCTCTTCCTGTTTTCAGGTTCTTTCCCCGCTCTACGTTTAGTATTTTACACCCAGCTGATGGAACCAGACTCACTTGGTACCACGTATCCACCGAACAGGATCCAGATGGAGGCGATGAAGGACCCAAACATCATCATGAAGCCGAGGAAGAGCCAGAGACGAGCTCCTAGGTCACAAACACAGCCAGACGTCACCAAAATAAAAGCACTTCCTGTGTGGCGTTCTAGGATGAGTGAACTGGATCAGATCATCTGAAGCGTTCCTGAAGAACATCAGTAGAATGCTGAGGAACGTTTTGATGATTTGAACCTGAAAACAGGTTCTGACCGCGTGGTTCTGTTGGTGTCAGGTTTCAGCTGCAACACGACAGACTTTATAGATTTAATTAGTTCTAAACATTTAATGTGTTTTCCTAACGTATCCAGTGATAGTAGAACATCAGACGTGTTCCCGATCAGACATGTTCCCGATAGACGTGTTCCCGATCGGACGTGTTCCCGATCGGACGTGTTCCCGATCGGACGTGTTCCCGATCGGACGTGTCCCCGATCGGACGTGTTCCTCATAGACGTGTTCCTGATAGACGTGTTCCTGATAGACGTGTTCCCGATCAGACGTGTTCCTGATAGACGTGTTCCTGATAGACGTGTTCCTGATAGACGTGTTCCCGATCAGACGTGTTCCTGATAGACGTGTTCCTGATAGACGTGTTCCCGATCAGACGTGTTCCTGATAGACGTGTTCCCGATCGGACGTGTTCCTGATAGACGTGTTCCTGATAGACGTGTTCCCGATCAGACGTGTTCCTGATAGACGTGTTCCTGATCGGACGTGTTCCCGATCGGACGTGTTCCTGATCGGACGTGTTCCTGATCGGACGTGTTCCTGATCGGACGTGTTCCTGATCGGACGTGTTCCTGATCGGACGTGTTCCCGATCAGACGTGTTCCTGATAGACGTGTTCCCGATCGGACGTGTTCCTGATCGGACGTGTTCCTGATAGACGTGTTCCTGATCGGACGTGTTCCTGATCGGACGTGTTCCTGATCGGACGTGTTCCCGATCAGACGTGTTCCTGATAGACGTGTTCCTGATAGACGTGTTCCTGATAGACGTGTTCCCGATCAGACGTGTTCCTCATAGACATGTTCCCGATCAGACGTGTTCCCGATCAGACGTGTTCCTGATAGACGTGTTCCTGATCGGACGTGTTCCCGATCGGACGTGTTCCTGATAGACGTGTTCCCGATAGACGTGTTCCCGATAGACGTATTCCTCACCTGTCCTCCCGAGGCAGCCCTCTCCGTAGGCGTCTCCTCTCACCTGTCCGTTAGAGACGGCGTTGATCCTGGAAACATCAAAATGGTTTACGGATACACATACACACACAGGTATATATATAAAAACTGTTTCCGACATTTAAATAAAAACATTTTTTTTTAAATTATTAAAAACATCTAAGAAAGATTTAATGTATAAAAACTGTAACAAATAAATTTTAATGTATAAAAAGTAAAAACCAAACTATTTTATTTAAGAATAATAAAAACCAGATTAAGAACAGTGTAGTAGAAGATGAAAGTACTCGGAGGTCTCTCTGGGTTAGGGTTCCAGCAGAACCTGCTGAAGGTTCTGGTCACCTACATGAAGAAGGCGATGGTGGAGAAGACTCCACAGGTGTGGAAGGAGTGGTTCATCTCCTCCTGGGTGGGATGCATCACCGCCGCGTCGATCATGATCCACCAGCCTGTGAAGAACTGCAGGAAGACCAGTCAGACCGAGGAACCGGAGCCCGATGGACCCGGTTCCCCGAGCGTCACTGACCAGAGATCCGGCCGCCACCGAGGCCACGGCGTTCCTCCGCTCCCCCCAGTCCACGCACTCGCACTCCGGCAGGCGCACGTTATCCAGGAATCCAGCCATGGATGCTTCCCTCTGACGGATCGACCTGCTGCTGCTGCTGGGGGAGAGACAGATGGTCTGAGCAGGACCAGGACCTGGACCAGGACCTGACCTAGTACCAGGACCAGGACTAGAACCAGGACCTGGACTAGAACCAGGACCAGAACTAGAACCAGGACCAGAACTAGAACTAGGACCTGGACTAGAACCAGGACCTGGACCAGAACTAGAACCAGGACCAGAACTAGAACTAGGACCTGGACTAGAACCAGGACCTGGACCAGAACTAGAACCAGGACCAGAACTAGAACCAGGACCTGGACTAGAACCAGGACCAGAACTAGAACCAGGACCAGGACCTGGACCAGGACCTGACCTAGTACCAGGACCAGGACTAGAACCAGGACCAGAACTAGAACCAGGACCAGGACTAGAACCAGGACCAGAACTAGAACCAGGACTAGAACCAGGACCAGAACTAGAACTAGAACCTGGACTAGAACCAGGACCTGAACTAGAACTAGGACCTGGACTAGAACCAGGACCAGGACTAGAACCAGGACCAGAACTAGAACTAGGACCTGGACTAGAACCAGGACCTGGACTAGAACCAGGACCAGGACTAGAACCAGGACCAGAACTAGAACTAGGACCTGGACTAGAACCAGGACCAGGACTAGAACCAGGACCAGAATTAGAACCAGGACCAGGACTAGAACCAGGACCAGGACTAGAACCAGGACCAGAACTAGAACCAGGACCAGGACTAGAACCAGGACCAGGACTAGAACCAGGACCTGGACTAGAACCAGGACAGGAAACAAGAGGAACTGTTTGGGTTGATTTTAACTCAAATATATCTAAAAAAAAAAAAAACTTTGTTTGATTTATAAAAGATAAAAATATATTTGATTAAATATTTAAAAGAAAAAAAAAACAATGTTGGAAAAATTTATAAAAATTATAATATATAAAATATGTAACATTTATTTAATCTATTCACATAATTTTAATAATTTATTAAAGTATTTAAACCCTTTACAAAAACTATTATAAATTAAAGCAGATCACAACTATTCCTGGTCAAATAAAGGTTCATGAATAAAAAATATCAAATATTTAACTCTTTAAAATGTAAAAAAAAAAAAAAAAAAACAATAAAAAATTAAAATACAAAAATATAAACATAAAAATAAACCATCGCCTCTGTAAAATACAGTAGTAATAACTCAGTTATATTTGGACTGATTCAGTAAAAAGAAAATCAGGATTCATCTGATTCTTTTCACCAGCAGCTGTTGATTAGGACCCGGATGTTCATTGAACACAGCGCGGTGAAGAAATCCTGATTTTTCTGTCATTCTGACGCGTTTTAAAGCAGCTACCGGATGTAAATGATCGCGTAACGGAGCGGAAAGCCCCGGTACCGAACACCGACTCGTTGTTTCCTTATTGAAGGCTCCCAGACCGTTTAAAGCCATCATCTGATCCATATTTTTTATCTCTGACGACTCACCTTTGATTTATTTTCTGTTTCTGTTTCTTCTGCTTCTTCTTCTTCTCCCGGGTCAAACAGCTTTAACGAACCGCTGCCGCCACCTGCTGGTCACCAGCTGTAACTACAGCCAAAACCAGCCTCCTGTTCACCTAAAACACCTGAAAACAGGTGACCCTGTGAGGGAAAGTCACCGAAACACCTGGAACCACGAAGCTTCAACCATAGAGTATTTTTAAAGCTCATTAAAAGGATTTTTTTGTTGATATTTTATAAACATTTCACTCTTCTTATGGTTAGGGTTTATTTTTACTTCAAACCGTCTGTTTTTTAATTTATTTTATTCCGTTTTTCAGTTTCCTTTTTAAAATCTTTTTCACGTTTACCTCACTTTTTCCATATTTGTAAAATTAAAATACATTTATAAATTGCTACATTTTTCCTACATTCTTTGATTTTTAAAACATTTGAGTAAAAGTTTCAGGTTCAGGCTGCAGATCCAAACTCAGAGCAGGTGATCAGATACGACCTCCTGACTCAGGAAATAAAAAACAATTATTCTAATAAAACAGCAAAGCAGCAAATCAAACAGCTCACATTTCCTGTTTCGTCGTAACCTGATATGACTTCTGAAATGATTCCTGTTTGTTTGATTTATTTTTGTCCTGCAGCAGCCGAACAGAACAGGCTAGAATCAAACAGGAACTGGAGAGTTGGTTTAAGAATAATGAGCAATAATCACATCCATCCATCCATCTATAATCAGCAAACTAACCGTCCATCTGTCCAGCCAGCAGCCAATCAACCAATCAATCTAGGGTTATTTACAGTGACATTACTGATCAAGTCTCCACTCTTAGTGTTGGAATGGATGAAATGTCTTGATATTACATCAGACGGTCCAAACTGTATTTACTGCCTTTCCATTGGAAACAGCTGAGTGCTGACTGAAGGAGGAGAAGAACAGAAGGAGGGATGAAAACGTGGAGGAGGGAGGGGTTTGTTCACCAGAGGACTAACGAGGAGAGACGGACTTCAGATGCAGATCAGCAGCTCACACAGCAACATCCATGGTTCAAGTCATGGTAACAAAACTGATCTACTTCACGGTGAACGGGATCCCAGAGCAGGCCGAGTTCCTCATCGACTGTCCTGCTCAGGAGGTCAAAGGTAAGAGCTTCATGACAGGATGAGGGGAAACCACCAGGTCTTTAAATCCTCACAGGGTCCACTAGAACCAGGATCCCTCTCTGTGTAGATGTTTTATTATAAGATTTGAAACAATGCAGTGGATAAACAACCACTTCTGCTGAGAGTTTATTAACCATCATTTAGTTTAGTGGTCCTCATGGATCTAAAGCTGTGGTCATTAGAGGATGGGGTCTGGTTTGGGAGCCTCAAGGTCTCAGCTCTTCAGCGTGACCTGGAGTGACTGGATGATGGATGGATGATGGATGGATAATGGATGGATGATGGATGGATGAAGGATAGATGGATAATGGATGATGGATGGATGATGGATGGATGGATGATGGATGGATGGATGATGGATGGATGAAGGATAGATGGATAATGGATGATGGATGGATGATGGATGGATGGATGGATGATGGATGGATGGATGATGGATGGATAATGGATGATGGATGGATGGATAATGGATGATGGATAATGGATGATGGATGGATGATGGATGGATGATAGATGGATGGTTGGATGATGGATGATGGATGGATGATGGATGGATGATGGATGGATGATGAAGGATGATGGAAGGATGATGGATGGATGATGGATGGATGATGGATGGATGATGGATGGATGATGGATGGATGATGGATGGATGATGGATGGATGGATGGATGGATGGATGGAGGGAGGGATGATGGATGGATGGATGGATGATGGATGGATGGATGATGGATGGATGGATGGATGATGGATGGATGATGGATGATGGATGATGGATGGATGATGGATGATGGATGATGGATGATGGATGGATGGATGGATGATGGATGGATGGATGATGGATGGATGATGGATGATGGATGGATGATGGATGATGGATGGAGTGATGGATGATGGATGGTTGATGGATGATGGAGGGATAGATGGATGGATGATGGATGAAGGATAGATGGATGATGGATGATGGATGGATGAAGGATGGATGATGGATGGATGAAGGATAGATGAATGATGGATGATGGATGGATGATGGATGGATGGATGGATGATGGATGGATGGATGATGGATGGATAATGTATGATGGATGGATGGATAATGGATGATGGATAATGGATGATGGATGGATGATGGATGGATGATGGATGGATGATGGATGATGGATGGATGATGGATGATGGATGGATGGATGGATGATGGATGATGGATGGATGGATGGATAATGGATGATGGATGAATGGATGGATGGATGGATGGATGATGGATGGATGATGGATGGATGATGGAAGGATGATGGATGGATGATGGATGGATGATGGATGGATGATGGATGGATGATGGAAGGATGATGGAAGGATGATGGATGGATGATGGATGGATGATGGATGGATGATGGATGGATGATGGATGATGGATGGATGATGGATGATGGATGATGGATGATGGATGGATGAAGGATAGATGGATAATGGATGATGGATGGATGATGGATTGGATGATGGATGATGGATGATGGATGATGGATGGATGATGGATGATGGATGATGGATGGATGGATGATGGATGATGGATGATGGATGGATGGATGATGGATGGATGAGGAAGGATGATTGATGGATGATGGATGGATGATGGATGGATGATGGATGGATGATGGATAGATGGATAATGGATGATGGATGGATGATGGATGGATGATGGATGGATGATGGAAGGATGATGGATGGATGATGGATGGATGATGGATGGATGATGGATGGATGATGGATGGATGATGGATGATGGATGGATGATGGATGATGGATGGATGATGGATGATGGATGATGGATGATGGATGGATGAAGGATGATGGATGATGGATGATGGATGGATGATGGATGGATGGATGGATGATGGATGGATGGATGATGGATGGATGATGGATGATGGATGATGGATGGATGATGGATGATGGATGGATGATGGATGGATGATGGATGATGGATGGATGATGGATGGATGATAAATGGATGATGGAAGGATGATGGATGGATGATGGATGGATGATGGATGATGGATGGATGGATGATGGATGATGGATGGATGGATGATGGATGGATGGATGGATGATGGATGGATGGATGGATGATGGATGGATGATGGATGGGTGGATGGATGTTGGATGGATGATTGATGGATGATGGATGGATGATGGATGGATGATGGATGATGGATGGATGGATGGATGATGGATGGATGGATGATGGATGGATGGATGATGGATGGATGGATGGATGATGGATGGATGGATGATGGATGGATGGATGGATGATGGATGATGGATGGATGGATGGATGATGGATGGATGGATGGTTGATGGATCATGGATGGATGATGGATGGATGATGGATGGATGATGATGGATGATGGATGATGGATGGATGGATGGATGGATGGATGGATGATGGATGGATGATTGATGGATGATGGATGGATGATGGATGGATGGATGATGGATGGATGGATGGATGATGGATGATGGATGATGGATGGATGATGGATGGATGATGGATGGATGGATGGATGAATGATGGATGGAGGATGGATGGAGGATGGATGATGGATGGATGGATGGATGGATGATGGATGGATGATGGATGGATGATGGATGATGGATGGATGATGGATGGATGATGGATGGATGGATGATGGAGGAAGGATAGATGGATAATGGATGATGGATGGATGATGGATGATGGATGATGGATGATGATGGAAGGATGATGGATGATGGATGGATGATGGATGATGGATGGATGGATGGATGATGGATGGATGATGGATGGATGGATGGATGGATGGATGATGGATGATGGATGATGGATGGTGGATGGATGATGGATGGTGGATGATGGATGGATGGAGGGAGGATGGATGATGGATGATGGATGGATGGATGATGGATGGATGGATGATGGATGATGGATGATGGATGGATGATGGATGGATGATGGATGGATGGATGATGGATGATGGATGGATGGATGATGGATGGATGATGGATGGATGATGGAAGGATGATGGATGGATGATGGATGGATGGAGGATAGATGGATGGATGATGGATGAAGGATAGATGGATAATGGATGATGGATGGATGATGGATGGATGATGGATGGATGATGTATGATGATGGTGGATGATGGATGGATGATGGATGACTGATGGATGGATGATGGATGGATGATGGATGTTGGATGGATGGATGATGGATGGATGGATGATGATGGATTGATGATGGATGGATGGATGATGGATGATAGGTGGATGGTGGATGGATGAGATGGGTGGATGATGGATGGATGATGGATGATGGATGATGATGATGGATGATGGATGATGGATGATGGATGGATGATGGATGGTGGATGGATGGATGGATGATGGATGATGGATAGATGGATAATGGATGGATGATGGATGGATGCTGGATGATGGTGGATGATGGATGATGGATGGATGGATGATGGATGGATGATGATGGATGATGGATGGATGGATGATGGATGGATGGATGATGGATGGATGGATGGATGATGGATTGATGATGGATGGATGGATGGATGGATGGATGATGGATGATGGATGATGGATGGATGGATGATGGATGATGGATGATGGATGGATGGATGATGGATGGATGGATGATGGATGGAGATTGATGGATGGATGATGGATGATGGATGGATGGATGGATGAAGGATGGATGATGGATGGATGAAGGATAGATGGATGATGGATGGATGGATGATGGATGATGGATGATGGATGGATAATGGATGATGGATGAATGGATGGATGGATGGATGGATGGATGGATGGATGAAGGATAGATGGATGGATGATGGATGATGGATGGATGGATGATGGATGATGGATGGATGGATGATGGATGGATGATGGATGATGGAAGGATGATGGATGGATGATGGATGGATGATGGAAGGATGATGGATGGATGATGGATGGATGGATAATGGATGATGGATGAATGGATGGATGGATGGATGGATGGATGGATGGATGATGGATGGATGGATGATGGATGGATGATGGATGGATGGATGGATGGATGATGGCTGTGGATGGATGATGGATGATGGATGGATGATGGATGATTGATGGATGGATGATAAAGGGATGATGGATGGATGATGGATGGATGATGGATGGATGATGGATGGCTGATGGATGGATGATGGATGATGGATGGATGTGTGTATGGATGATGGATGGATGATGGATGATGGATGGATGATGGATGGATGATGGATGATGAATGGATGATGGATGATGGATGATTGATGGATGGATGATGGATGGATGATAGATGGATGATGGATAATGGATGATGGATGGATGATGGATGGATGAAGGATAGATGGATGGATGATGGATGAAGGATAGATGGATAATGGATGATGGATGGATGATGGATGGATGATGGATGGATGATGGATGGATGATGGATGGATGATGGAAGGATGATGGATGGATGATGGATGGATGATGGATGGATGATGGAAGGATGATGGATGGATGATGGATGGATGATGGATGGATGATGGAAGGATGATGGATGGATCATGGATGGATGATGGATGGATGATGGATGGATGATGGAAGGATGATGGATGGATGATGGATGGATGATGATGGATGGATGATGGATGGATGGATGGATGGAGGGATGATGGATGATGGATGGATGATGGATGGATGAAGGATAGATGGATGGATGATGGATGAAGGATAGATGGATAATGGATGATGGATGGATGATGGATGGATGAAGGATGGATGATGGATGGATGAAGGATAGATGGATGATGGATGGATGGATGATGGATGAAGGATAGATGGATGATGGATGATGGATGGATGAAGGATGGATGATGGATGGATGATGGATGGATGATGGAATGATGATGGATGGATGATGGATGGATGATGGATGATGGATGGATGATGGATGGATGATGGATGGATGAAGGATAGATGAATGATGGATGGATGGATGGATGATGGATGGATGGATGGATGATGGATGGATGGATGATGGATGGATAATGTATGATGGATGGATGGATAATGGATGATGGATAATGGATGATGGATGGATGATGGATGGATGATAGATGGATGATGGATGGATGAAGGATAGATGGATAATGGATGATGGATGGATGGATAATGGATGATGGATAATGGATGATGGATGGATGATGGATGGATGGATGATGGATGATGGATGATGGATGGATGGATGATGGAAGGATGATGGATGGATGATGGATGGATGATGGAAGGATGATGGATGGATGATGGATGGATGATGGATGGAGGATAGATGGATAATGGATGATGGATGGATGATGGATGGATGGATGATGGATGATGGATGGATGATGGATGGATGGATGATGGATGGATGGATGATGGATGGATGAAGGATAGATGGATAATGGATGGATGATGGAAGGATGATGGATGATGGATGGATGATGGATGGATGATGGATGGATGATGGAAGGATGATGGATGGATGATGGATGGATGATGAAGGATGATGGATGGATGATGGATGGATGGATGATGGTTGATGGATGATGGATGGATGGATGATGGATGAAGGATAGATGGATAATTGATGATTGATGGATGATGGTGGATGGATGATGGATGGATGGATGGATAATGGATGATGGATGAATGGATGGATGGATGGATGGATGATGGATGGATGATGGATGTTTGATGGATGATTGATGGATGGATGATGGATGGATGGAGGATGGATGGATGATGGATGATGGATGATGGATGGATGGATGGTGGATGATGGATGATGGATGGATGGATGATGGATGATGGATGATGGATGGATGGATGATGGGTGATGGATGGATGATGGATGGATGATGGATGGATGATGGATGGATGATGGAAGGATGATGGATGGATGATGGATGATGGATGGATGATGGATGGATGATGGATGGATGATGGAAGGATGCAGGATGGATTATGGATGATTGATGGATGGATGATGGATGATTGATGGATGGATGATGGATGATGGATGATGGATGGATGGATGGATGATGGATGGATGATGGATGGATGATGGATGGATGGATGGATGATGGATGGATGATGGATGGATGGATGGATGATGGATGGATGATGGATGGATGATGGATGGATGATGGATGGATGATGGATGGATGATGGATGGATGATGGATGGACGTTTGGTGTAGAGATCGACTCATAATTAGAAAACGAGGACCAGTCGTCCAGCGTCCCAGAACAAGCGTTAGAAAACCTCCAGAGAGGAACTAAGGCCTCTGTAACCGGTCCAGACCTTCTTCCCAGATCTGTTCCGGTCTGCAGCTGAGGCGGGACCCCATGACATCCTGAAACTCTACAGCCCCAAAGGAAACATCATCAACATCTCCCCAAACCTGGAGCCCAACAGCCCCGCCTCCTGCTACAAGCTGGAGGTGGTGGCCGCCGACTGCAACAGAGAGCCGTTAGGTAGTCCTCATCAGCACCGTCGGCTCAGACTCCATCAAAACCCTCACACTCCTGTCTTCGTGTCATTCCAAGGTGCAGGGCTCGCCGGTTCACTGGGATTCGATCTATCGTCCATGGAGAAACGGTAAAGAGGGACGAGATCAGAGTGAGGAGACTTTAAAGGGATATTTGGATCACTAGTCTACAGGACAATATCTAGAAAACGACTTCCTGTTTCTAGAGGCTCCGCCCACTCTGAGTGATGTCAGCAGTGGGTGTGGTTCTTACTGTAGGCACTTCAGAGTGACCCAGACATCCCTTTAGATTAATAATAAAGAAACAGCTGTTTCCTGATGCTTGTTATTGTAGCTGCAGCCTGTACAACTTTAAACAAATCTGATTGGTTCCAGACTCCAGAGCCTGGAGAGGAAAGTCCTGATGGAACCAGGTGAGACGCCTGCTGTCGTCTACCAGATGAAGAAGCAGGTGGACTCGTTCCGGGAGAAACTGGAGGTAAAACATCCAATTAAAACGGACCAAATCAGCCATAAAGCTCCGATTCAATCAGAAACATTCTCAAAATCACTGGGAGCAGAACAGGCTGCCACCAGGAGGCGCTGTTCGAAAAATATTGTTATTACTGTATGAAAATCCCCTAAGAGTATCTCTAAACGCCACTCAGGACCAGGGGTCTGAAGGGCCTCATGTGGCCCCTGAGCCACAGTGGTCTGTCCAGTGTGTTTCTCTTTAAATCCAGTCTAATGACTTCCAGAGCGTGGAACATCTCAGCTGGCTCGGCTTCTTCAAAGATCTGTCAGAGAGAACGCGCAAACCGTCGCCGTTCTACCACAAGAGGGCGCTGCACAAAACCAGGGTGGAGTGTGAACACGTGCGGGAAAAGTTTGTCCAGATGAGGTGAGTCAGAGTGTGAACGCAGCAGGAGGAAGACTCAGGTGGTGAAGGTTCTCGTCTCACCTGCAGCTCTCTGGAGGTGTCGGAGGAGGTGAGGCAGTACCTGAAGACACCGACCTTCGATAACTGGTACGTGTAGACGCTAACAGAGTTACGTGTCGGATGTGGACTCGGTGTTCGTCTTTGTGATCAGAAACAACAGAGCAGCTGCTTCTGAAGAGGAGGAGGACCTTTTCTTCTGATTCATCTCCATATGAATGGGTCGTCAGAGGGCTGCAGGCTGAAGGGTCTTTAGAAAATCAGCGGCCGTGTTTGAAGTGAGGCTCGTCTGAAGGTTCGTTTGTCCCAAAGCTTTCAAAGCAAACCCCTTAGTGAAGAGGAGGAGCCTCTAGGATCAGTGAGCTGATCCAGGACTCCTCTGGACCAATCGGCCTGACCAGCCTAAAACTAATGAGCAACACTGCCCCCATCTGGATTCTCACTGGCCAGACTGGGATGCTACAACAGTCTGGTTGTGTCTGTGTGCTGTTGAACGTCCTCTGTTGTCTCCTGTAACGTTGTGGTACTGGACCACACTGGTCCAGATCTGTCTCTGTGTTTGTCTGATTACTAGTAAATGAACAAAACTCTCAGGATGTGATCACTGGATGAACATCTACAACTCAATGTTTGGAGTCAACCCATTGAAGATGGCCGCCGCAGCTAATAGCAAACACTGATTGTGACTGAGTTGATTTACAGGTTCTGTGTTTTAATCTGACGTTTTATCCAACGTTCCTCCCACCTGTTTCTGTTCTTCTCTGTATCCTGTGACACGTTGGCTCAGATAGACCTGAAGGACCTCTGAAGCAGGATGTTTGTGTCTCCAGGCAGTGGGAGGATGCAGAGATCATGGTGCTCCTGCAGGTCATGTACATGGACCTGGACCTGATGACGACCTTCAACATCGAGCCGGAGGTTCTGCAACAGTTCCTGTTCGAGGTCTACCGAAGATACAACAACATCCCCTTCCACAACTTCAAGCACTGTTTCTGTGTGACCCAGATGGTGAGGTGATGTCTAGGATAGGCTCTTACAGCAGCTCCGATCTGAGCTGACCAATCACATCGTCTCTCTGACCTGACCAATCACATCGTCTCTCTGAGCTGACCAATCACATCGTCTCTCTGACCTGACCAATCACATCGTCTCTCTGACCTGACCAATCACATCGTCTCTCTGAGCTGACCAATCACATCGTCTCTCTGACCTGACCAATCACATCGTCTCTCTGAACAGATGTACGGTCTGATCTGGCTGACGGACCTGAGGACCAAGATGGCCGCCGTGGACCTGCTGATCATGCTGACCTCTGCCGTCTGTCATGACCTTGACCACACAGGATACAACAACGCGTACCAGGTAGTCACCTGATCTCACCTGTTGACCCTCTGGAGGGCGCTGTGGTTAAATCAACCGTTCCTTCAACCTTTACATTTCGGTTGATTTTTACTTGTTTTTCTTCCATTTGAACATTTTAGAAGGATTTTGTTTTATAACGTTTTAATTTTAAATGACTATTTTGTTTACATTATGTAGGAATGAAGTTGATTTCTTTAGACATTTATTCTGTTTAACGTTTACATTTATGTTTTTTGTTCAATATTTGATTTAGTTTTCTAGTTTCTTTGTTTAAACATGAGTTTTTATTCATTTTTATTATGAATACATTTTTGATTCTTGGTTCTTTTTAACTTAAGTATATCATTTGTTTTTTAAAATGTCATTACATTTATTTGGTTTACTTGTTTAAACATTTGTACATTTTAACCTTTAAAATGACTTTTAAATTTTTTATTTAATTCCAGTTTTGAACGTTTGTACTTTAACATTCTGTAGTTTTTCTGTTATAAACGTATTTTATTTCGTTTACTTGAGGAGGACACCTTTCTAAAGGAACCCTGAAGGTTAACCCGGCTCTTTATCTTCCATCTGCAGCTGATGTCTGACTCTAACAGGAAGTGACATCATGTTTTGGTTTTACTGTTGTTTCTTTTGAAACTTTTACAGATTGTTGCTGAAGCTGAGGGGAGTTCTGAGTGCTTACAGGACAGTCTGTTCTAAAGCAGGTCAGCTGGAGGCTGCAGCAGCACCAGGATCCCTGATGTTTCACAGAAATAAAGAAAACAGATTCAATTTTGGAGCATTTTTTACTTAATGACTCCAGAGGGGAGAAGATTAAACTGATGTCTGATGATTAAAAATGTGCTCTGTGAGTTTTTGGACTATTTTTCTTATTTTTTTAGATAAACGCACAAACAGAACTTGCTCTTCGATACAACGACATCTCTCCTTTGGAGAACCATCACTGCGCCGTGGCCTTTGAAATACTGGAGAGGGTGAGAACAAGCAATCCTGTTTGTTTCTAACTTTTTGTCTGAACTGTTTAAATTTGACTGGAGGAATCTGTTTCTGTTGATTGGTGTTTTTTTCATAGAAAGAGAGCAACATCTTCAGAAACCTGTCCCCGGATCAGTACAAACGGATCAGGGAGGGAATAATAAAGTGAGCTGATCTCCCTAACGAGCTCGTTAGGCTCCTGTTCTGGTCACAGTGGTTGTTTTGTTTGAAACGATGATGTAATCACAGATGCATTCTGGCCACTGACATGACGAGACACAGCGAGGTCCTCAACAAGTTCAAGGCCATCCTGCCTACTTTTGACTTCAGCAACAAGGAAAACAAAGACCTGGTAAAACAAAAACACCAAAACTTTAACAGAATCATCGAGTCACATTTAGATGTTGTTTTCAACACAAAGAGGGGTCACCTCTTAAGAACGCAGCCTTAAAAGGTTATGAGGGTCATTCTGAAGGAGCTTCTATCAGTCATTTATCTGGAGTCTCTAGAAAGAGGAAATAGTCTTCTGACTGGAGCAATACTCATGGCTAGTAGTTAGCTAACCTCTACAGTTAGAACTCTATATTACCTGTTAGCTAACCTCTACAGTTAGAACTCTATATTACCTGTTAGTTAACCTCTACAGTTAGAACTCTATATTACCTGTTAGCTAACCTCTACAGTTAGAACTCTATATTACCTGTTAACTAACCTCTACAGTTAGAACTCTATATTACCTGTTAGCTAACCTCTACAGTTAGAACTCTATATTACCTGTTAGTTAACCTCTACAGTTAGAACTCTATATTACCTGTTAGCTAACCTCTACAGTTAGAACTCTATATTACCTGTTAGCTAACCTCTACAGTTAGAACTCTATATTACCTGTTAG
>SSNR01000097.1:865470-883731 GCA_006937965.1 Callopanchax toddi | reverse complement strand
TAACCTCTACAGTTAGAACTCTATATTACCTGTTAGTTAACCTCTACAGTTAGAACACTATATTACCTGTTAGCTTATCTCTACAGTTAGAACACTATATTACCTGTTAGTTAACCTCTACAGTTAGAACTCTATATTACCTGTTAGCTAACCTCTACAGTTAGAACTCTATATTACCTGTTAGCTAACCTCTACAGTTAGAACTCTATATTACCTGTTAGCTAACCTCTACAGTTAGAACTCTATATTACCTGTTAGCTAACCTGCACGCTGGATGTTTGTTCAGCTCATGATGGTCCTGATCAAGGTGAGCGATATTTCTAACGAGGCTCGGCCCATGGAGGTGGCAGAACCCTGGCTGGATTGTCTTCTACAGGAATTCTTCAATCAGGTACCAACGTGCTGCACTCCTCTGGAGTAACGACATTGCAGCCCTGCGTAAACAAACAAACAAACAAACAAACAAACAAACAAAACCCTCCTGAACTCCAGGAGGAACCAGGTGTGTTGACCTGTAAAAGAACTGGTTTAAATCACTAAATAGTCTCAAACCATAAAGAGTCCAAAGAGCTGCCAGCTGAGGGCAGTCACCATACTGGTGGTTACCATGGTGACCCTGAGGGCAGCAGCTTCAACATTTCTGTTGAATTTGGTTCTCTTTACACATTTTGTACATTAAACATCAAACCAAAGCCTCCATCTGACAGATTCAATCATGACAATGTTGGATTTTGATGTCTCAGCTACATTTACACAATTTAGTTTTTCTTCAGAAATTCTCCATTTGAACTCCGATGGTCTGTTTGTCCTCAGAGTGACGTGGAGAAGCTTGAAGGCCTCCCAGTGTCTCCGTTCATGGACAGAGACAAAGTGACTAAACCTTCCTCTCAGATCGGTTTCATCAGGTTTGTCCTCCTGCCCCTTTTCATAGAACTGGCCAACCTCTTCCCCTGCCTGGAGGTGAGACACCAACCCAACGCAAGGCAGCAGATCCACCAGAAACATTCAATCAGTCACTTCATTATTAACTACTATTCATCCATTCTGCAGCAACACATCATCGACCCGGTGAGAAAAGCCCTTGATTACTACACAGAGATGGAGAAAGCTCTGGAGAGGGGCCAGCAGAACCGGGCTCAGAATGACAAGGACAAGGACGCACCAAGACCTGATCCTGGAGCCAACGGCTCAAAACCACCAGCTCAGAGATCCCAGAAGACCAGCTAAACACCAGGTTTCAGCTTCATCTGAAATGTGTTTGGGTTCATTAAACACGTCTCCAGTTCTCTAAATGAATCTATTAATAAAGGTTCTATTAACATGGACTCGTCTCCAGATGTGGG
The DNA here is from genome assembly GCA_006937965.1 of Callopanchax toddi. Lineage (NCBI taxonomy): Eukaryota > Metazoa > Chordata > Actinopteri > Cyprinodontiformes > Nothobranchiidae > Callopanchax > Callopanchax toddi. Next base: position 882,388 of record SSNR01000097.1, on the reverse strand, counting down.
TACCAAACCATCCAGTGTTTAAAAATAGAACATGTACTGTGTTCAGACACTTTAGTAACCTTAACCCTAACCCTTATGTACTCTAGTTTAAAGGTTCAGTGTGTAACAGCTGCTGCCATCTAGTGGTCACGTTGTAGACATTCAGTGTTTATGTTGTGACTAATGAATCCATCGAGGAGAAAACAAGCAGCTCCGGATGTTTAGTTGATTTTTGGTTTGTCCTGGATTTCCTTTGCTTCTTTGTGACTGATTTGATTCATTTAAATGTTACTTCAGGCTCTAATATTTACTTTTTGCATAGAATAAATAAAACCTAGTTTTCAGAAATGTTTTCTGTTAAACCTCCCAGGTGACTGAATTGACAGCAGCTGATTCTTAAACTCGTCTTCTACTCATCTTAACAGAAGTATGACTGAAGGATGAGTGGAAGAAGAGGCAAAAAAGTTTTTTAAAGGTCCATATCCATCCCTCTCTCTCCACTCTGAGTCAGTTCTTCTACATCTCAATAACAGGTCAAAGGTCAACGCTCTGCCTTGGTCAAACTGACCCTGACTTTAAGGTCAGCTGTTGTTCTTCATCCAACCTCCAGAAGATAAACTTTACTTTCTGGGCGGGGCAGTTCTCTAAGCCCCGCCCATCTCTCTTCTCATTGGTGGGTCTTCAGGGTCTCAGATGAAGGGAGGAACTCGTTGATCAACCATCTAACTGCCGTGCTTTGCTTGTAGCTTCACCGTAACTGTTAGCTAACGTTTGTGAGGATGAGCGCTCCGTGGTTTTTAAAGGGCGGGTTCAGGTAGACAAAGGTGCTCTGATTGGCTCTGTCCTCTAGAGGGGAGTGGTCTATTCCCTTCTTGACGTCAGTAGGGGAAAGATTTAGAACCCACCCGTTTTAGCATTAGCTCAAAACACATTTCCCAGAAATGAGAATCAGGAAGTGAAAACGGTGAAAACCTTTGGGTCTCAGACCGTCTCTGGACTGATCTGATGTTAGAAGGTCTTTAGAAGGGAATTCATCCGAACATGGGACCTTTAATTAAACTAATTTAAACAACTTTAAACAAAAGTTGAAAGTATTTTCACACGTTGGCCTTTTTCAGGATGTAGATTTGATATTTTTATGCTCTCCTAAATCATTCAACAGAAAATGACTTCAGCATGACTTTAAGAAAATATTGATTTAACAAAAAGCTTTTGAAGTTAAAACTCCAAAACATTTAAAAAAAGATCATGATCAGCTGGAACAAACTTTCTATTTGTTTTTGATTTGATTGAACTATTAAAGCTTTAAACATCAGACTAATGTTCTGATCAGAAATCAGGAATCGGTTCTGATTGATTTGTTTTTTTTAACCAGTCATTTTGGGAACTTTATTCTTTAAAAGTCGTCACTGAAATATTTAGTTGATTTTTGTTTTTAGTTCCATCTTTTGAAGTTTTTTAAAAGTTTACCTTTAACTTTCAGTAGAATTTTAAAGTATGTTTACTAATTTAAACATTTGTACCTTTTAGAGTTCTGATTATTTTGAATGCGTTTTATTTTGTTTTCTAGTTTACTTTTAAAACTTTCTACTTTTAATTAAATCTTTTTTCTTACTTTCTTTACTTTTTGTAGAACATTTTTGTAAAGTTTCAGGTTCTAATTTTATTATGATTATTATTATTATTATAGCTTTTTAAAATAAATTTATTACAGTCATTTTCTCTTGACACTATGTTGGAGTTAATAAAGTTGCGAGAAAGAAAAAAAATATATAAAAAAAGGTCAAAGGGGGAGGGGCGTGTTCACAGTCCTCCCACCTGATTGGACGGTGCGTAAACACGCCTGTTTCCCGGCGACCAATCGCTGTGTGAGAAGGGTCCGGAGGCTCCGCCCCCCGGCTCGTGCTCGGTACTAAAGCGGGAGCAGGTGGGCTGAGCCAATCAGAAGCGAGCTGAGAGGATCAAAGGAGACATGGACGCGCTGGTGGCCGCGGTGGATCAGGGCACGAGCTCCACGAGGTTTCTGGTGAGTGACGTCATCCTCCATTCATTCCTGTCAGCTGCGGGGTCCGGGAGGGGTCAAAGGTCAAAGTCTGCTCTGTCTGTGGAGGATAAAGGTTTGAAACTTGTGACTAAATCAACTCTTTGTCTTTGATTTTGATAAGTTCACTCTTTACTATCAGAGAACCGTGAACTGTCCCTTTATTCTTCATCATAAATCAGTCAAACAGCAACGCTCCAACCTGTCAATCATCTGGACGATTTAACCCTTTAATGCTTGTTTTGTTTTATAATGACGTCGTTTAGAGGATTAGATTATTATCAGTTTATAAATATCAATAAATAAATCACTTTATTCAGATCTTCTACCAGATTTAACTCGTTCTAAAAGTCATTGAATCAAATCCTGATTATTGATTATTGGATGGTTTGAAGTGAACTAATGAAAACCTGTGAAGTGACTCTGTTATCGCTGAAGGTTAAAGCAGCTCTTCATCCTCCGCCTGCAGCTGGAGTCTGACTCCAACAGGAAGTGATGTCATGTTGAGTCTCCAGCCCGTTATCACCTTCAGCTGATTGTTGAGAAGTGAAGGGAGTTCTGCTCCCAGAACAGTTTGTTCTAAAGTGGAGAGTTCCTTACCTGAACAATCAGAGACTGAGACGACACCAAAGCTGATCCTGGATCAGCTTCCAGGGAGCGAACGGCTCAAACAGCCAGGATGTCAAACAACACGAGCCTCCGAGGCTGAGTCCAACTGATGATGATGATGATGATAAATGATCAGAGAAGTCAAATCGACTGGAACTAGTCGATTAAAACTAAAAGAAATTTAAAAACCCAGAAACCAAAAGGAGAAAAAAAGAAATCAACAGAAAAAAATAAAATAATAAAAAACATCAGCTGTTTACACACGAGAACAGAGAATTAATAGAAAAGATGGAAAAAAGACTTAATGAAAGACAGAAAAAAGAAATCTCCTCAGATAGTAGTGTATTTACCCATAATGCACCAGGCTAACCCCCTGCCTCTGACGTTGTCGTAGATGTTTTGTAACCTGTGGGATTTCCACTGTTTCAGACTCCGCTGGGTTTAAACAGCTGGAAACTCCCTGACTCAGCACTTTTAAATGACCTTTGACCTTCAGCGAGGAGTTCCACTTTTACCTGGAGACAGAAGAGACCAGAACAAATAAAAACACTTAAATAAATCATCTCTATCCCAGGGGTTTCCACCAGGCTAACACTCCTACACCCAGGAGTTTAATTACCCATCATGCACCAGGATAACACTCCTACACCCAGGAGTTTAATTACCCATCATGCACCAGGATAACACTCCTACACCCAGGAGTTTAATTACCCATCATGCACCAGGATAACACTCCTACATAGGCTAGATGCACTATAACTTAGCTACAAGGCGGCCATCTTACCACAGTCAGCTGACGTTCTGCTCTCTATGGTAGCAGATAGAAGGTGAGTGGTCAAATTAACTAAAATACTCATAACTCGATGAAAAATGAACGGATTAACTAACGGTTTGCCTTATTACAAACCTTATTATGTATACAGTCTGAGTTTACCATCCATTACCGTTATATTTCACAGCCAGGTCTCTGACGTTTATAACAAAGGAAACTGTTTGAAAATTGGTTAAAATGGATCAAGTTAGAGGTATTTAATAGTACATGCTCCACTGACAGCAATGTTAAAAAAGGGGTCAGCTGTCTGTGGTAAGATGGCTGACATTGTTGCTACGTCGCAGTCCATTGGCGAAAAGCACAGGTAAGATATTATCTAGCCTTTTTATATGATATCTATGCACTGCTACACCCAGGTGTTTAATTACCCATCATGCACCAGGCTAACACCATGACTCTGACGTGTTTGTGGAAGTTTTGTAACCTTTGGCACTTCCAGTGATTCAGACTCATCGTCTCTCAGAAACATTTCCTGACTCAACATCTTCTAAAAGACGACCTTCAGGTTAGAAACCATGGAGCCTCCATTTCCCATCATGCCTTTATTTTGTGTTGAGAAACAATGGAGTTACAGTTGTTTCTATCAAACCTTGAATATCCCCTCCTGTTGTGACTCAGAGTCCTGAGTGATTCTCTCTCTGTCACTTTAAAGTTGACTGTTTTCTGACTGTTTATTTCCTGACTGTTTGTTTTCTGACTGTTTGTTTTCTGACTGTTTGTTTCCTGACTGTTTGTTTTCTGACTGTTTGTTTTCTGACTGTTTGTTTTCTGACTGTTTATTTTCTGACTGTTTGTTTTCTGACTGTTTGTTTTCTGACTGTTTGTTTTCTGACTGTTTATTTTCTGACTGTTTGTTTTCTGACAGTTTATTTTCTGACAATTTGTTTTCTGACAGTTTGTTTTCTGACTGTTTGTTTCCTGACTGTTTGTTTCCTGACTGTTTGTTTCCTGACTGTTTATTTTCTGTCTGTTTATTTCCTGACTGTTTATTTTCTGACTGTTTATTTTCTGACTGTTTATTTCCTGACTGTTTATTTCCTGACTGTTTATTTCCTGACTGTTTATTTCCTGACTGTTTATTTCCTGACTGTTTGTTTTCTGACTGTTTGTTTTCTGACTGTTTGTTTTCTGACTGTTTGTTTTCTGACTGTTTGTTTTCTGACTGTTTGTTTTCTGACTGTTTGTTTTCTGACTGTTTGTTTTCTGACTGTTTATTTTCTGACTGTTTATTTTCTGACTGTTTGTTTTCTGACTGTTTGTTTTCTGACTGTTTATTTTCTGACTGTTTGTTTTCTGACTGTTTGTTTTCTGACTGTTTGTTTTCTGACTGTTTGTTTTCTGACTGTTTGTTTTCTGACTGTTTATTTTCTGACAGTTTATTTTCTGACAATTTGTTTTCTGACAGTTTGTTTTCTGACTGTTTGTTTCCTGACTGTTTGTTTCCTGACTGTTTGTTTCCTGACTGTTTGTTTCCTGACTGTTTGTTTCCTGACTGTTTGTTTCCTGACTGTTTATTTTCTGTCTGTTTATTTCCTGACTGTTTATTTTCTGACTGTTTATTTTCTGACTGTTTATTTCCTGACTGTTTATTTTCTGACTGTTTATTTTCTGTCTGTTTATTTCCTGACTGTTTATTTTCTGACTGTTTATTTTCTGACTGTTTATTTTCTGACTGATTGTTTTCTGACTGTTTGTTTCCTGACTGTTTGTTTTCTGACTGTTTGTTTTCTGACTGTTTATTTTCTGTCTGTTTATTTTCTGACTGTTTGTTTCCTGACTGTTTGTTTCCTGACTGTTTGTTTTCTGACTGTTTATTTTCTGACTGTTTATTTTCTGACAGTTTATTTTCTGACAATTTGTTTTCTGACAGTTTGTTTTCTGACTGTTTATTTTCTGTCTGTTTATTTCCTGACAGTTTATTTTCTGACTGTTTATTTTCTGTCTGTTTATTTTCTGACTGTTTGTTTCCTGACTGTTTGTTTCCTGACTGTTTGTTTCCTGACTGTTTTCTGACTGTTTATGTTTCTCTGCAGGTTTTTAATGCAACAACAGCTGAGCTGATCAGCCATCACCAGGTCGAGGTGAAGCAGAGCTTCCCAAAGGAAGGGTAAGATCCACGAAGTCCTAAACCCTTTATTTGAAATCGATTAATTTAAAGCTGCACTCAACAGGTTGGTAAACAATGTAGCGTTTAACGTTTTAAAAAAAATGCCTCTTAACAACGTTCTAACATAGTACAGCTATAAATATATTGTGGAGATTAAAAAACCCTGAAAGAAATCAATAAAGTGGATGTCCTGCAGTTCTCCAAGTCTAACCCTGTTCCTAAAACCTGACTAAAGGCAGCAGCGTTATGGTAACACAGAGACTCAGATCTGGTCCTGATGCTGAGGATGGAGGATAAACTAGAAAACAATCGACCAATCACATCCAGGGAATCGGATGCTCTTCTTTTATGATGAAACTCTTTACTGAAATACTTTCTAAAAGTTTCCCCCACTGAGTGTTTTCTGCTCAGTTAAAGGACATTTCTGTTCTTTTCACTTTATTTGTATTTGTAGTAATTTTTTATAGTTGTACCTTTTAGCTTTTAATATTCTGATTCTTTTTTGTCTTTTTAAAATGTTTTCATTTAACTTACATGTAAAACATTAGAACTTTTTAACTTAAACCTACTTTTTGTTAGTTTCTTTTTTCACTTTTTGTAAAAGTTTCACGTTTTGGCTGCAAATCAAAATGTAAAACAAGAGTTTAAATGAGGCGACTTTAAAGGGTTAATAAACTTTATTCTTTATTCAAACTTTAAAGCCGTTAATGTTTAAATAGGTTGAAACGAGAGGCTGACCTGCAGCTAAAGGTTCAATTGAACAGCTTTATTTGTTCAGCAGCTAAAAATAAAACATGATCAAACTATTTCTGTATTTTTTCATTTAAAGGTTTAAAACTGAGGTTTTTGTCCCACGTCTCTAAAAGTCTAAAAGCCCCGGTCTGTGGCCCTCCGAGGTTTTTCTAATAAATTTGCCCCCTGAGTGAGAAACGTTTCTGCTGATTTAAAACAACCGGTTTTCATTCAGAGCTTCACTAAATTCATGTTTCCTCTTGTGACTTTAGTGGAAAACGTTCAGTGTTTCCTTTAAGTTCTTGTTTTTCTCAGTAAAGTTTGAGAAGGATGATGATCCTGAACCAGTCAGTGTTTTAGATGAATCAGTTCCTGCAGGTCTCTGAAGTTATAATTTAACTCTTTTATCCTTTGAACTTCAGCTGATCAGGTCAAAGTTTGGCTTTTATTTCAGCGTTGAGCAACGCGATGATTTACTACGTTCACTAATCACTAACCGCCACAAAGACCAGCTCTGAGCTGCAGAGGGAACAAAAAGTCAGGAACAATCCTCGAATATAAACACCTGTCTGTTGTTGACTTGTTTGATGTTTGTTTGTTGATGTTTGTTTGTTTGTTGTTGACCTGTTTGATGTTTATTTGTTTGTTGTTGACTTGTTTGATGTTTGTTTGTTGATGTTTGTTTGTTTGTTGTTGACCTGTTTGATGTTTATTTGTTTGTTGTTGACTTGTTTGATGTTTGTTTGTTGATGTTTGTTTGTTTGTTGTTGACCTGTTTGATGTTTATTTGTTTGTTGTTGACTTGTTTGATGTTTGTTTGTTGATGTTTGTTTGTTTGTTGTTGACCTGTTTGATGTTTATTTGTTTGTTGTTGACTTGTTTGATGTTTGTTTGTTGATGTTTGTTTGTTTGTTGTTGACCTGTTTGATGTTTATTTGTTTGTTGTTGACTTGTTTGATGTTTGTTTGTTGATGTTTGTTTGTTTGTTGTTGACTTGTTTGATGTTTATTTGTTTGTTGTTGACTTGTTTGATGTTTGTTTGTTTGTTGTTGACTTGTTTGATGTTTGTTTGTTGATGTTTGTTTGTTTGTTGTTGACCTGTTTGATGTTTATTTGTTTGTTGTTGACCTGTTTGATGTTTATTTGTTTGTTGTTGACTTGTTTGATGTTTGTTTGTTTGTTGTTGACCTGTTTGATGTTTATTTGTTTGTTGTTGACTTGTTTGATGTTTATTTGTTTGTTGTTGACTTGTTTGATGTTTGTTGATGTTTGTTTGTTTGTTGTTGACTTGTTTGATGTTTGTTTGTTGATGTTTGTTTGTTTGTTGTTGACTTGTTTGATGTTTGTTTGTTTGTTTGTTGTTGACCTGTTTGATGTTTATTTGTTTGTTGTTGACTTGTTTGATGTTTATTTGTTTGTTGTTGACCTGTTTGATGTTTATTTGTTTGTTGTTGACTTGTTTGATGTTTGTTTGTTGATGTTTGTTTTTGACCTGTTTGTTTGTTTGTTTGTTGTTGACTTGTTTGATGTTTATTTGTTTGTTGTTGACTTGTTTGATGTTTATTTGTTTGTTGTTGACTTGTTTGATGTTTATTTGTTTGTTGTTGACTTGTTTGATGTTTGTTTGTTGATGTTTGTTTGTTTGTTTTTGACCTGTTTGATGTTTGTTTGTTTTTGACCTGTTTGATGTTTGTTTGTTGTTGACTTGTTTGATGTTTATTTGTTTGTTGTTGACTTGTTTGATGTTTATTTGTTTGTTGTTGACTTGTTTGATGTTTATTTGTTTGTTGTTGACTTGTTTGATGTTTGTTTGTTGATGTTTGTTTGTTTGTTTTTGACCTGTTTGATGTTTGTTTGTTGTTGACTTGTTTGATGTTTATTTGTTTGTTGTTGACTTGTTTGATATTTATTTGTTTGTTGTTGACTTGTTTGATGTTTATTTGTTTGTTGTTGACTTGTTTGATGTTTGTTTGTTTGTTGTTGACTTGTTTGTTGACTTGTTTGATGTTTATTTGTTTGTTGTTGACTTGTTTGATGTTTATTTGTTTGTTGTTGACTTGTTTGATGTTTATTTGTTTGTTGTTGACTTGTTTGATGTTTGTTTGTTGTTGACCTGTTTGATGTTTATTTGTTTGTTATTGACTTGTTTGATGTTTGTTTGTTTGTTTTTGACCTGTTTGATGTTTGTTTGTTTGTTGTTGACTTGTTTGATGTTTATTTGTTTGTTGTTGACTTGTTTGATGTTTACTTGTTTGTTGTTGACTTGTTTGTTGACCTGTTTATTGTTGACCTGTCTGTTGTTGACTTGTTTGATGTTTACTTGTTTGTTGTTGACTTGTTTGTTGACCTGTTTGTTGTTGACCTGTCTGTTGTTGACTTGTTTGATGTTTACTTGTTTGTTGTTGACTTGTTTGTTGACCTGTTTATTGTTGACCTGTCTGTTGTTGACTTGTTTGATGTTTACTTGTTTGTTGTTGACATGTTTGTTGACCTGTTTGCTGCGTTCGGCTCAGATGGGTGGAGGAGGACCCGATGGAGATAATCCGGTCCGTGTACGAGTGCATGGAGAGGACCTGTGAGAAGCTCAGGGAGCTCAGCGTGGACTTGTCCAGGGTCAAAGGTGAGTCCACCAGAGAAGATGCTGCTGTAGAACAGTTCTGCAGACGTTCATGTTGTTGTTGATCCTCAGCTGTGGGAGTGACCAATCAGAGAGAAACCACCCTGGTCTGGGACAAAGAGACCGGAGAGCCACTCTACAACGCCATCGGTGAGTCCTGGTCCACCATGGAGGTCTCCTTAAACTTTATGTTCTAATAAAACACAGCAGACAACAAAATAAGAGCCTCTGTAGACACTTAGTTCTGACCTTTCATAATAAGAGCTTGTTAAGGGTCTGGGCCCTTTCTCACTGACAGCAACAAACTAGTGCTTTGTATTTATCAGATGGTTTTATCTTACAAATGATAATGTACCACTGAGGATAACAACAAACTACTTAGAGGGATGAACACTAGTCAGTCTCTGAGGTCACGGTAGAGGGAAAGAATACCAGCATAGAGGGAAGTGCACAAAGAGAGTACAGTAGAGTAGGGAAGGGAGGTCCGAGTCTAGAAGATGCTCTCTGAAGAGCTGGGTCTTCAGGAGTTTCTTGATGATAGACAGGGACGTTCAATGATGTTCAAGAAAGAGCCCCCAAAAGTCTCCAAATGTCTCTAAAATATCTCCAAAGAGTCTCCAAATATATCTAAAAATTCTCCAAAGATTCTCCAAATGTCTCTAAAATATCTCAAAAGAGTCTCGAAATGTCTGCAAAAAGTTTCCAAAGAGTCTCCAAATGTCTCTACAATTCTCCAAAGATTATCCAAATGTCTCTAAAAAGTCTCCAAAGAATCTCCAAATGTTTCTAAAATTCTCCAATCTCCAAATGTCTCTAAAAAGTCTCCAAAGAATCTCCAAATATTTCTAAAATTCTCCAGTCTCCAAATGTCTCTAAAAAGTCTCCAAAGAGTCTCAAAATGTCTCTAAAAAGTCTCCAAAGAATCTCCAAATGTTTCTAAAATTCTCCAGTCTCCAAATGTTTCTAAAAAGTCTCCAAAGAGTCTCAAAATGTCTCTAAAACGTCTCCAAAGAATCTCCAAATGTTTCTAAAATTCTCCAGTCTCCAAATGTCTCTAAAAAGTCTCCAAAGAGTCTCAAAATGTCTCTAAAACGTCTCCAAAGAATCTCCAAATGTTTCTAAAATTCTCCAATCTCCAAATGTCTCTAAAAAGTCTCCAAAGAATCTCCAAATGTTTCTAAAACTCTCCAAAGAATCTCCAAATGTTTCTAAAATTCTCCAGTCTCCAAATGTCTCTAAAAAGTCTCCAAAGAATCTCCAAATGTTTCTAAAATTCTCCAGTCTCCAAATGTCTCTAAAAAGTCTCCAAAGAGTCTCAAAATGTCTCTAAAAAGTCTCCAAAGAATCTCCAAATGTTTCTAAAATTCTCCAGTCTCCAAATGTTTCTAAAAAGTCTCCAAAGAGTCTCAAAATGTCTCTAAAACGTCTCCAAAGAATCTCCAAATGTTTCTAAAATTCTCCAGTCTCCAAATGTTTCTAAAAAGTCTCCAAAGAGTCTCAAAATGTCTCTAAAACGTCTCCAAAGAATCTCCAAATGTTTCTAAAATTCTCCAGTCTCCAAATGTCTCTAAAAAGTCTCCAAAGAGTCTCAAAATGTCTCTAAAAAGTCTCCAAAGAATCTCCAAATGTTTCTAAAATTCTCCAATCTCCAAATGTCTCTAAAAAGTCTCCAAAGAATCTCCAAATGTTTCTAAAATTCTCCAGTCTCCAAATGTCTCTAAAAAGTCTCCAAAGAGTCTCAAAATGTCTCTAAAAAGTCTCCAAAGAATCTCCAAATGTTTCTAAAATTCTCCAGTCTCCAAATGTTTCTAAAAAGTCTCAAAAGAGTTTCAAAATGTCTCTAAAAAGTCTCCAAGGATTCTCCAAATGTTCACCATGGTTGTCAGCTTCCCATGCTGTACACAGAAATGGTTGGTGATTCCAGTTGGAATGTTTGTCTCAGATGGTTTGAAATCTTTGTGACCCTCAGTGAGTTGATACAGAAAACGGATGGATGGATGTTTGAGATCTGGTTCTCTGTGTTGTAGTTTGGTTGGACCTGCGGACTCAGTCGACTGTAGAACGGCTCATCAATAAAACTCCAGGCAGAAGCAAGGACCACCTCAGGGTAGGAGATCCAGAACCAGGAGAGCCTGTGTTTGTAGGAAAAGGTTGAGTCAGAGTTGTTTTCCTGTTGTGTTTCTGCAGCAGAAGACTGGACTTCCCATCAGCACCTACTTCAGCGCCGTGAAGCTGCGCTGGCTGATGGACAACGTGGACGAGGTGCACCAGGCGGTTCTGAGTAAACGGGCCCTGTTTGGCACCGTGGACTCCTGGATCATCTGGGTAGGGGACCGCTGCTTCTAGGAGCAGGACTTTATTCACGATGTGTGGATTCACCTTTGACCTTTGCTTCAGTGCCTGACAGGAGGCAGGAATGGAGGCGTCCACATCACGGACGTGTCCAACGCCAGCCGGACCATGCTCTTCAACATCCACACCCTGGACTGGGACCCGGAACTCTGCAGGTGAAACCACATCTAAGGAGGTTCTGATGAACCAGAAACCCAATGTGTCGTTTCACCTTTAGTGGTCGACCAGTGAGTTTATCTGTGGTGGAACGAGTCCAAATGTTGTGGAAAAAGAAAAACATTTCAGAATCAGGTTGAGACGTTACCTCTGCCGTGCCCTTCCAGGTATTTTGACGTCCCGATGGAGATCCTCCCAGACGTCAGAAGCTCCTCTGAGATTTACGGCTGGATGGTGAGTTCTGGCTCCGTTTAGGACTTCCTGTCTGGTTTTAGGAGTCGTGACCTCACTGCAGGTCAGATCAGACTAGAGAATCCTTTTCAGTTTGTGGGTCAGAACACAGAGGCTCCAGCTGCTTCTCTGGGTTTCTGTTTTCTCACTGAACCCTCCTTTGTCTCAGTCTCTGCTGAGTCCTGTTCTGTTTGTGGACTCAGGTCTTTTCTGGACAGTTCAAAGGTCAACTGATCCTGGTGTTTTGGGTTCGATACGGTTCAGAAGAGCTCACTGTGTGCAGGAAGAGCTTACTGTTCTTCAGACAGTCTGGGTCTGGAAGTTTGAGACAAACTAAATAAATTATTTAAGATTCTGTCAAAGAAGACCTGGATATTTATTAGTTTAATATCAGAGAATTATTCTTCTGATCCCAGGATGAATAATCAGGAGGTTTATTAGTTAATTAATAACAGACTGATTACAACCTTTAGTTCAGGACTTCTGAACTAAAGTATGACATCCCAGATGGTGATCTATACAGGAAGTGGAGTGGGTGGAGCTATACACCTTATGAACGTCGTTATAAACATTTTCCCAACAGGTACGCTATAAAGGTAGGTAAGGTAATGACTATCAGCATGTTACTTCCAGGAGTGTTGTTCACTTTAGGAGGTGGGTAACTGAGTGAGGTGATAACCAGCAGTAGGTGAGCAGTTTGAGAGGTAAATCGTCTGGCCTACAGACTAAAAAGACTATAAATAAATTCTCCCTGCTGCCCTGACAGGACAGAACAGAAGCTCCTGACTGAAGCAGAATGTGCTGACGTAACGCTGAACCTGGAGCCGTTCAGGAATCACTGTCCACATTGTGTCAGTGACAGAGCAGATGACAACTACACAGCTTCATGAACGGTCGAATAACCAAACATGTTGTTTAATATAATATTACTTTTGGAAGTCAATCCCGCGTGATCTGCTTTCAATAGTACGGCAGTTGATGCATTTCCTCTGGTTGGGTGTGGAGCTAGCAGAAAGAGAGGAAACCCAACAAACATGGCGGCGACGCTGATCACTCTCAAGGGTGTAATGGGGCGTCTGCGTATATATGTCTATGTTCTCTATCAGCAGCATCATGCTAATGCTAATGGTATTATCTGATAGCCTCTATCAGCAGCATGATGCTAATGCTAACGGTATTATCTGATAGCCTCTATCAGCAGCATGATGCTAATGCTAACGGTACTATCTGATAGCCTCTATCAGCAGCATGATGCTAATGCTAATGGTATTATCTGATAGCCTCTATCAGCAGCATGATGCTAATGCTAACGGTATTATCCGATAGCCTCTATCAGCAGCATGATGCTAATGCTAACGGTATTATCTGATAGCCTCTATCAGCAGCATGATGCTAATGCTAACGGTATTATCTGATAGCCTCTATCAGCAGCATGATGCTAATGCTAACGGTACTATCTGATTGCCTCTATCAGCAGCATGATGCTAATGCTAATGAGCTTGTTTTCCTGAATGAGACACTGCACCTGGGGACCATCAGGACGTTTTTTCTGATAAATGTGAGATGGGTCTTGGTCTAGTTTTGGTTCGGAGAGGTTTTGGTCTCAGAAACCATGGAGACCATTTTTGCCCCTCCTCTTTATTTCTTGTTGAATTGTGACCTCTGACATTAACCAAAGGAGACCTGCAGGCCTTTAGACGTTCTGGATTCTTTTGTTCTTGAACTTCTTTAGAACGGGACCTGATGCCTCCTTCATGTCAGACAGGTTCTATTGAAGTGATTCTACAGGTCTGGCAGTGATCAGGTCTGGGTGTGACTGGTGAGACAGAACATAATTTAACTAATGTTAAAGCCCCTTGTTTAACCTTATTTGTTTACAGAAAAAGAGCTGATCTTGTTAGATTGAACTTTTTTTTTGCACTAAATTTTTACTCAAACGTTTCTGATTTTGTTCTTCTAACAGAAAACTGGCTCGCTCACTGGAGTTCCTATTTCAGGGGTAAGAACTGTTTTAACCTTTTGATGAACCCAAGCACATTTTTGTATTTTTGCTTTTTAATTTTTAGCAGATTTTATAAATATTCATTGTGTTTGTCATTTTTTAAAATACATTTTTCCTCTCAATGTGACCTTTGTGACCTTTTTTCGTTTACATTGTGACGTATTTTTGTTTACTATGTGACCCGTGTTTGTTTACTTTGTAACCAGTGTTTGTTTACTTTGTGACCCGTGTTTGTTTACTTTCTGACCCGTGTCTGTTTACGTTGTGACATCAGTGTCTAGGTGACCAGTCGGCCGCTCTGGTTGGTCAGATGTGTTTTAAGGAAGGCCAGGCTAAAAACACGTGAGGCGTTTCAGACTTTAGAATTTCTCTCCTTATTTTAATTCTTTCTGATTTCTGAACTTTTCTCTTTAGGTACGGTACTGGTTGCTTCCTGCTCAGGAACACAGGGCCTAAGGTAGAATGCTGTGTTAAAACTACTCAGATCTTCAGTTCTTGTTATTTTATCGTGCGTTTTATAATCATGTGATTCGTTCAGCCTGTGATGTCACACCATGGACTTCTCACCACTATCGCCTACAAGCTGGGGGAGGATAAGCCAGCCTGTTATGCACTGGAGGTTTGTGATGGTTTGACTTCTAATCATTCTGAGTTTCCACTGATCAGTCGGAGCATGGTGACCACAGACAGGTGACCCAGGTAGAGGGATTCATCACCAGGCAGCAGGTCAACTTTATCCCAATAAACATGTTGGAAACCAAAATAAAATGTCAAAAGATTTACTATTTTTTATCATTGAATCCTGTTATTGTCTGCTACCCTCTGGTGGGAAACTAAGTATTGCAGGTGGTGAGTGCCAATTAAATTTATTTTTACTGTTTTGTGTTTCAGGCTTTAACCATTTAAAGTCCTTTTTAAAAATAATTTGAGGGCCATACCGGTTATAATATAACGTAATGTAACGATAATGTAATGAACTTTTTATTCAAGTGAGGGCAATGCTAATGCTAATGCTAACAGTATTCTCTGATGACCTCTTATAATGGTCTTATTCAGCAGAATGATGCTAGTGCTAATGCTAACAGTTTTCCGTGATGTCCCTTTCAGCAGGATGATGCTAGTGCTAATGCTAACAGTATTCCGTGATGGCCCCTTTCAGCAGGATGATGCTAGTGCTAATGCTAACAGTATTCCCTGACTCGCTGCAGAAGGTTGATTTCATATTCTCAGCAGTCTGATCCAGTGTCTGTAGGACGTTCTGAGCAAACAAGTCCAATTTGTGGAGGTTCCACCTCAACTCTCCCAGGACCTGAAAGCTCTGCTGCTAATGGAGCCAGAACCACTGCAGAACTTGATGAGATGGATGAAACAGCATCTATCCAAAGTGGTCATAATGTACTGGCTGATAGTTTTATCCTGGTTACTGACTCGTGGTTTTTCTTTCAGGGTTCGGTTGCCATTGCAGGAGCTGTGATTCGCTGGCTAAAGGACAACATGGGCATCGTCCAGTCATCCTCAGAGATCGGTTTGTCCTCCGTCACATTCTCAATCGTCCAAAAAAGAGCAACATAAAAACCGACAGAGCTCATGTTGAGGCGATACTTAAAAACCAACTGGTCTTGTTTCAGAGACACTAGCGGCTGCAGCAGGGACCTCATACGGTTGTTACTTCGTACCTGCGTTCTCAGGTCTTTATGCTCCATACTGGGAGCCAAGTGCACGAGGGTAAGACGGTCTACACACACACACACACACACACACACACACACACACACACACACACACACACACACACACACACACACACACAGCGGCCGACTGGTTTTATATCTACAGCACATTTAAACAGGCGGATCTGGAGTTCATCAGTGAAAAGAAATGATGTGTTTTCTGAAAATGGACTCCAGTGGAAGGAGACATAACGAGAAGAGTATTTGACCAAAGACAGAGCCTTGAGGAACCAACAGTCAACAGATGTGGGTCAGACCCTCAGAAGGGCTGATTCTGGGGCCAGCTTTGGAACTGAACTGGTGGTTTTCCAGTAATCCCATCAGAATCCGTTAGAAGAGGAAATAGTTTGAGAGAACAGTGATCAGGATGTCTAACGGGACATTTGGGTAAATGTAAAGTGGAGTTTAGCACTAAAGCTGGGTGGTTCTTGTGTTCCAGCATCATCTGTGGGCTCACACAGTTCACCAACAGGAGTCACCTGGCCTTCGCCGCGCTGGAGGCCGTCTGCTTCCAGACCAGAGAGGTGGGCGTGGTCTTCACGGCCCAGCAGTGAGCTGACTGAGATTTGAGGAGCTGTTTTGTGTCGCTTCAGATCCTGGATGCGATGAACCAGGACAGCGGCGTTCCTCTGACGCAGCTCCGGGTGGACGGAGGCATGACGGGTAACAGATTACTGATGCAGCTGCAGGCGGACATCCTCAGCATCCCCGTCGGTACGAAACCTGCAGACCAACGGAGAGTCAGCCATCTTTACGCTAGGGACGTCCATCAGTTAGAGCTCAAACTAAACTATGACCCGACCTGGACAGGATCCTGAGGAAGACCTAGTCCACCTGACGTGAAGACATCCTGTTATCTAAGACCCAGTATTTGTCCCAGATGATGAACCCAGACTAGTCCTGATCCTGTCGTTTTAACTCGTTTCTTGCCGTTCCCAGTGAGACCCACCATGTCAGAGACCACAGCTCTGGGGGCAGCCATGGCAGCCGGGGCGGCTCGGGGGGTCCAGGTCTGGAACCTGGACCCGGGTCAGCTCCCCAGTCTCACGTCTGAGACGTACGAGCCTCAGATCAACACAGAAGGTGAGAAAACCAAATGCAGAATCCAGCTTTAGGAGGGGCTCTGCTGCCCTCTAGTGGCCGTCCAGATCAGCTCCACCTGCCTCTGATCTCTCTCTCCTCCTACAGAGAGCGAGTTTCGCTTCGCTCGCTGGAAGAAGGCCGTTCAGAGGGCCATGAACTGGGAGACGGCGGAGACCTGCTGTCACAGAAATGGTACGCAGCCCAGAGCTCCTCTCAGGAGGTCTGATGATCATCTAGTTCCTCTCAGGAGGTCTGATGATCATCTAGCTCCTCTCAGGAGGTCTGATGATCATCTAGTTCCTCTCAGGAGGTCTGATGATCATCTAGTTCCTCTCAGGAGGTCTGATGATCATCTAGTTCCTCTCAGGAGGTCTGATGATCATCTAGTTCCTCTCAGGAGGTCTGATGATCATCTAGTTCCTCTCAGGAGGTCTGATGATCATCTAG
>SSNR01000097.1:853798-864571 GCA_006937965.1 Callopanchax toddi | reverse complement strand
AATAACAACATATAAACAACAAATAACAAAGTAAATAAACAACATATAAAAACAACAAATAACCAACAACATTTAAACAACAAATAACATATAAACAACAAATAACCAACAACATATAAAAACAACAAATAACCAACATTTAAACAACAAATAACAACATATAAACAACAAATAACAAACAGCAAATAAACAACATATAAAACAACAAATAACCAACAACATTTAAACATCAAATAACAAATAAACAACAAATAACAAACAACATATAAAAACAACAAATAACAAACAAAATTTAAACAACAAATAACATATAAACAACAAATAACCAACAACATTTAAACAACAAATAACAACATATAAACAACATATAAAAACAACAAATATCCAACAAAATTTAAACAACAAATAACAACATATAAACAACATATAAAAACAACAAATAACCAACAACATTTAAACAACAAATAAACAACATATAAACAACATATAAAAACAACAAATAACCAACAACATTTAAACAACAAATAACAACATATAAACAACATATAAAAACAACAAATAACCAACAAAATTTAAACAACAAATAACAACATATAAACAACATATAAAAACAACAAATAACCAACAACATTTAAACAACAAATAAACAACATATAAACAACATATAAAAACAACAAATAACCAACAACATTTAAACAACAAATAACAACATATAAACAACATATAAAAACAACAAATAACCAACAAAATTTAAACAACAAATAACAACATATAAACAACATATAAAAACAACAAATAACCAACAACATTTAAACAACAAATAAACAACATATAAACAACATATAAAAACAACAAATAACCAACAACATTTAAACAACAAATAACAACATATAAACAACATATAAAAACAACAAATAACCAACAAAATTTAAACAACAAATAACAACATATAAACAACATATAAAAACAACAAATAACCAACAACATTTAAACAACAAATAAACAACATATAAACAACATATAAAAACAACAAATAACCAACAACATTTAAACAACAAATAACAACATATAAACAACATATAAAAACAACAAATAACCAACAAAATTTAAACAACAAATAACAACATATAAACAACATATAAAAACAACAAATAACCAACAACATATAAACAACAAATAAACAACACCTGTCCAGTCCAGCTGTGCATCAGGAATAAGGAGGTAAGGCTCCTGGCTCTGTTTACAGCTGGAATCAAACTCACAACAAATAAACAACAACAAATAACATATAAACAACAAATAAACAACAATATATAAACAACAACAAATAACCAACAAATAAACAGCAATATAGTAAACAAAAACATAAAAAACTCAACAAATAACTAACAACATATAAACAACAAATAAAGAACATATAAACAACAACAAACAAACAGCAATATAGTAAACAACATATAAAAACTCAACAAATAAACATATAAACAACAACAAATAAAGAACATATAAACAACAAATAAACAGCAATATAGTAAACAACATATAAAAAACTCAACAAATAAACAACATATAAAAACAACAAATAACCAACAACATTTAAACAACAAATAACCAACAACATATAAAAACAACAAATAACCAACAAAATTCAACAACAAATAACAACATATAAACAACATATAAAACAACAAATAACAACATATAAATTTATAAAAACAACAAATAACCAACAACATATAAAACAACAAATAACAACAAATAACCAACAAATAACAACAAATAACCAACAACATATAAACAACAAATAACCAACAACATATAAACAACAAATAACATATAAACAACAAATAACAACAACAAATAACATATAAACAACAAATAACAACAACAAATATAAACAACATATAAACAACAAATAAACAACACCTGTCAGGTCCAGCTGTGCATCAGGAATAAGGAGGTAAGGCTCCTGGCTCTGTTTACAGCTGGAATCAAACTCACAACAAATAAGCAACAACAAATAACATATAAACAACAACATATAAACAACAACAAAAAACCAACAAATAAACAGCAATATAGTAAACAAAAACATATTAAAAAACTCAATAACCAACAACATATAAAAAACTCAACAAATAACTAACAACATATAAACAACAACAAATAAAGAACATATAAACAACAACAAACAAACAGCAATATAGTAAACAACATATAAAAAAACTCAACAAATAAACAACATATAAACAACAACAAATAAAGAACATATAAACAACAACAAACAGCAATATAGTAAACAAGATATAAAAACTCAACAAATAAACAACAACATATAAACAACAAATAAAGAACATATAAACAACAACAAATAACCAACAAATAAACAGAAATATAGTAAACAAAAACATATAAAAAACTCAACAAATAACCAACAACATATAAAAAAACTCAACAAATAACTAACAACATATAAAAAAACTCAACAAATAACTAACAACATATAAACAACAACAAATAAAGAACATATAAACAACAACAAACAAACAGCAATATAGTAAACAACATATAAAAAAACTCAACAAATAAACAACATATAAACAACAACAAATAAAGAACATATAAACAACAACAAACAGCAATATAGTAAACAAGATATAAAAACTCAACAAATAAACAACAACATATAAACAACAAATAAAGAACATATAAACAACAACAAATAACCAACAAATAAACAGAAATATAGTAAACAAAAACATATAAAAAACTCAACAAATAACCAACAACATATAAAAAAACTCAACAAATAACTAACAACATATAAAAAACTCAACAAATAACTAACAACATATAAAAAAACTCAACAAATAACTAACAACATATAAAAAAACTCAACAAATAACTAACAACATATAAAAAAACTCAACAAATAACCAACAACATATAAAAAAACTCAACAAATAACCAACAACATATAAAAAAACTCAACAAATAACTAACAACATATAAACAACAACAAATAAAGAACATATAAACAACAACAAATAAACAGCAATATAGTAAACAACAACAAACAGCAATATAGTAAACAACATATAAAGAACTCAACAAATAACCAACAACATATAAAAAAACTCAACAAATAACTAACAACATATAAACAACAAATAAACAGCAATATAGTAAACAACAACAAACAAACTGCAATATAGTAAACAACATATAAAACAACTCAACAAATAAACATATAAACAACAAATAAAGAACATATAAACAACAACAAATAAACAGCAATATAGTAAACAACAACAAACAAACAGCAATATAGTAAACAACATATAAAAAACTCAACAAATAACTAACAGCATATAAACAACAACAAATAAACAGCAATATAGTAAACAACAACAAACAGCAATATAGTAAACAACATATAAAAAACTCAACAAATAAAGAACATATAAACAACAACAAACAGCAATATAGTAAACAACATATAAAAAAACTCAACAAATAAACAACATATAAACAACAACAAATAAAGAACATATAAACAACAACAAACAGCAATATAGTAAACAAGATATAAAAAACTCAACAAATAAACAACAACATATAAACAACAAATAAAGAACATATAAACAACAACAAATAACCAACAAATAAACAGCAATATAGTAAACAAAAACATATAAAAAACTCAACAAATAACCAACAACATATAAAAAAACTCAACAAATAACTAACAACATATAAACAACAACAAATAAAGAACATATAAACAACAACAAATAAACAGCAATATAGTAAACAACAACAAACAGCAATATAGTAAACAACATATAAAGAACTCAACAAATAACCAACAACATATAAACAACAAATAAACAGCAATATAGTAAACAACAACAAACAAACTGCAATATAGTAAACAACATATAAAACAACTCAACAAATAAACAACATATAAACAACAAATAAAGAACATATAAACAACAACAAATAAACAGCAATATAGTAAACAACATATAAAAAACTCAACAAATAACTAACAGCATATAAACAACAACAAATAAACAGCAATATAGTAAACAACAACAAACAGCAATATAGTAAACAACATATAAAAAACTCAACAAATAAACAACAACAAATAAACAACACCTGTCCGGTCCAGTTGTGCATCAGGAATAAGGAGGTAAGGCTCCTGACTCTGTTTACAGCTGGAATCAAACTCACAACAAATAAACAACAACAAATAACATATAAACAACAAATAAACAACAACAAGTCTTTAGGGTAAAGAAAAACTTTAATCTGTTAAATATGAAGTAAAAAACAGATAAAATAATGATACAGTCTGATCTCATGGATATTAACAACACAAACAACAACAACAACAATAATAATAATAATAATAATAATAATAATAATAATAATGATAATAATATCCTGGTCCCGTTTGGTCCCAGCTCTGCCTCCAGGACCCACCAGGTCCAGAGTCCGTCAGCAGAGTCACAGCTGTGTGTTCCCGTCGGTTCCTTTCAGATGGTCGTCAGGCTCCATGGCTGGGTTCTCCAGAGCGTAGGCCTTGGTCTTCACCGGCTCCTCGGTGTCCAGGACCTGGTCCTCAAAGTCGGCGTCGGCAGAACGTCTTCTACAAACCTTCCTGTAGGCCTGGAAGGCTGCAGAGGAAAACACAGCGACGGGTCACCTTCAGCTGTTCTAACGTCTAACAGGTCAAAAGGAAACGCTTCAGGCGGACAAAACCACAGACCCTCTGAGTCTCAGAGGGAAACCGGATCATAAAAGACATTCCTACAGTCTTTATCATGTCTCTGTTTATAGAGCTCCAAGTCACAACGGGAATCCTGGCAAAGGACTAGAAAAACAATGAGTCCAGAGTCTGACCAGTGTAGAAAGGTCATGTGTGTAAAAGTCCAGACCTCTTTAGTCTGGGAACACCAGGTCCCATCCTAAAACCATGACAACTGAGTTTACAGCAAATTCCTTCACAAGTCAGTCACCAGCTGGAAAACGATCCTGTCCTTCGTCCTCGACTCCCACCACCAGTCTCCCACCACCACCACCAGTCTCCCACCACCACCACCAGTCTCCCACCACCACCACCAGTCTCCCACCACCACCACCAGTCTCCCACCACCACCAGTCTCCCACCACCACCACCAGTCATTACATTATCGTGTCTCATTCCTCAGAAGGAGTGATGTGATGATTTTAAATGTATCTCTATCACAACTCAAGTCTCACACTAAAGTTAATCAGTCTCTTTAATATTGATGATTTAAGTCTTAAAACAATGATCAGTTGAAATACATTAATTTAGATCTTAAATGCATCAAATGGATCTCCTTCATGAGTTCATGAGGTTTTATCATGTTACACATTAATATCAGTAGATTAATGATGACAGTTTTAATGAACTTAATTCATCCTATTAGGTGAAATGTTCTTTAGAAGCCTCTCAGGATAAAGTGACTCAGAGGAAACACCTCCTCCATCTTCCTGGTCTGTGATTGGTCAGACACAGACCTCAGATCAGTCTGGGATCGAGTCAGATTCTACGATAGAGAACTTTAAGCGGCCCAGAGAGACCTTTTTGAAAACCAAACAACCATCGTTTGTTTTCACCTCTAAAACGTCATCAGACGCTAACAAGCCATCTAGTCTGCAGCTGAAGTAGACCACAGTACCAGAGGGCAACCTAAGACCAGCCGAGGGCCGTACTCTAGAGACATGGAGCCTTTGGGGACCCCAGAGTGACCTGCTCCGGACCTGGGGAGTCTACCACCCCTCAGCTTCGCCCTGATCGACTTCTACTGGTCAGCTGACTCTACACAGGCCCTCTGATCTGTACAGTAAGCTCTGCTAACTGGTTAGGATCTACTGATAACTAATTAAACATCTAAATTGGTGTTTTAGTTGATATTAACTTGTTCCATCATGACCTTCTATCTTGTATAATCATTAGTCGTAGAACAAACTTTAAAGTAATGAAGAATGATTCTGACCTCCCACTGAGAACAGAGCTGCCACCAGTTGGAAGATGCTGTAGATGAGTGGAAACGCGAACATGACCTCCAGCTCCTCTGGGCTGAAGGACAGCTGGACAATGGTGCTGCACAACTGGGAGTTCTGGAAACCCGTCTCCAGTGCAATGGTCCGACATCTGGACAGAGACAGGAAGAACCAGAGAGTAAAATCAGAGACTCTTCTGTTTTGTTCTGGTTTAAAAGTTGATTAGAAGATAGAAACAAAGAACCAGAGCGTGGCTGCTGTCGGGTCTACAGAACCATCACCCACCTGTACCAGGGCTGACCCACAAAGCGGGCTAAGAGGAACCCCAGACCAAATCCAACAAAGGGATAGATGCTTCCAATTATCCATAAGGAGGGGGCAATGGTCCAGGAGGACTGGTAGAGGACTCCTCCAACCACAGCGATGATGATGATGAGAGCAAAACCAACGATAGAACCCACCTGGAAGAAAACAGGTCCATGTCACCTAAAGCCCTTTCCTTAGTGTCACCACGTCTCCCGTCAACAGACTGTTCAGTAAGGACTTCTCACCTTCAGGATCCGTTTGGCCACATGAGGCCACTTGTTCTTCACATATATTCCCACAGCGATGGGGACCAGGAGGGCTGCCAACGTGATTCCTGGGAAAACACAAAGTAAATATCAGGTAATAATGTGCAACATCCCACTAGAAAATCACCAAGGATTCAAAGACGTAGGTTTCAAAGTCAGAAACACCCACAATTCCTTCTGACACACCGCTGTGAAGGTGAGTGTGTTTGGGTTGGGTGCTTACCGATGCTGTCAAAAGGAATCTTGATGGTGTCGCTGGCCGTCCAAACGCTGGTGTAGATAAACAGGCAGAGAGGCATCATCCCCAAAGCCAAGATGGAGGAGCAGGCGGTCATACTGATACTGCAGAACCAAAACCCAGAATCAGGGACCAGGTTTAAAAACCCTCAAATCATTATAAAAACAATGTTTTTACTCAGGTGTCCATCTGGTGGCTAAATACCGTCATCACACTAATAAAGTTAGCTTTGTTATTCTGTCATCACACTAATAAAGTTAGCTTTGTTATACCGTCATTACACTAATAAAGTTAGCTTTGTTATTCTGTCATCACACTAATAAAGTTAGCTTTGTTATTCTGTCATTACACTAATAAAGTTAGCTTTGTTATTCTGTCATCACACTAATAAAGTTAGCTTTGTTATTCTGTCATCACACTAATAAAGTTAGCTTTGTTATACTGTCATTACACTAATAAAGTTAGCTTTGTTATTCTGTCATCACACTAATAAAGTTAGCTTTGTTATTCTGTCATCACACTAATAAAGTTAGCTTTGTTATTCTGTCATTACACTAATAAAGTTAGCTTTGTTATTCTGTCATCACACTAATAAAGTTAGCTTTGTTATTCTGTCATTACACTAATAAAGTTAGCTTAATTATAACTTACACTGATACTGTTAGCTTCCTTCTAACACTAATGTTAGCTTCATTATAACACGTTAGCTACATTATGACCTTATAAGATCTAGACCCATCCTTAGAGACATAACATAGATTTGAGCAGTTTGAATATGTTTGTATTTTTAGATTAAATGTTATTTTTACACTTGTTCTTTCAAACAGACGATCTCATTTGGCCTTCAGTTGGACCACCAGCCCTGGCTAGCAGCTCTGGCCCAGATCCGTCTGCTTTGTGGGATTGGTGCCATTGATATGTTCCTCACCATAGACCCTCTGAGCTTAGTGTCCCTATCCCATTCAATAATCCCTGTGTCTTCAAGACATTCAAATGAGCCCCGACACCTAACTGGAGGGCTGGATTATACCACTGCTTGGTCATCAAACGACTAGGAAGCACCAGCAAACCCAAGAGAAAGGCCAAGAGGTCAATCTGGGATCAGTAATGTTGCACCAGCAGACCATCAACATGAAACCATGAAATAAATCAGGTGTGTTACTAACCCTCCCCATCCTACCTCAGGTCCATGTCTCCTTCCAGCCAGTAGCAGATGATGTTTGAGCTGGAGCCTCCGGGACAGCAGCCCATAATGATGATGACGATGGCCTGAACGGGCAGCACCCCGAAGGCCAGGGACAGGGCGAAAGCCGTGAAAGGCATGATGCCAAACTGGCAGAGGAAGCCAATCACGATGCCCCAGGGCCTCTTGATGTGGCCCCACAGCTTTTTGGTTTCCACCGTGCAACCCATGGAGAACATGACCATGGCGAGCATGACCGTGAGCACAGTACTCAACACCAGGCTCAGGATGGCGTTGAAGTCGCTGGGGGGAACGAGGCAGTTTGTTCCTGAGCAGACCGTGGCGTTGGCCTCACAGGTAGACGCCCCGAGTGTTGGCTTCATCGTGGACAGCATCATGGTCAGGTGAGACGGTACTCCACAGGACGTCTCAGACTCCACAGGACGCGTCCCAGTCCATGAGGAAGAGTACGACTCGCTGCTCTTTATGCCTTCACCTCCGTGCACAAATAAAACTGGGAGGGAGTTTAGGTAAGAAAAAATAAAAAATTAACCAATACTTGATGTTTTATGGGGTCAGTGTTCAGAGGAACTCGAATATAAAAAAAATCTACCTGAAGCTTTTATAGACTTCTAAACTTTACAGGGTCGGTATGCATCATCATCGTCATCCTCACTGCCAGCAGGGAACAAAGATGCTTACTCAGAAGCATCGAACACCTCGTACAGGCCTCGTTAATCATTCTCAGTAAAATCACCCGTCAGCTGTTTTTAGAGCCACTTTTAACAATAAATAACTCAGCGAATGAAGGGGCGTGTTTCACAGAAACCCCAACAACCGATGTCACGTAGAGACAAAGTTCCTCCACGTTCTGTAGGAAAACTGGAAGTTCTGGATGATCCAGATACTATCTATCATCCAGAACTTCCATCAGTACTATTATAGTACTGATGGATCAGGGTTCTGTGATGGTTCCGTCTTGGATCAGCTGATCAGAGGAAGCTGAATCATCAGAAAAACGTCACAATTCCAGACGTGGAAACAAAGATTATAAATTAACAGCATTAAGAAAATGAATCTGGATTTTGGTCTTATTAAAGGGAACTGTTCCTACCATGATGTCCCCTTTAGAAGCAGCAGGTAGAACTGTTCTCAGATACAATTAAAGAACAACCAGCCAATCAACTGAAACATCTGGTAAACTTTAACAGAAACATCCAGGCCACCAGGTTGGCAGACAGTAATAAACGATGAAGATCTGCAATCAGACTCTTTTTCTAAAATCATTTACGAATTGAATGAAGAAAAATCAACTAAAGTTATATTAACATATGAAGGTTAATACAATGGTGATGAAGAGGTTGTTTTATATAACTGAATTGTTAAAGTCAGGATTATTTTTTAAAATGGTTTAAAAAAGGAAGCTCCTGGAAAAGAGGGATTGTTATAAACCAGGAAGCTGTAGGTGTTTAGTGACCTGTCAGAACGTTGTCCTGACTTGATTTACATTAAAAAAGCTTCCCAGTCTGGAGCCCCCAGTCTATGAGATGGTCCAGTGCTGTTCCAGAATCAGATCCCTGTCGTCCTTCATTTAAATCCTCAACAAAATCAGCTTCTAGATTTGGTGACGCTTGAAGGGTGTTGACTGAGTTTAAACTAAAAATGTCTTCCTGCTGTGGTCAGCCACTTGGTATGAAGCACGTTTTAGTCCATATCTTACCGAAGCACTGAACATAAAAGGAAAAACGACCAAGTGACCTGTCACCCAATTAACCACCCAAGCAATTAACAAACTGACCAACCCATCAACTAAATAACCAACCAACCAACTAAATAGCTAACCAACCAACCAACTAAATAACCAAACAACCAACCAACCAACCAACCAATTAAACCATCCAACCAACCAACTAAATAACCAACCCATCAACTAAATAACAATCCAACCAACCAAATAACCAACCAACTAAATAACCAACCAACCAATTAAACCATCCAACCAACCAACCAAATAAATAACCAACCAATCAACCAACCAAACCATCAACTAAATAACAATCCAACCAACCAACCAACCAACCCAATTAAACCAACCAACCTAATAACCAACCCATCAACTAAATAACCAACCAACCAAATAATCAACCAACCAACCAATTAAACCATCCAACCAACCAACCCATCAACTAAATAACCAACCAACCAACCAAATAACAAATGAACCAACTAATTAACAAACTGACCCATTAACCAAAGGACTAACGGCCAATCAGCTTACAAGCAACCAACCAACCATAAAACTAAAAAACAACAAAAAATCTAAATAAAAAAACTCCATCTAATAATAAATGTTGATCAAATATCTAAAACCTATAATGTTGGAATTATTGCTGCCATTTTCACCTCAGATCAATTAAAGGTCCAGGCCTAGTTTATTGTTCATTAAAGACATTTTGATTAAAGTTTCTAACTTTCTGATTTGTTGATGCTTCAAAGACACGTTTCTGAATATAATGAATGTCCTTTATATATATATAAATAAACTTTACTTACTTACTTTAAACCGTCTCTAGTTTCAGAGAAATATGAGCTTCAGTCCTTAATAAATACATCAAGTTTTCATTGGGTTTGACATTTTAACCATTAAAACCAGTTGTTGTTAGAGTTTGATTTAGAAATGAAATAAAACAGAATCATTTTTATCCTACAAATACATGGGGGGGGGGGGGGGGGGGGGG
>SSNR01000097.1:839842-853775 GCA_006937965.1 Callopanchax toddi | reverse complement strand
GTCAGAGTCTGGTTCTTTTATCTTTTAAATTCATATTTTCCAAATAAAATAAAGAATCATCTAAAAACAATAAACACATAAAGTATAAAGTCACATAAATAAAGGACATGAGACTGGAGTCTGAGGGTTCTGGTCTTTATACCTGGACTGGTCCCAGTCACACTGAGTACCCATCACATCACATCTAGTCCCTCCATGTGAACACCTCGGGTCATTCCGAGTCTCTCCCTGAACGAAGGACCGCTGTGTGGCGTTCTGACGTCGTTCCCATCAACAGCTCCACTTCAGCAGGAGGCTGCACTCGGCGGAGAGGAAGGACCTCCTTATCAGGTCCTGGTCTGACTCGACCCGACCTTCAGCTCCTGTTGTGTAACCGTGTCATCCTCACAGATCTTCCTCCTGATAACGATCTGATCGGGACTCGTTACGCCTCGTTTTACGGCTCGTCATAATAAAGATAAAACGTTTTGGGAAGCGTCCACCGATTGGATCTTCTGTCAGGATTTTTTCCAGAACGTGACCTTGACCTCCTGCAGGAGTTTGTCTATAAAACAGTTACGAGTGGGACAATAAAGCAGGATGTGAGCGGGTTTTACAGCCTGACGACGAAAAACGATGAGATCAGGAGCAGCTGCAGAGGAAACAGAACAAAGACCTTTAAAGAGTCTTTATTAGAACCTAATAAAGACTCAGCCGCTCCAGGTGAGACTCACTGGTCAGCTCTGAGACGTGTCCCTCAGCCTGATGCTTCCTGTCACGTGACTTATGAAGCACCTGAGCAGGTGGATCCCCCAGAAGTTCACAGAGCTGTTTCAGAAAGAAGGGAAAACCAATCAGACGGCTCTAAACAGACCTCACGTAGGACTCCATAACCTGGTTCACACAAACAGGTCTCAGACTAAAAACAGCTCTTTATTTAAACACCAGGGTTCAGAAGATGGATCAACAATCAGAGGAGTGGTGTACCACACGGCTCTGGACTGGGACACCACACATTCAGAGTTCACCTCAACGACATCAAAGCTGAAGTTCAAGAAACCTTTGAATTCATGGATGGAGATCAGAGTCAGACGTGTTCTTGTTCCTGTAGGTCAGTGAACTCAGCATCGCTAAGGGCTCAGTCAAGCTAACAGCTGTTAGCCGTGTGAACGCTCCGACTTCCAGAATCAGAAGTTTGTTTTAGATCACGATAAGCTCCTCCTCCTGTGGTGGAGGAGACCTGGTCTGGGTTACCTGATGAGGAACGGCTGAGGGAAGCAGCTCATGGTCCGAGTCTTCACCACCTCCTGGAGCTTCAGCAGGTTGAGCAGCAGCGCTCCAGGCCCACATTTATCCACCTTAGTCACCACCATCTGAACAACAACACATCCAGCTGGTTTACTGGTCTCTGACTCCGTAGTGAAATCCACCTGGTTTCTAAAAAACCTTCATGATCCTCTGAGTTCAGAGAGAAACCAGCTTCCTTCAGTCCAACAGGATCCACGAAGGACAAAAGGTTTTCTAACTTTAAAGACTTTATCCTAAAAATGTTCAAGTACAAACATTAAAAAAATACTCAAAATAAAGAAATTAAAATATAAAACAGAAACTCTAAATAAATAAAAACTTCAAGTTAAAATTTCAAACTTTCAAAAACCGAAACTAAAAAACTAAATAAATTAAATAAAAACAGAAATTTAAATGTTAGAAATCAAAACACAAAATGTTTGGAACCATGAACCAAAGCATGGACTGGAGCTGCTGAAGGCTGAATGTTTCTGTTAAGGTTTAATGACGATCTACGGTTCATTACACTGCTGAGGAGGTCCCGCTCCCTGAAACCCTCCAGTCTACAGGTCCTACCACATACGGACATCGGAGCTCCTCACACATCTCCAGAGCCACCAGGTCCGCCGTCTGAAGGCCAGCGCTCCCGTCCACCAGCAGGAAGCTCCTCACCAGGCTGGAGGACAGAAGCAGGAGAAATAAAGACACAGCACCACCTGGTGGACACAGCGTGAAACTGAACATGAACTGTCTGACATCAAGAACCTCGTTAACGGCTCGTTTAGGCGTCGCCTTCTGCTGGAGGTCAATCCCTCCAGGTCACGTGACCTAAAGGTTAAAGACACTCAAAGAAAGTCTAACTTTTTCCTGGTGTGGAGGTACGGCTCCACCATCTCCACGAAGTCTCTGGGGGCTCTGTGTCCGTAACCCGGCATGTCCACCACCGTGAAGGCTTTCCCCACTCGGAAGAAGTTCATCTTCCTGGTGTGACCCTGGAACGCAGACAAAGGTCACCTGAACTTTGACCCTCTGTGGGGGGCGCCCTGGCAGAAACTAAAACCTAACGGAGACACGTTCAGGTTAAATCCAGAACAGCCTCAGTTCAGAGAAATAGTCACTGATGAGCTAACGGCTAACAGTTAGCCTGACATCAGCTCTGACCTCCTGAACCTCCCAGAGTGTCACGGTGTTTTATAAACCTTCACAGCGACCCAGCTCATTCAGGCAGGAAAATCAACAACTTCCTGTTGGACTCAATGAAGAGCTAGCTGTTAGCAGTGTGATTTATCAGTAAACAACCACAGAGTTCTATGTGAAACGAGCAGAGAGATTTGTCTAAATCCTGTAAGTGAACCTGACGTTGAAGTTTATAAAACGCTGTGAGCTCTGAAGACCGGAGCTGCTTTTAGACCATTAGCTGCTCAGTAGCGCGCCGTTAGCTCATTAGCGTGCCATTAGCTCATTAGCGCGCCGTTAGCTCATTAGCTCGCCGTTAGCTCATTAGCGCGCCGTTTGCTCATTAGCGCGCCGTTAGCTCATTAGCGCACCGTTAGCTCATTAGCTCGCCGTTAGCTCATTAGCTCGCCGTTAGCTCATTGGCACGCCGTTAGCTCATTAGCGCACCGTTAGCTCATTAGCGCGCCGTTAGCTCATTAGCGCACCGTTAGCTCATTAGCGCGCCGTTTGCTCATTAGCGCGCCGTTTGCTCATTAGCGCGCCGTTTGCTCATTAGCGCGCCGTTAGCTCATTAGCGCGCCGTTAGCTCATTAGCGCGCCGTTAGCTCATTAGCGCACCGTTAGCTCGCCGTTAGCTCATTAGCGCGCCGTAAGCGCATTAGCTCGCCGTTAGCTCATTAGCGTGCCGTAAGCGCATTAGCTCGCCGTTAGCTCATTAGCGCGCCGTTAGCTCATTAGCGCACCGTTAGCTCATTAGCTCGCCGTTAGCTCATTAGCGCGCCGTAAGCGCATTAGCTCGCCGTTAGCTCATTAGCGTGCCGTTAGCTCACTAGCGCGCTGTTAGCTCACCAGCAAGCCGTTAGCTCACCAGCGCGCCGTTAGCTCACTAGCGCACCGTTAGCTCATTAGCGCGCCGTTAGCTCATTAGCATGCCGTTAGCTCATCGTGTGTCGTCGTAGGAGGAAGTGAAGTCTCTGAGGAGAGTCGTGGATTCAAAGGACTCACTGGAGTTTTGGAGACTCGAACCTGGACCTCAGGAGCCAGAGAAAACAGAGCTTTGATGAGCGACGACTTCCCCACGTTGCTCCTCCCAATAAAACACACCTGAGGGGAAAAACAACCAGAGGCATCAACATCAGCAGTGAGACTGTTTTCTGTAATAAACTGAGCTAAAGCTGCTACAGCGTCCTGCTGGACCCGACTCAGAGAACAGATGGATGGGGGCTGGTTCTGGCAGCGAGCGGTCCTCCTCTGACGGCGGCGGCAGAGCGGTAACGGACTCACAGAGCCTGTGATCCTGACAACACAACGCTCCAATCTCAGCCCGACACTTAGAAATCTGCTCCTCCATCATCAGCTCCTGCTGCCTTATTCATGAGGCTGCAGGAGGCAGAAGACATGGTGGTGGGTGAGGGACGCTCTCCTGGAGCTAACCCTAAACCCTACATCCTTCAGGTCTCTGAGACCTGCTGTGGACTGTTCTAGTCTCTGGGATAAATCCTGGAGACTAGAACGTCTAAACGAGGGATGCACCGAAAGGAAAACCCAGGCCGAAAACTGAAATAAACGATGATGTAAATGATTAGAACCGTAGTATTTATGGCTGGTAGGGGTGTGAACTGATCAATCCAATTCCTAATTCTCTCTTTTAAAGTACCAGGATAAATAAAGTTATTGCTGTATAAAACAGGAACTACAAAGAGGTCTGATTGTTGATTAAATGTTAAAAGGGCTTGCCATAACGGCGACAGCATCAGAGCGACGAGGAGAGATCCTGAATCAGACGGACCCGGGTTGCCTGAAAACCGAAAATGGACGTTTGGCAGAAAGTTTTCCCGTTACATCTCGTCTAAACGTTGGTACGGACTTCACCTCAAGCAGATCCCACAGAGCCGAGTGGTCTGAGGGTCTCTCTGGTCTGACCAGGACCCAGGTTTGATCTGAAACCTGATCCCTGATCAGCTGCTGGAGCTGAACGATCTGAGACGACAGGATGAAGTTCAGTGGCTCCTAGAAACCTACCAACCCTCCTGATTGACTCTAATCTGGAGTCGTTAGGGTAAAATGATGCATGATGGGTAATCAGTAGGCAGACAGACCTCTGGGGGTTTCAGATCAGGAACGTGGTCCATCCTCTCAGCAGAGACGAAGTAATCCATCCTGTGAGACGGCGAGGGGCAGAAGAGCTTCTCCGCCTCCATCATCTCCTCCAGGCTGGGATGAAACAGCTGGAACTGCATCCTGTCCACAGACCTGGAGACAGACCAGACCTGAGACTCTACAGGGGACCACGTCCACACCTAGACCAGGGTCCACTAGACTCTACTGAGACAAACAGGTCCTTCATCTGGTCGAAGAGCTAAGATCGACTTGTTCTGGAATCTGGAGCCTTCAGGAGAGACCAGACAGAAAGTCTTCCTCCGTCCTCAGGACCAGGACCAGGACCAGGACCTGATCTGGGTCTTCCTCCATCCTCAGGACCAGGACCAGGACCTGATCTGGGTCTTCCTCCATCCTCAGGACCAGGACCAGCTGGGACCTGGTTTTAGGATTTTAGACCTTTTGGACAGGAATGTGAGACGAATCCAGCTCAGGCCCTCCTGGAGTCACATGACCGGTTCCTGTTCTTAGGTCACATGACCACCTGACCTCTCCTTAACTAACACGAGTCTTTAGCTCATTTCTCTCATATTTTAGTCTTCCTATCTCTCCGTCACTCTTTTGTCTTCATACTGTCCAGTCCAGGTTTTGACTGGATCAGGGTCTGAGGAGGTTCCCCGCCCTGGTCCAGAGGTTACACGGAGCCCAGTACCTGTCCAGGTGGGGCTCCAGGTCACTGAAGGGGTAAAGCAGACTCTGCAGCTTCTTGGGGGGGAGAGAGGAGGCCGTCTGCAGCGAGGACAGCTTATGGACGCCATGTTGAGTCAAAACATGAAGTGGAACTCTGGACCGGAGCCACAGGCGTCGCTGGAGATGAAACATCTTCTACTGCTGACCTCAGACCAGCCAGCAGCTGCAGGAAAGACACAAAGTCTGATTATTACACGTCTTCAGGACGGTGTCAGATATCTATTAGAGATAGATCTACGGTAATACAGAGACCAGCAGCTCAGAGCTAAACTAGATACCTAACCAACCATCAACTAGAACCAGAACCACAGAGTAGAACGTCGTCAGGCCTCAAAGTTCACAACCAGAAAATAAGGACTCCAGCTGAATACAGTGGAGCGAACACCTCCTCAAGGGGGAGAAGGAGGTGTGTCACAGACAGAGGAAGAGAAGACTCTCTCTCCTTT
The DNA here is from genome assembly GCA_006937965.1 of Callopanchax toddi. NCBI lineage: Eukaryota > Metazoa > Chordata > Actinopteri > Cyprinodontiformes > Nothobranchiidae > Callopanchax > Callopanchax toddi. The sequence continues at coordinate 848,037 of SSNR01000097.1, read as the reverse complement.
ACTACAGACAGGACTGACAAAGCTACTGGGATGAGCAGAAACGTCTTCAGAGAAGTCCAGTTGTCTTTATTTAAAACACTTTGTTGGATTATCATGACCTGATGACTGAGAACCTTCACCAACAACCAGGAAATAGATCCACTTTTAGAGTTTATGGCAACAAAATCAGCTTTTTACTTTCCATTCAAGCATCCCCAAGTTTTTACTGGTTTACTGGGTTTTAATAGGTTACTGGGTTAATAGTTTTAATAGGTTACTGGGTTCAGTTAAATCCAGGAGGTCAGAGGTCACAACAAGGTGCTTGGATGGTACACAGTATTTATTTATGCTCAAAGTATTTCTACACTAAACGACACGGACTGGTCCTGTTGCTCACAGATGGTTTCATTTATTTTTATTTCTGATTATTTACATTAAACTTTATGGATTTAAAGTTAAACTAGGTGATTAAAGCTGTCCAAAAACACGAACAGCTTTAAAAAACACTTCATTAAAGGGACGCTGTTTCTTTAGAGACTGAAGGAAAATCAACTAAAGTTGAAACCAGTGAAACAGGAACGTTTCTCCTCCGTAGCAGCGTGTTAGCTCGGCTAGTGGCGGTAAACGGACCGAACCCGGCGGTAAAAACGTCAGAGTTCAAACCGGAGACTCACCGGAACTTCATCCTCCTCGTGTCCGATGAAAAACGAACCAGAAATAAAGTTAAAAGTTGGTTTAAAACTCGGCGGAAAAGCGAGCCTTCAGCTCTGTGTTTGCATCGGTCTTCTTCTGCGATTTAATAAAGGTTGAGTCATTCTGATCAGCGCTCCGCCAGCGCCACCTGCTGGACCGGAGGACAGAGAAGATACAAAAACACCCAAAAACTAAGAAAGAAAGAAATTAACAAATTAATAAACAAACAAACAAAAAGTTTTCTTTAACTTTTTTGTGTCATTGATTATTTATTTGTATTATTTTTATTTTATTTGTACTTTATCATGTTTTATTTCCGTTTTTTTCTTGACGTATTTTTTAAATTCAGGCGCACCAGCAGCAGGTTACAGGCAAGTCAAGAAAAACAGATTCACACAAGACTAAAATATATATAAAAAGAGAAATAAAGCATAATGACTCAAAAATATGTTGTTATAATATGAGAACTAGTAAAATATTGTACAACCATCTAAGTCATATTCAGATAGTCACAGAAGTCTCAGACTGAATGGGGTTATTGTTATGAGGGATGTGCAGATAAAGCAGGATGAACAAAATAAAATGTATATGTTATTTATTTTAGGTGGAAAATAGGGTAAGCTAAAATAAGCATTGCTTCTGCCTATTCCTTTTTTGGTTGTAAATCATGTTGTTAATCTTGTTGTTTGTTTGAAAAGAAAATTAATTTCATGTTACTGTTACAAACCAAAATAAAGAAAAGAAAGAAAAGTGTGAACACAGATGCAGTTTGTCGGAGCAGTGATGTTCTAGAGTCTACGGCTGCTGGAGGAGGATCTACGATAACGCTCCGTCCTGCATCAGGATGCAGCAGCAGCTCACTGAAGTTTTCTGTTTCTTTGGAATATTTGAACCTTTAAAATTTCAGTTTTTCTTTTAAATTTTATTGTTATTTAAACATTGATACTTTATAATTTTAACATTAAATTTTTCCTTTCCCTTTTCAGTTTAATTGATTTAGTTTACTTTGATAAATATTAGAAGTTTTTAACTTTATTTCAGTTTTTATTCTTATTTCTAATCTTTTTAATTTAATTTAATTTTTTAAACTTTGGTTTCTTAATATTATTATTACATTAAAATGTATTTTTTTCATATTGTAAACATTTAAACTTTAAATTTTTTCTTGTTTTATTTAAGTTAGCTTCTAATTTATTTTCCTTCTTGGATCTTTTATATTCTTAAACTTTTATTTTTTTATGTATTTTTATTTTGCTATTACCTTTAACTTTTTAATATTGACACTTTATGATTTAACTTGTTGTTGTTTATATTTTTATTGACTTCCTGTTGTAAACATTTGAATATTTTAACTTTAAATATTATTTTATTTACTTTTATTATTTAAAGATTGTTAGATTTAATTAGTATAAGTAAATGAACTAACTTCTCTTTCTTCTCGTCTTTAAATGTTTTTTATTTACGTCTTAGCTTCAGGCCTGACATGGTGACTGATGAAAGGTCAAAGGTCAGAACTGATCTGATGTTAGAAGGTTCATTTATGATCCTGAGTCCTGGTTCAGATCCAGCTCCGTCCCTCAGGTCCCCCCCCCCCCCCCCCCCCCCCCCCCCCCCCCCCCCCCCCGGTGGGGATTACTGTGGATTAAAATAATGATGCAGAAACTCCGATTGCCAGAGAAACGTCTCAGTAAACGAGGTTTGAGGAGGTGACGGCGATAAGAGCAACTCTTTTTGCATTCCTTCTCTCCCAGGAGGAAAAATGGATTTCCATAAATAAACTATCCTCCTTTCTTTTAATATTTTTTTAAACTCTTTTTCTTATTTGTTTAAAATCCTTCAATAATTGCTAAAGGTTTAAGTCATCAGAGTATTTTGCACTAAAAGACCCCACGGCTGTGCTCTGAGGAGGATTCTCATCCTTCCACATGGTGGCGCTGCAGGCCACTGAAACCTGCCTCTGATTGGCTGCTTTCCTGCCTCCAGCACTTTGTGCCATGCTGCTCCATCAGCTGATTCAGAAAACAACAAAGAATTCACAGAAACTGGAGTCCAGTTCTCAGATTCAGCTCTGCTGTCCTTCATTTATAAAAGAATTCATTCATTTATAAAATAAATCTATTAAATATTATAAATTCATTTATAACCTTTATCTATTAATCAGGTCCGTCTCACTGTTGAACCTTTAAAGGTCAACAGATCAAATCTCATTGAGCCAAAACCTGAAACTTTTACAAAAATGTGTTTAAAATTAAAGAAAGTAAAAAAAACTGTAAAAGGTAAAAACTTCTAAAAAGTTATGAATAAAGATAAAATAGATAAAAACCATCCATTCATTTATTTTCTGAAAAGCTTCATCCTCCACAGAGGAGACAGCCGGGGACAGCCTGGACGGGTCAGCAGTCCATAAAATACAACAAGTAGAAAAACAAGAAACAGAAGAGAAAATAATTCAATATCAGGAAACAAAACATTAATAATTAAAATCTAGAAAAGTTCAAAAAAAGTAAAACTGAATAAAACCATGAATTTAAAAGTCCAAACGTTTAACCCTCCATAGACACCATCGCTTTAGGTTTAATTTGAAAATTTAAAACTGAAACAGAAATATTTTAAAATTTTAAAGGTTGAAGATGTTTTTAAAGTTTTACTTATTTAATAAAAAATTACAAATGTAATGTTACTGTAAGGTACAGATGTTAGAAAAGGAAATTAATACATTAATTAAAAAAAATGGAAATAAACCAAAATTTAAAACCAAAAGAAAAAACAGGAACTTCAGAGTTAAAACAAACAAATGTTCAAACTTCAGAACTCTCTGTGTTTTATGGTTTCACAGCAAAAGGAACTGGTTTGTTTCTCCAGCTGACTGGTTACGAGGCTTCAACAGAACCTCGAAAACGTCACGTCAGCAGCTTTCAGGAGACACTGGTGTGAGAAACGAGACAGTGAAGGATCTGTAGTCGGGTAGATAAAAGGGATGGGGGACCCTCTGCCCCCCCAGCACCCATCCTTCAGTCGGAGCCGAGGGATCAAATGCCAAACAGATCAATCGTCCACTGAGGAGACATGTGCAGCTGCCACGATGTCATTAACCTCCCAGGATGCATTTCAATAAAAAACTAAACATCATACGAGACTGATCACCTCTTCTCGCGGTCGTCACCACCATCAGGTGTCTCCACTGACTCTTCTACTGAAACGACAAACATCAGGATTAAAACCTCACATGGAAAAATAAAATGAATCAACGTTAACTCCAGTTAACTGGAGGACCAGGACTAGTACCTTCATCTAAAACCTGCCACATCCTGTCCTCTGCTGCCCCCTGGTGGAGGATCAGGACTAGTACCTTCATCTAAAACCTGCCACATCCTGTCCTCTGCTGCCCCCTGGTGGAGGATCAGGACTAGTACCTTCATCTAAAACCTGCCACATCCTGTCCTCTGCTGCCCCCTGGTGGAGGACCAGGACTAGTACCTTCATCTAAAACCTGCCACATCCTGTCCTCTGCTGCCCCCTGGTGGAGGATCTACAGCTGGAAAAGGTTAATTTAAATTCTTTATTTTTATATAATTACATGACAACACACCAGTGCCCCTGTTTTTTTTAAATTTATTTTTTTATTAACAACACAAGGAACAGAACAACACACAACATCAAACCAAAATACAAACTCTGATGGAGGAATCACAAACTCTAACCCTCTAAATCACTAGCAGTCTGGGGTCACATAATAAGAAAATAAACACCAGACTTAACATGGGAGCAAAGCATATTCACATTCAAGAAGCTTAAAACAATAAGTTCTCTCTGATTTGTTGCAATATTATTCTTCCACTTTTCCAGTTTTTATTTTCGTTAATGAAGAATAATACCTTTTAAACTCATTCAAGAAACAAGGAAAGGAGGGTTTATTTCCTCTCCACAGTGGGTGTGATATTTAGCTAATAGTATAACTATATTAATGCTGTCTGATGAGGTTGGGCTCAGGTTTTCCACATAGTATAGGACTTGACCAACATCCAGGGGAGGAATATTCAGTTTAAGATTGACCCACTCTCTAACATTCGTCCAAAAACTTTGTGTGCAATTACAAAAGAAAAACAAGTGCTCCAGGGATTCAGCTTCAATTTTACAAAAAACACACAAGTCCACTTCAAATTTAAATCTTTTTTCGAGAAATGCAGATACAGGATATATCCTATTTATTATTTTAAAGTGAGTCTCTTTCACTTTAGGAGAAACGGGCTATTTAACATATTTAAAAAATGCAAACTTATTTTGATCATTTATGCTTGATGATTTCTTGAAGGACTCTCTGTTATAGTCGTGGTAGATGTTCTGTCTCATTCCATTGTTTATACACTTATTGTTGCACTTAAGGTCAAGTAAGTTACAGTTATTCACTCTCAAGGTAGGCATTGAGGTGGACACATTGATGACGTTCTTAATGAGTTGAATCAAGGCCAATGGAATCGCTTTACAGATCTTCACAAAATCTTCATGACTGCCACTAATACCATATTTCCCAACAAAGGATGGAAAATCCATAAGATTCCCTTGACCATCCAAAAGGTCTTTTACAAAAATAATATTCTCATCATACCAACTCTTTTTGAATATTGACGTTTTTCCCACTAAGATCGCCCTGTTATTCCACAATATCGACTCATGAGGAGAAAAGTTCAGTTTCCAAAACTGAAGAATTTGTTTGTGGAAGTTTGAAAGTTGAATTGGAATCTTGAACATTCCAAAGTCGCACTTTGCAAGAAACTCAATTCCGCCCAACTTTTAAAAAACTGAATTTGGGATATGAAACCACATGGAGTCCTGTTGCATAATGAATGTTTTTAACCATTTGATCCTGACTGACCCAATCATCAAAGTCTAAAGCATTAATACCTCCATTCTCGTATTTTTTAACTAACTGAGACCTTCGAATATAACATGTTTTGTTCTTCCACAGAAACTGAAAAATGGTTGAGTTCGCCCTCTTTATATTTTTCTGTGATATGAACATAGAATGACATGGATACATAACTTTAGAGATGCCATCTGCTTTAGTCAACAAGCTTCTTCCAACCAGCGACTAAGAACCTTTGTCATTTCAATGAAACGTTCTGAAATGTTGACGTCTTCTCTTCTAATTGGGTTTTTGGATATTAGTAGTCCCAGGTATTTCATTTCATTCTCAACCCTAATGGAACAGATGCTTTTGTGGATTCAGTCATGAATGGGAAGAATCTCACATTTGCTCACATTGAGACCTAAGCCTGAAGCCTTGGAAAAAAACGAAATAATGCTCAAAGCTTTTTTAACCATGGAAGCGCCCTTTAAGAACACAGCTGTATCATCCGCAAACTGGCTTATCTCTGTCAAAGATAGTAATACCATGCAGTTCTGGACTATTATTAATTTGAACAGCTAATAATTGGGTGGTCAAAATGAATAATTTAGGTGAGATTGGGCAATTCCACGCTGGATCCCAAACCTGGGAGTAAGTCCTGGATGAAGGGATACTGAACTGCTGATGTCATTATAGAACATCTTGATTAACCCACAGAAATTGTCTCCAAAGCCCAAAAATCTTAAGGCATCTAACAGAAATGTATGTTAGATCGTATCAAACGCCTTTTAAAAATCAAGGAGTAGAATCAAGTTACCCTCATCAATGTATTCCTGATAGTCTAAAAGATCAAGTATTAATCTAGAGTCATTATGTTTCTACCTTTAACAAAGGCTGATTGACTTTCAGCTATCATTTCCTTGAGCCCTTCATTCAGCTCTTTTGTGTGTCCAGCAGGATGAAGTACTATGTGTCAAGTACAACCTGTGAAGTACAACCTGTGAAGTACAACCTGTGAAGTACAACCTGTGAAGTACAACCTGTGAAGTACAACCTGTGAAGTACAACCTGTGAAGTACAACCTGTGAAGTAGCGTATTGAGTACAGCGGGCTGGTGGAGTCTGGAGGTCGAAGCCTCAGACCAGCGTCCTCCCAGGCTGGTCTATCACCTGGAACAATCAGCGCGGCGGCAGCAGCTCTAACAGGTCCTGCTGGTTCCTCAGCATCTCCAGTGACTGCAGCACTAATATTTTGTCAGGTGTTGCTTAGAGGATAATAGAGCTCAGGGAGATCAATTCTTCTTTAGTGGTCAGGAACCTCGACTCGCCTGGCATCGATGTGTAGAGGAGGCAGAGAGGAGAGGTGACCTTCAGACCAGGAAGCAGTCTGAGTAAAGAAAGCAAAGGAAAGGAAAGGAAAGGAAAGGAAAGGAAAGGAAAGGAAAGGAAAGGAAAGCAAAGGCCGAGCGAGTCAGGAAACCAGAGGGACGCTGGTTTCTGTTACAGGACCAGGACCCTTCAGGGCTGCAGTGGCTGGAGACGAAATGAGAACAAAACAAGTTGATTTGATTGGAACTAATGAAGACAGGAATCAGGCTTTACTGTAAAACGTTTCCATGAAACAACCAACAGATCAATAGAGAGGATTCAGGTGAAGAAGAGGAAAGAGTCCTGTTGAAACCCTGAGTCTGTTCTGTCCCCTCTGAGACAAAACGTCCACTTTGACTATCGCTCATTTATTTTAGGATGATTTATTGTCTGTTGGTTGTTGATTTCGTTCTTTGTCGTCTCAGCTGAGTTTCCATCAAGATGTAAACATTTTATGAATCAGAACAAACTGTAGGGGGCGCCGTCAGGAGGGACCTTAAGGCGGGCATTAAGGAGTCACCTGGAGGGAGGAGACTGGGCTACTGGATCGTCGGTACACCTGGCATCAGACCACTTTGGGCCAAAGGTCCATGATGACATCATCAGACCTGCGGCTCGTTGTCTGAGAGGGGCGGAGCTGTCAGCTGAGCGCCACCTGGTGGTGAGCTGGAGGTGATGGTGGCGGAGGACTGACCTTCAGCAGAGGTTTCCACATGTCATGCCATGGGTCATGGAGGTCTGGTGGTCCGGTCCATTAGTGTTAGGGCTGACTTTATGGACCAGACAAGGTCCCACTGAGATGAAGGGCAGTTGGAGGTTCAGATACTTCCACACATCTCTCTACACCTAGACCACGATCCACCACGGACCGTATGGACTAGGAGTGACTGAGTGGACCCACATGCTGAGGACTGAGACTTCTTCAGTCTCCTGGGAGTTCCCTGGTTTCTGCTGGAGCTCCGACTCTCAGCAGCTGGAGGGAAACTTTAGATTTATTAGGTCATGTTCCAGGATTTAGCCTGCTCCCCTACCCACCTTCATCTCTCTGCTGCTTTCTGCTGACTGCCACACACACACACACACACACACACACACACACACACACACACACACACACACACACTCTTTCATTCCACAGAGATGATTTATTTTGTTTCTCCTCATCCGCCCTGGAGGTCAGCGTGGAGCTCCATCACTCTGTCTGATTCTTAATCCCCACACTGGAGACGCCCGTGCCAATACAGAAGAATAACAGATTAAAAAAGGCATCCGAGCCCCGAGTGTCTCCGCCTCTCTCCCTCTGTCTCCGT
>SSNR01000097.1:761497-805799 GCA_006937965.1 Callopanchax toddi | reverse complement strand
GGTGTGTGTGTGTGTGTGTGTGTGTGTGTGTGTAGGTGTGTGTGTGTGTGTGTCATCACGACAGAGTCCAGTCTCATTGTGAATCTTTATTCCTCCTGATGCTCCTCCTCAGCACCAGGCTCAGAGCTAACTGCGCTAATTAAATGTAGCAGATTGTAGCTATCAGCGCTCGTTAGCATGTGGTGATGCTCAAACTGGAGACGGACACAGCAGGAAGGGAGTGACAGGAAGAGGAGACAGAACATACTTCATGATCTGAAGGTTTGAAGGGATGAGGAACACAGTCTGACTGTGTAACCAGTACTGAGTGACATCACTTCCTCCTCCGGTAATAACAGAGCAGCTCTCAGCTGACTTTGGTTTCTCTCACTCTGTTTGTGACTTTGTAGAAGAGGTAAAGTGTTTTATAATAATCTGAAGAAAGAAGCAACATATAGAGTTCAAAATGTGGCAAAATGTCAAACAGGGGCGGGGCCACAGGTCACCTTTGAAATCTGATTGGCCACCCTGCCTGGCCCCCCACCAATACAATTCTAGACACGCCCCTGTGGATTTAGCTCCACTCAGCCCTCTGGGAAGCTTCTTGTTTAGCTGTGACTCAGTTTATGGTCCAGGTGATGATGTCTGGTTTTCTACAGGTTTTTATGTTTTATGTATTTATCAGACGCTTCTATCCACAGCGACTTACAGATGATATTATAACCAAGAAGAACCACTAATGCCTGACATTAACCCAAACCAGCTACCAGCTGGTCTAACACTGGTCTCTAAGTGACCGTGAGGGGAAAGAAGACAGGAGAGAGTCCAGAGGAGTGATAGGAGCTCGTCTAGAAGATGTTCTCTGAACAGCTTCAAAAACAAAACCAAACCGTGAACTAAAACTGTAAACAAAGAAAAACTCATAAATAAATAAAAACAAGAATTTCAAATAAAAAATGAAGCTCAACCTGACCAGCTGTCAGGTGATCGTTCTGTTTCTCCTCCTGTTCTCACTTCAGTCTTTATGCTTTCGATGCTGAGCCAGGTTTCACGTGGGGGCGGGCTTAACGCCCATTGGCTACCCAGGACATGATTGACATCTGGGTGACGGAGGTCAGGTCTCTGCGGTGATGTGTTGAGGTCGGTTTGTGTTCATGAATCGTTTAAACGTTAGCCAGAAGCAGTCGCTACTCGATCACAGACTAACTTAAAGGATAAACGTCAGGTAAATCTGGATCCATCGGCTCTAATCGTTCCTTTTTCACAGGAGGGTTAGTTTCATGTTCCCTCCTCAGCTGGGTCTCAGCAAACCGCTCTGATAGGAGATAGAAACGTTTCTAAAACTTTATTAGAATCAAATCCGTGAGTTTTCTCCTGACTGGACTTCATGGTGCTCCAACAGCTCAGCGACTTTCTTACAAATAAAAAGTGAATAAATCAGATCAGCTGGTCTGGGTCCAGATATTCAGATTAATGCTAATTCATGCTAATCAGTTAGCTAACACTCTGATTAGGACTCACTTCGTTCTGGAGGCTCTTATTTTCTTTATTAAATGAAGAAACCATAAGTTGGATTAAAGAAAATCTTCATTGTGACCAAATGAAGGCAGTACAGATTTAATTAGTCAGGTAAAGAGACGCTGAGCTCCTATTGGCCGCTGCTCCTATCTCATCAGCGCTCCTGGAGGAGAAGCTCCTCCATCAGGGACCAGAAACCATCTCCACTCATTAAAGGATCCCTTTGAAGGAAAAAGACTTAATTCTTGCTTTTTATGAGTTTATCTGAATTAGGCGTGATGACGTGGTGATGTGGAGATGAGGAGTGTAATTACTGATAAAACCACGTTCCTGTTCCTCATCAGGACTCTGGAACCTGCTGTAATTAACCGACTCCTCCTCAGCTTCCTGGCAGGAGCTTCAGATTCATCAGAGGTTTAAATGGTTGCTGAGCATCAACAAATTTCACTTGAACAATAATTGAATTGAAGAGCCACAGAAGCTGGACAGGATCCTGGAATCAGAGCAAACTGCTGCTGGAGGTCTGTCATTAGGATTCACTCTGATTTAACCTGCAGGTCAACCAGGTGATTTTCATTAAGAATTAAACTGAACTTTATAAAACCTGATCAGAAACACCAGGTAACAACGTTCTCTTCTGCGTCTGAAATGTCTCTTTAAAATGTTTTATATTTATTAAAGAAGCTGAACTCAAACTGACCATTAAACATTTCAGATGAAGTCAAAGTCTTTTTTTTACAACAATGTCAGAAACCAGCGCGTCAGGTTCTGGTTTGAAGCAGGTAAACTAAAGGGGGTTTATTAAAAACTCAGGGAGGAAGACGGGTCGATAACAGAACCGAAACCAGGAAATCAACAGGAGGAAGAGGAAGGTGGGCAGCTGAGTGAATGAATGAACACCTGTGGAGGATTAGTAAAGGGAGACAGGAGGACGAACACATGAAAACACGGGAAAACACATGAAAACATGGTAAAACACGATAAAACATGGTAAAACACGATAAAACATGGTAAAACACGGTAAAACACGATAAAACACAGTGAGACGCGGTAAAACATGGTAAAACACGATAAAACACGGTGAGACGCGGTAAAACACGGTGAGACGTGGTAAAACACGATAAAACATGGTAAAACACGGTGAGACGCGGTAAAACACGGTAAAACACAGTAAAACATGGTAAAACACGGTGAGACGCGGTAAAACACGGTAAAACACGGTGAGACGCGGTAAAACATGGTAAAACACGATAAAACATGGTAAAACACAGTGAGACGCGGTAAAACATGGTAAAACACGATAAAACATGGTAAAACATGGTAAAAAACGGTAAAACACGGTAAAACACGATAAAACACAGTGAGACGCGGTAAAACATGGTGAGACGCGGTAAAACACGGTAAAATATGGTAAAACACGGTGAGACGCGGTAAAACACGGTAAAACACGATAAAACACGGTGAGACGCGGTAAAACACGATAAAACATGGTAAAACACGGTGAGACGCGGTAAAACACGGTGAGACGCGGTAAAACACGGTAAAACATGGTAAAACATGGTAAAACACGGTAAAACATGGTAAAACACAATAAAACATGGTAAAACATGGTAAAACATGGTAAAACACGGTAAAACACGGTAAAACACAGTGAGACGCGGTAAAACATGGTAAAACACGATAAAACATGGTAAAACATGGTAAAACACAGTAAAACACAGTGAGACGCGGTAAAACATGGTAAAACACGATAAAACATGGTAAAACATGGTAAAACACGATAAAACACAGTGAGACGCGGTAAAACATGGTGAGACGCAGTAAAACACGGTAAAACACGGTGAGACGCGGTAAAACACGGTAAAACACGATAAAACACGGTGAGACATGGTAAAACACGGTGAGACGCGGTAAAACACGATAAAACATGGTAAAACACGGTGAGACGCGGTAAAACACGGTAAAACACGGTAAAACATGGTAAAACACGGTAAAACATGGTAAGACACGATAAAACATGGTAAAACATGGTGAGACGTGGTAAAACACGATAAAACACGGTAAAACACGATAAAACACGGTGAGACGCGGTAAAACACGGTAAAACATGGTAAAACACGGTAAAACATGGTAAAACACGGTAAAACATGGTAAAACATAGTAAAACATGGTAAAACATAGTAAAACACGATAAAACACGGTAAAACACGATAAAACACGGTAAAACACATGAAAACATGGTAAAACACGGTAAAACACGGTGAGACGCGGTAAAACACGGTGAGACGCGGTAAAACACGGGGAGACGCGGTAAAACACGGGGAGACGCGGTAAAACACGGTGAGACGCGGTAAAACACGGGGAGACGCAGACCAAACCAAACTCAAAGGAGGGTTAGGGTTGACACAGAGGAGATCCTGGTGGTTTGATCCTAATGCAGATTTTATTCTAATGTTTACTATTTTACTGTTTTTATTGTTTAGTTTAGTTTTTGTCCTGTTATTGTTTTACAGTCTCCTTCAGAATAAAAGCCCTACAACATCCTGATTCCTCTCCTGGGAGCCAGCTGACTGATGATGGCTGAGAAAGGCGTCGCTGTGGGACGTTAACCTCTTCGTTACATTAAAACTAAAACCAGGTTCTAGGAGGTCATGAAGGACCTGTGACCTGGACGTGTCTCTGCTCTGGATCAGAGGACAGAGGGACGTTAATCTGACCTCTAATGATAAAAACAGATAAAGGAGTCTTAAAAACACCAGAATCAACAGGAAGTAAAAGGTTTCTGCTGCTCAGGCAGATCTTCACATTGAGACTCTAAAACAGATTTCTGGGACATTCGGACCACGGAGCGTGAAAAGACACGAGGAAAGGGTCCTGGGGGGGGGGGGGGGGGGGGCTGTTGGCAACAGGACACGATGAGCCGTGAAGAAGACGAGGAGTGAGTAAGATGGATGGGAGCTAGCATCTCGTCCATTATTCATCCTGGACGGTGTTTGTTCCTCAGCTTCGCTCTGTTTAAACTCAGAGTTCAGACCAGAGTCTTCGTCTGTTTTTATGAAGTCATCAACATCTGTGACCTGTTAATAAAGGGCCAGCTGTCAAAGTGGGCGGAGTTTCTAGAAACAGGAAGTAGTCATGACTTGTTAAAGAAGTGTCATCAGGGTCATCCTGAAGTGACTTCTATCAGTCTCTTATCCACAGAATGAACCACACCCACTGGTGACATCACACAGTGTGGGAGGAGTTTCTAAAAACAGGAAGTAGTCCTCTGACTGGAGCAATGCTGACACTGCTATGCAGAGAATGTCCAGATCAAGTTTATACTAGTTACCAAGGTCAAAGGATACTTACCCCACCTCCCCCAAAGCCTTAGGCGATCCAAAGCTTTGGGGTGACAGAGCCTTAAGGGTGACAGAGCTTTAAGGGTGACAGAGGCTTAAGGGTGACAGAGCCTTAAGGGTGACAGAGGCAGAGCCTTAAGGGTGACAGAGCCTTAAGGGTGACAGAGCTTTAAGGGTGACAGAGGCAGAGCCTTAAGGGTGACAGAGCCTTAAGGGTGACAGAGGCTTAAGGGTGACAGAGCTTTAAGGGTGACAGAGGCTTAAGGGTGACAGAGCCTTAAGGGTGACAGAGGCTTAAGGGTGACAGAGCCTTAAGGGTGACAGAGCCTTACGGGTGGCAGACGCTTAAGGGTGACAGAGCCTTACGGGTGACAGAACTTAAGGGTGACAGAGCCTTAAGGGTGACAGAGCCTTACGGGTGACAGAACCTTAAGGGTGACAGAGCTTTAAGGGTGACAGAACCTTAAGGGTGACAGAGCCTTAAGGGTGACAGAACCTTAAGGGTGACAGAGCTTTAAGGGTGACAGAACCTTAAGGGTGACAGAGCTTTAAGGGTGACAGAACCTTAAGTCAAATCAAATCAAACTTTATTTATATAATAATAATAATAATGCATCAGTTTTATATAGCGCTTTTCTAGGTCACTCAAAGACGCTTTACAGAGTTGCATCATTCATTCACACAGTCATTCTCACCGGTGGTGGTAAACTACGACAGACGTCTGTAGCCACAGCTGCCCTGGGGCAGACTGACAGAAGAGAGGCTGCCATTCTGACCATCGGCCCTTCTGACCACCACCAACATTCACACACAGTCACACTCACATTCACACAGGCAAGTTGGGTGAAGTGTCTTGCTCAAGGACACAACGACAATCTAACCCAGCCAGAGCTGGGGATTGAACCAGTGACCCTCCGGTTACCAGACCGGCCACTCTCCCAACTGAGCTAATGCCGCCCCGCTATATAGCACCTTTCATGCCCCAGTGAGCAACACAAAGTGCTTGACAGATTAAAATGACCCATACAACCCACATTCCCTCCCTTTCCCACACATAGAACAATTATGACACTCTCCCCTCCCAGTCCACAACCCATTCCCAGGCACACATACACCCACACATACACATCAAAACCACAGTAAACACTATGTTGAGCTCAGATGGCTCCAGTAATGAGCAACACGCCATCTAGTGGGCCCTCTGCCTCGTCAGCTGTAGAACCAGGTCAGCAGCCACACACCAACCAAGGGCACCCGGGTATGGAGGGTGGCAACCCCCGCCACTGCCCGGGCCCTACCGGGGAGCGCCCGAGCCGCCACCACCGACCACCGGTCCCAAGGCAGAGGGCTCCACAGAGGAAACACTGGAGGATTAAAATGCGTAGCATATAAAATAACGAGAACTTATAGGAATAGTAAAATGACCAATAAATTAAGGGTGACAGAGGCTTAAGGGTGACAGAGCCTTAAGGGTGACAGAGTCTTTGGGGTGACGAGCCTTAAGGGTGACAGAGGCTTAAGGGTGACAGAGCCTTAAGGGTGACAGAGGCTTAAGGGTGACAGAGGCTTAAGGGTGACAGAGCCTTAAGGGTGACAGAGGCTTAAGGGTGACAGAGCCTTAAGGGTGACAGAGCCTTAAGGGTGATAGAGTCTTTGGGGTGACGAGCCTTAAGGGTGATAGAGTCTTAAGGGTGACAGAGCCTTAAGGGTGACAGAACCTTAAGGGTGACAGAGTCTTCCCGGTGAATGAGCCTTAAGGGTGACAGAGCCTTAAGGGTGACAGAGCCTTAAGGGTGATAGAGTCTTCGGGGTGACAAGCCTTAAGGGTGATAGAGTCTTCGGGGTGACGAGCCTTAAGGGTGATAGAGTCTTCGGGGTGACAGCTCTTATTTTTTGTCTGTCTTTTAAAACATGTTATTGTTATTCAACTCATCCTTTTCATCTAACTGTTTTTTCATGCAGAATCTTTAAAGAGAAAGGGGGAGTTTGTTTTTATAGTGAGAGAACTGATGAAATGAAAACAGGCAGACTTGAGTTGGCCTTCAGCTGAGCGATCTGACTATTTAGATCCATCCCGCCTGTGTTGTGTCTCTAAACTACAGCACATCTGATGCAGAGTCCCTGGGACCGGGGGCCCTGGGCTCTGCCTGCACCTGGGGCCTTTGGAGTCCAGTGTTATTTGCACAGTGAGCGTGAGAGACTCAACGTACCGCTGGCTGCTCCACACTCACTGGACACATCACTGGATGGATCTACAGAGAGAAGAGGATGGATGCTGTGATGGATGCACAGTGAAGCAGATCATCCACTCTGGCAGCGGCGTGTATCAAAGCCACTAGATATTCCCTCAGACGTGAACTTGGCTGTCTCATAAAAAGCCCTTCATCCGTTTAATGATGCCAACTGGTCTGAAACACAACGGTTTGAGGGAGTAACATGAGCTCATGTGTGACACACATATATAGCTCAGTAAATGTCTGATTTCACACTTTTAAATTAGATTCTGGTAACTTTTAACCCAGTTCTGAAAAGCCCGTCTCAAATCGCTCATTTGTTTTGATCAGGTTCTGTAACCAGAGCAGCCGACGGTCCACAGACTCAAAGGAGCATCATTGTCTTGTTTCATGGTGAATCACTGTGGTCTAGTAATAATTCATCACAGGACGCTGTGAAGTGCGTTCCTCTGGTTTCTCCAGTCTCTCTGGACCGCTCCCGCTCTGCAGACAGAAGTTTGGATCTGCTGAGGTCAGACCTGAGTCTGAAGCTTCAGGAGCTGAATGTGATGGACACAACGTGACAGAAATGGAGCCTCATCCTGGTGCAGGACGTGTGTGTGTGGTTGTTAGGAATCTCCCTAAAGGTTGGCCCAGAATTCACCGCCATTCCTCATCCTAATGGCTCCTGCCACGGACTCTGGCCAACGCTGGGCTGCAGGAGGACCAAGAGCTGAGAGGAGAAAGAAAAACTCAACAGACGTTCAATCTGCCTCTCTCACAGCTAAGGACACGCCTTGGTTTGGAGAGAAGACCCGGAGACGAGCGCTCGATTCCCTCTGGAGGATTCCTGTCAGGACGCAGTCTGACGAATTACTGCTGATTGGTCGGTATGATTTTATACAAACACAAAATAATCAGACAGAACCAATCGATTACATGAAATCTGACTGGTGGTTCCATCCATCCATCATCTCACCAGAACCCTGACGTTGTCAGGATGCTACCAGCAGGTGGAGCTGTACAAATTACTGAACCATTAGAGCTGCTGAGACCTTTAGCTAGCTGGACTCACCTGATGCTTCAGGTATCAGGTTACATTTAAAGAATCCTTTAGTGATGTTACCTATTCATCAGGATGGAGGTCTGATGAGTTTTATTTTCCTTGAATTTTTCTGAGTTGTGTTTTAAATATGTTAACTTACATCAGTTAAAGCAAAAAGACTATTTAGTTCTGTTTTATTTGATTTCTGGAAATGACCTCACGACCTGTTTATGACCCACAGTGGGGCCTCGAACTCTGTCATGAGTTTATTATTGGACGGATCCTCCAACATGAGGACGCTGATGGAGCATCTGCAGGAATCACCACCTGCTCCTCATCCTCCACATATCGTTCTCTGATCTGTCTGCATCCTATTGGTCTGTCAGACTGAAGGATGAGGAACTGAACTCCGCGCTAACAGCGAGAGCTAATTCAGCTTTCTGAGAGCTGCTGCACTCGTCTCCTGTCACACCTGTAGGACTGGTTGGAGGCTGCAGACATAAAGAGCTTCATCAGCAGGAAGCCGCTGAATCCATCTCACTCTGGGTGGATGGCATGTTTCTACCTCTGAAGACGTCATGCAGAACTTTGTCTCTGCAAAAGAATTTTCTTTCAAAAATGATTCCTGACTTTTCAAATCAGATTTGGCAAAACTATACAGAATCATTTTGCAGGCGAGGCTTTGTTCTTTTTCTCCATCAGAATCAGGAATTTATGGTTGAATGTTTAATTTTTTTGGATAGGTAATTTAATGCAGCTAAGTTGTATCTATTGCTGACGCTGTGAATGACCTAAACTGTCACATTTAAATGCAGCTGCCACAGCGTTTGGAAGTTCTGTGTTTTTGTTCTCTTTTGTTCTGGCAGTCAGTTGCATTCAGACAGGTTTGTCCTCAGGGACGTCCCACTCAGGTGTCAGTCACTTCCATCAGTGGCATCCAGATTCTCTCTCTGCCTCTAAAGTTCTCATGTTTCACAAAATAGTCTGTAAAGGTTGTTTAGGTCATTATGAAGTGGCTTCTATCAGTTATATATCTACAGTAAGAACCACACCCACTGGTGACATAACCCACTGTGGGTGGGGTTTGTAGAATCAGTAAGTAGTCCTCTGACCGTACATGTACAATACTCATGACTAGATTATTAGTTAACCTCTACAGTTAGAACTCTATATTACCTGTTAGCTAACCTCTACAGTTAGAACTCTATATTACCTGTTAGCTAACCTCTACAGTTAGAACTCTATATTACCTGTTAGCTAACCTCTACAGTTAGAACACTATATTACCTGTTAGCTAACCTCTACAGTTAGAACTCTATATTACCTGTTAGCTAACCTCTACAGTTAGAACTCTATATTACCTGTTAGTTAACCTCTACAGTTAGAACTCTATATTACCTGTTCGCTAACCTCTACAGTTAGAACTCTATATTACCTGTTAGCTAACCTCTACAGTTAGGACTCTATATTACCTGTTAGCTAACCTCTACAGTTAGAACACTATATTACCAGCTAGTTAAGGCAAGATAACTAACTACAGAGATGAGTCAGGTTAACACTAGATAACTAACTAAAGGATGAGTCAGGTTAACACTAGATAACTAACTAAAGGATAAGTCAGGTTAACACTAGATAACTAACTACAGAGATGAGTCAGGTTAACACTAGATAACTAACTAAAGGATGAGTCAGGTTAACACTAGATAACTAACTAAAGGATAAGTCAGGTTAACACTAGATAACTAACTACAGAGATGAGTCAGGTTAACACTAGATAACTAACTACAGAGATGAGTCAGGTTAACACTAGATAACTAAAGGATGAGTCAGGTTAACACTAGATAACTAACTAAAGGATGAGTCAGGTTAACACTAGATAACTAACTACAGAGATGAGTCAGGTTAACACTAGATAACTAACTAAAGGATGAGCCAGGTTAACACTAGATAACTAACTAAAGGATGAGTCAGGTTAACACTAGATAACGAACTACAGAGATGAGTCAGGTTAACACTAGATAACTAACTACAGAGATGAGTCAGGTTAACACTAGATAACTAACTAAAGGATGAGCCAGGTTAACACTAGATAACTAACTAAAGGATGAGTCAGGTTAACACTAGATAACTAACTAAAGGATGAGTCAGGTTAACACTAGATAACTAACTACAGAGATGAGTCAGGTTAACACTAGATAACTAACTAAAGGATGAGTCAGGTTAACACTAGATAACTAACTAAAGGATGAGTCAGGTTAACACTAGATAACTAACTAAAGGATAGTGAATTCCGATGGTGGAGCCAGACTCTTCTGATATTTTTATAACAGTTTTCTCTGACGCTCCATTAGAGGCGACTCCAGCAGCTCGTGGAGGGTGTAACCTAATGATCAGGTTCTTCTGGCTCCTGCTGACTTGCTAATCTTGTGGAACCTTTTATTTCTTCTGTTGCTGTATATTAAACGTGCACTAAGGTGTGCACGTGAACAGCCTCTGAAAACCCAGAGAGAGAAACGGCAGATTGATCAAAGGTTAAAATCCTTTTTTATTATAAACTATTTCTGATTGAACCCTTTCTACAGCAGGGCTTCATATGGAACAAGTGAATTTGATGAAACATGTACGTAGAGTGAGGCGTCTTCACCTTCCTCTCACTCTGACGCTCATCTCTCCCTGATAGTTAACGCCTCATTGAAAGCCATTTGCCACACCGGCCTTAATTGAGGCTAATAATCCAATCACGCTCCTGGTATCATTGCGCCAAGCACCATTAAGACGAAATGGGCCCATCAAGGAGGAGAGGAAGGATGGCAGACTAATGACACTCAGGGAAAAGTGGGAGCTTGGCCAGAGCTGAAGGTCCTGAGTTTGACTTTTCAGCTGATATGTGTGAGATTTAATGACGATCAAATAGACGGGAACATTTATTACCATAAAGAACACAACTTTCAGTCTATGTCTTCAGAGTGATTTTATCGACTGTTAGATCATCAGTCTCTCAGAATGTCCACGCTGAACTGAAATGTCCCACTTTACCTCAGGATGAAGCATCAATATTATTCACCTGGTGGTATTCTGGTTATGTCAATAGTGTGTTTGTGTCTCCTGCAGTTACAGTAGAAATAAGTAGATACTTACAAATAAGTAGAGATGGTAGCAGAGATATGTAGATACAGTAGTAAAGATAAATATAGATAGGGATGGACGGGTGGATGGATACCTTTATTATCCCCGGGGGGGAAAATCCTTTGTCCAATAACAGCCCACAGAAATGCCTCGCCTCGCCTCGCCTTCTTCCGCTTATCCAGGTCCGGGTCGCGGGGGCAGCATTCCAAGTCGGGCAGCCCAGGCCACCTTCTCCCCGGCCAAGTCCACCAGCTCCTCAGCTGGACGCCCAGGCGTTCCCAGGCCAAACTGAAGATGTATTTCCTCCAGCTTGTCCTGGGTCGACCTGGGGGCCTCCTGCCGGCAGGACATGCCCAGAACACCTCCCGAAGGAGGCGTCCAGGAGGCATCCTTACCAGATGCCCGAACCACCTCAACTGGCTCCTTTCGATATGGAGGAGCAGCGACTCTACTCCGAGTCTCTCCCGGATGTCCGAGCTTCTTACCCTATCCCTAAGGCTGAGCCCGGCCACCCTGAGGAGGAAACTCATTTCGGCCGCTTGTATCCGCGATCTCGTTCTTTCGGTCACTACCCAAAGCTCATGACCAGGTGAGGATTGGGACGTAGACCGACCGGTAAATCGAGAGCCTTGCTTTCTGGCTCAGCTCTCTCTTTACCACAACAGACCGGTTCAGCGTCCATCACTGCTGACGCTGCCCCAATCCGCCTGTCGATCTCCCGCTCCCTCCTTCCCTCACTCGTGAACAAGACCCCGAGATACTTGAACTCCTCCACTTGAGGCAGGACCTCTCTCCCGACCCGGAGTTGGCAATCCACCTTTTTACGCCCACACCCACAGAAATGCAGAATCTCAATTAAAGATATAGAGATAGTGGTAGAGATAAGTATAAACAAGTAATAGAGATAGTAGTAGAGATAGGTAGAGATAGTAATATGGATAAGTAGTAATAAATTGTAGAGATAGTAGTTAAAAGTAAAGATATGTAGTAGAAGAGATAGAGATATGTAGAGATAGTAGTAGAGATAGAGATATGTAGAGATAGTAGTAGAGATAGAGATATGTAGAGATAGAGATATGTAGAGATAGTAGTAGAGATAGAGATATGTAGAGATAGAGATATGTAGTGATAGTAGTAGAGATAGAAATATGTAGAGATAGTAGAAGAGATAGAGATATGTAGAGATAGTAGTAGAGATAGAGATATGTAGAGATAGTAGTAGAGATAGAGATATGTAGAGATAGTAGTAGAGATAGAGATATGTAGAGATAGTAGAAGAGATAGAGATATGTAGAGATAGTGATATGTAGAGATATGTAGAGATAGTAGTAGAGATACTAGAAGAGATAGAGATATGTAGAGATAGTAGAAGAGATAGAGATATGTAGAGTTAGTAGTAGAGATAGAGATATGTAGAGATAGTAGTAGAGATAGAGATATGTAGAGATAGTAGTAGAGATAGAGATATGTAGAGATAGTAGAAGAGATAGAGATATGTAGAGATAGTGATATGTAGAGATATGTAGAGATAGTAGTAGAGATACTAGAAGAGATAGAGATATGTAGAGATAGTAGAAGAGATAGAGATATGTAGAGATAGTAGTAGAGATAGAGATATGTAGAGATAGTAGTAGAGATAGAGATATGTAGAGATAGTAGTAGAGATAGAGATATGTAGAGATAGTAGAAGAGATAGAGATATGTAGAGATAGTGATATGTAGAGATATGTAGAGATAGTAGTAGAGATACTAGAAGAGATAGAGATATGTAGAGATAGTAGAAGAGATAGAGATATGTAGAGTTAGTAGTAGAGATAGAGATATGTAGAGATAGTAGTAGAGATAGAGATATGTAGAGATAGTAGTAGAGA
Organism: Callopanchax toddi; assembly: GCA_006937965.1. NCBI lineage: Eukaryota > Metazoa > Chordata > Actinopteri > Cyprinodontiformes > Nothobranchiidae > Callopanchax > Callopanchax toddi. The sequence goes on along the minus strand of SSNR01000097.1, from coordinate 792,706 downwards.
TAGAGATATGTAGAGATAGTAGAAGAGATAGAGATATGTAGAGATAGTGATATGTAGAGATACTAGTAGAGATAGAGATATGTAGAGATAGTAGTAGAGATAGAGATATGTAGAGATAGTAGTAGAGATAGAGATATGTAGAGATAGAGATATGTAGAGATAGAGATATGTAGAGATAGAGATATGTAGAGATAGTAGTAGAGATAGAGATATGTAGAGATAGTAGTAGAGATAGAGATATGTAGAGATAGTAGTAGAGATAGAGATATGTAGAGATACTAGTAGAGATAGAGCTATGTAGAGAAAGTAGAAGAGATAGAGATATGTAGAGATAGTATGGATAAGTAGAAATAAATTGTTGAGATAGTAGTTAAAGTAAAGATAGTAGAGATAAGAAGAGACAGTAGTAGACATAAACCAAGATAATTAGAGACAGTAGTAGAGATAATTTTTGGGAATAAGTAGAGACTGTTAGATAACTAGAGATAGTAGAGATAGAGATACATAGAGATAGTAGTATGGATAAGTAGAAATACCGTAAGTTGTATAGATAGTAGTTAAAAGTAAAGATAGTAGTAGAGATAACATGAGATAGTAGTAGACATAAACTGAGATAATAGTTGAGATAATTATTGGGAATAAGTAGAGATTGTAGTAAAGATAATTAGAGATACCAGTATAGATAAATAGAGATATGTAGAGATAGTAATAGGAATAAGTAGAAATAAGCTATAGAGATAGTAGTAGAGGAAAGTAAATATGGTAGTAGAGATTGTAGGGATCAGAAGGTCATGCAAATGTCAAAGGTCAACGACCAGACGAGGTCACTGAACAGACCAGACAGCCATGCTTTGCTCCAGTAACAGAGTGTAACCCAGAACACGGCTTTGTTTCCCTTCACCCTTCACCTTTGTCCTAGAAAAACAACTACTGCCTGCTGAAGCTACCGACGTCTGGAAGAAACTCTAGTTTAATAAAAATCATCTCTCTTCTCCACAGACTTGATGACAAATGAATAACAATGATTGTTTTCATAAAAGATGTATTTAATCAGAATTCATTGCTTAGGAAGTGATGGTTAAATCATAATTAATGATAATATTTAAAATGCATTATTTCAAATCTTAAATACCTCAAATGTCTCTAATTGATGATTTAATCCTATTTATTATCAGCCATGTTTCATATGAATATCACAATGTTAATATTGACCTTTATTCAGCTTAAAATATGAGTTTAAACCCTGATTCTAACAAAATACATTATTTCTTAGTTTCAGAGAGAGGAAGTGAAGACGCCCTAATGTTCCTGGCAAATCATTGGTTGATGTTAAATCCTATAAAAACATATGATTTCTGGATTTCTCCAGAGTCTCTTCCAGTCTTCCAGGTTCATCGTTTATGCAACAACCCTAAATTCTAAATTTGATCCAGAGAACAGCCATCTTTTTGAATCCAGCTACAGTTTATATATAAATAAAATACTACTACTACTGCTACTACTACTAGTTTATCAGAACCGCTAAACTAAACTTGACATCATCAGGATGCCAAGGTCACAGCTTTACCAGAGAGGGCTACCTGGGACCAGTCTAAGTGATTCTGATCACAAGGCCAACAAGTCGTCGTCCAAGTCATGGTAAATTTTATTGGTAAATATATTAGTTACTACATTGATTTTCATATAAAACTATATTTTGTCTCTGTGTTAAATTACTAAGTGTTGGTTCCCTGGTACCTAAAAGAACCTGTTTCTGATTTTAATGATCTGAAGATTTTAATCATTTATGAGACATTTTACTTTGTCAGGTACTTTAATATTTTATTGACAGTTTATAACTACTTGACAATCGTTACAGATGAGTAGACATCAGCCGGTATAATTAGAGGTAGAGATCATTTTAGACATTATAACCCCCCCCACAGACTGCTGATGATTTTGGTGAATCAGGATAAAAAGCCCCTCCCCTTTTGCTCCATTTTGAGATAAATCTCTGTACTGGGGGCTCTCTCTTCCCTTCACTGCTGCTCAGTCAAACACCCAGACTTTAGGGACATGTCACACAGTGAAAGTTTGGTTGTTTTTAAAGTTTTACTTGCATGATTTTTTCTGTTTATTTATACTACGTTATTGCATGTTTTATACTTTTTTGTGTGCTTTTAACCATTTTTTGATGACTGTGGACTCTTAACATTGATTAGTAATGACTGTCACCTGTGGAGAGGTGGGCGTGGCCAGGAGGAGGCCTATTTAAGTGCCACACTAGGAGAAGGGAGAGGACAGACACAAGACAGACACAGGACAGAGACACAGGACAGAGGTGGACAGGAGGGAGGCCAGGAGGCATCCCTGGCCCCCAGCCTGGAGATGAGAGCCCCCCCCCCCCCGGGACTTGTTCATGTTTTTTAAATGCAAGGTTTTAATTACTTTTTTAAAATCTAATTTTATTTAGTTTTTATTTTAACTGTCAAGATTTTTTTAGAGAAATAAACAAACATTTATTTCCTCTCAGCTGGTGTCCGTGTGCTTTCGGGTTCCTGAGTCGCTGCTCCCCCTGGTTTAGGCCCTCGGGGTCATGCTCAGACCTTCTGGGTTCCCGGCTACGTATAGACCTAAACCTCCTAGATCCTGACCGTCTCACAGCTCTAAAACGAAGCGTTTTGATTGGAGGACATGAAAGTTAACGTGCCAGAGTGAAACACGTCCCAGTGAATATTTTACACAACATCTGCACGACGACACACATCTCGGAGTAATCTGATGTTTTCCTGCAGCAACTGAAGCAAAAACTCAAACAACAGAAGAAGAAAGAAGTTGGCCTTCGGTGGGGGGGTGGGGGTGGGGGGGGGGGGTGGATTCAAAGCCAAACAAATATGAGACCATTACAGAGCTGCTCCACAACGCAGTATCTTTTTATTGCCTCTAATGATTCTCTTGATGTATGCATCCTTCTCTCCAAAGCAAACAGAGTTTTAATTAGGCTGCTGACAGTTGACCGCGTTGCCATAGCGATGCTTTGATATTTGCTTTAAAACACGTTTGGCACCTTTTAAAAACACAAGCGTCCCCGACGCCCCGTGACACGCCTGACTGCAGCAGCACAAATGTGCCTGGGAGAAACCGAGGGCTAATTTACGCCATTAGCTTTAAAAACGTGCTTTTTTTAAAGACCCGCTTTGAGCATTTGAACATTGTCCAGTGGAATTAGCATGGGTCTAAGGCTTCACTCCAAAAACAAACGTGGTCAAAGGGAGTCGGCCAGAATGCTAATTTAGTTTTCATGGTTGAGGGGAAGAAAATAATTGATGCTTTGCTTGGTGGCAGAACCTGAATCTGTGTGTGTTTGGGCATCGGAGAACGTGAGGCGTTGTCCTCGGCGCTGTTTGAATTACTCATGAGGTGGATGAGCGAGGAGAAGGTGACCCAGTTCCCTGCTCCAGTTCTGTGGCCTCCAGTCCCTCCTGAATCAGGGTCACCGTCACTCAAAGGGAACCAGATGAAGGTTCTGTTGGGGGGACGGAGTCTGACCCGTAAAACAACACGGGTCCAAAAATAAATGCAGCTTTTTTAGAGCGACCTGTTAAAACACCTCAAAGCAGAATGCTGTCAACAGTCTGGGACGTTTCAGGGAAGAAGAGTCAGGCATCTGCTTAGTTTATTAATAAAACTTTTAAACGTTCTCAGACAGTTGGAGCGTCGTTCCTCTGTCCTCCAGCCAGACAGACGGAGGTAGAGCTGTCAGTCAAACGTCTCCTGGTTGGAGGATCTGGGCCGTCCGTCGTGGTTTGGGTCAGAATCATGTCACCATAAACCAGGTGGTCCACGCTGAGGAGACGTCCAGGAGCTGAGGACTAGTGGAGCTCTTCAGAAGGACTTTAGAGAAAACAGGAAGTCCTCCTCCATGTCCTGTAGCAGCTCCACGATGAAGAACCAGAGTTTAAACATTTAGCCAGGTGTGATGTCGCTGTGGATGACTAACTGATAGAACGTCCCTCTAACGCCGCCTGGGCCTCGTTCAGACTCACGCCATTAAATCATTCAGATCATTGCATCATTTATTGGAGGATTTGCTCGTCTGTCCTGGAGCTCCAGCGTCACTCCTGTGATTTTATCCTGCATGACTACCTCTCAGGAGGAGAGCTAATGACCAAGTTGGACGGACGGAAGTTTTTTCTGAACTTTTATTCGTCTGGTTCCCTCCCATCAGCTCAGAATCACGCTTTTATGGTTGCTTTCATTAACGGACTGAGATCAACTCTTCATTCCTTTCTGTTCTTTCCTCCTCCATTACGGTGAATGTTTCATTTGTCCTCGTCTCCTCCAGCTGGTCCAGGGGACACTGTGGACGCATCAGAACGGCTGGTTCAGCCAGCAGCCAATCAGAGGCAGGTTTAGTGGCGTCTGGTGGAGTTCTGACCCAGAGAGGCTTTAATAGAGTCTGAACCCAAACAGGAACATCACCAAAAACCATAAAGAACAATAAAATGAGTGGAAGAGGAAGGAAGTACACACACACACACACACACACACACACACACACACACACACACACACACACACACACACACACACACACACACACCATAATAAACCAGGTTAGGATTCAGCAGCAAGAACATATTTTATTTATAAGTTTATTAAACACAAAGTGATTTTGTGTTAAAAGTTAGAAAAAAAAAACTAAGACGTCAAATATTTTCTACCAAACTATTTCAAAATAAGAGCGCATAGTAGCATCTTCTCTGGTTGTTTCCTCTAAGTGACAGACTGTCAAAATAAGAGTCTGTAGAGGATGGAAGGAGGTGGTTTACTCTTCTTAGAGTGAAAACAACAAACAACCATAAACTGTAAACATATCAAACATAAATAACAGTTAAACTTTAATTCTATTCTGTTTGAGTTCAGACTCAAAACTCACCTGTATCAAACTGTCTATGAGTTAGCTTTATCTTGTATTGTGATTTTGTGTCGTCTAGGATTTTATGAGTCTTGTGTTTTAACTACTTAACTGTTTTTAACTTGATTTTATCCTTTTAATTGTTGTACAGTGACCTTGGGTTCCTTGAAAGGCGCTTTCTAAATAAAATGCATTATTATTATTATTATTATTATTATTATTATTATTAGTTCTTATCGTAGCTTCAGAGATTTTGCCCTAAATTTATTTGAACTTGTTTTTCTCAGATTAGCTCAACTTGAGTTGTTGAAGTCCCTGCTGAAAAAACCAGCATAGACCAGCATATGCTGGTTCCAGCATATGTTGTGTTTTGGTGCTGGTATGCTGGTCCATAGTGATCCATTAGTTCAACCAGCATAGACCAGCATTGACCAGCATTGAATCATGTTGGTCTACCAGCTAAACCAGCACCAAACCAGCATAGACCAGCACCAAACCAGCATAGACCAGCATATAAATCAAGACCATCATGATTTGTTTGCTGGTCTTTGCTGGTCTATGCTGGTTTGTTGCTGGTCTATGCTGGTTGAACTAATGGATCACTATGGACCAGCATACCAGCACCAAAACACAACATATGCTGGAACCAGCATATGCTGGTCTATGCTGTTTTTTTCAGCAGGGCGTAAAAATGAAGTTTTCAGAGTCTTAAATGAATCATGTTTATTAAAACCAGCAGTGTTATGGTTACCTAACCCTATGCTGAGGATGGAGGAATCGACCAATCAAATCCAGGGAATCTGATGCTTTATTATTATTATTATATTTTTTTATGATGAAACTCTTTTTATGTCTCATATTCAAAGGTTTACTGACGTTTTACACAACAATACAAAGACTGTGTTCTTTTTATTTAAATACTGTGTTTGTTCTGAAGCAGGAAAATATTTTTACATTTTTAAGGTTAAAAAGATGAAAATTTGGAGGTTCGACCATCCAACCTGATGATGTTGGCTGAGTTTTAAAAATGTGGACGGCAAGAACCTAGAAATCATTTTCACACATTTTGAACTTCCTGTTGAACTCGACCCCAGGAAAAAGATGGAAGTTTATCTTCTGATGTGAAATTTACCACAAAAACAGAGAAATCCTCATAAAATCCCCCAGAATAAACAAACCCTCCTCCTGCAGGACGTAGGTTCCACTGTAAATACGACAGAAACAGACAGTTTTCACTGCAGTCATACAGCTGTTAGCTATGAGCATTTAGCTTGTAGCTGTTAGCTGTTATACATTAGCTTTTAGCCTTTAGCCATTAGCTGTTATACATTAGCTTTTAGCCATTAGCTGTTAGCCATGAACTTTTAGCTTGTAGCTGTTAGCCATTAGCTTTTAGCCATGTGCTTTTAGCCGTTAGCTGTTAGCCATGTGCTTTAGCTGTTATATGTTAGCCATTAGCGGTTAGCTGTCTGCTTTTACTTCACTTCACATTATAATAGAAGTCCCCAAAGGGAAATTTGTCTTGCAGTCAGGTGAACATGAAAACACAATCACAGACACATTAGTACCAAACCAATTAAAAACAGTAAGAAACACAAGTAAAACGCAAAAATCTGTATAAAATCAAAATAAGAACATCAGACTAAAAGACAAGAAACAATTGTGCCTAATAACATTTTAAAGGGATACTCCACCAGAAAGTAATTTTTTTGTCTATTGTCACATTCCAGAGTTAGATAAGTGGGCAACAACAATTTGTAAACAGCCCAGCTGTTTTACTGATCCAGCAGGTGGATATTCGCGTTAGCTTAGCGTAAAACACTGTAAGTGAATGTGAACTACTAGCATGCTAAAGGAGTATCAGGCGAATATCCGCCTGCTGGATCAGGAAAACGGCTGCAGCTGTTTACAAATAGTTGTTGCCCACTTATCTAACTCGAATGTGACAATTACAAAATAAATCACTTTCTGGTGGAATATCCCTTTAAGTTACACACCCACACACACTTTTAGCTGTTAGCTGTCTGCTTTTAGCCAAAAGCAGTTAGCTGTTAGCCATTAGCTTCAGCTGTTATATGTTAGCCATTAGCTGTTAGCTGTCTGCTTTTAGCCAAAAGCAGTTAGCTGTTAGCCATTAGCTTCAGCTGTTATATGTTAGCCATTAGCTGTTAGCTGTCTGCTTTTAGCCAAAAGCAGTTAGCTGTTAGCCATTAGCTTCAGCTGTTATATNGTTAGCCATTAGCTGTTAGCTGTCTGCTTTTAGCCAAAAGCAGTTAGCTGTTAGCCATTAGCTTCAGCTGTTATATGTTAGCCATTAGCTGTTAGCTGTCTGCTTTTAGCCAAAAGCAGTTAGCTGTTAGCCATTAGCTTCAGCTGTTATATGTTAGCCATTAGCTGTTAGCTGTCTGCTTTTAGCCAAAAGCAGTTAGCTGTTAGCCATTAGCTTCAGCTGTTATATGTTAGCCATTAGCTGTTAGCTGTCTGCTTTTAGCCAAAAGCAGTTAGCTGTTAGCCATTAGCTTCAGCTGTTATATGTTAGCCATTAGCTGTTAGCTGTCTGCTTTTAGCCAAAAGCAGTTAGCTGTTAGCCATTAGCTTCAGCTGTTATATGTTAGCCATTAGCTGTTAGCTGTCTGCTTTTAGCCAAAAGCAGTTAGCTGTTAGCCATTAGCTTCAGCTGTTATATGTTAGCCATTAGCTGTTAGCTGTCTGCTTTTAGCCAAAAGCAGTTAGCTGTTAGCCATTAGCTTCAGCTGTTATATGTTAGCCATTAGCTGTTAGCTGTCTGCTTTTAGCCAAAAGCAGTTAGCTGTTAGCCATTAGCTTCAGCTGTTATATGTTAGCCATTAGCTGTTAGCTGTCTGCTTTTAGCCAAAAGCAGTTGCTGTTAGCCATTAGCTTCAGCTGTTAGCCGTTAGATCAGGAAGGAATTCTTTCTAAATTTAGACAAACACTTAGAAAACCTTTTTCCTGTGACCTGCTCATTTAAACATAAAAACTCGGTTACTTTTTAAATCAATTTGATTTAAAAAAAATGTTTTCTTTGAGGAAATAAAACGAGGTTTAAAACTAAACTCTTCCTTTCCTAAATCCCGAACAGAGATGTTTATTCTGACTACCTGATTTTTTTAAAGTTCATCCTGATAGAATTTTAAATTCCTGATTTATAAAACTAATAAATGTAATAAATGTCTAGAAGTGCCAGTATTGAAATGCTTTTATTTTGACAGTTCAGGGGAAGCAGTTTAAGCAGGAACTAAATGTCTAAAAGATTCATGTTAATGGTTGATTTTGAAATAATAAAGATGTTTAAAGGTTATTTATTCAATTATTTATTAAATCAACCAAAAGCAGCTAAAATATTAAATGTTTTAATAAATTATTATAAAACTCATGAAGGAAAGTAGATGAGGTTTTGATTCAACTTTATTAAAACAGGTTAAAATCACAGCTTTGAAGCAGGTTGTTTTTCTAATTGTCTCCACTTTGGGGGGTTTAATGGACTCTAAGATCTTGTGATTCCGTCTCAGCTGAGTTGTGTCACCATCACCTCTGAGTGTCGACAGAAACAAACGTTGTCTTGTTTTAGACTCCGACCCAACTCAGCAGAACTCGACTCCTCCAGACATTTATCCACTGAGGTTTCTTAGAGTTTCATCCTTTGACTGAAGGTTTTAAAACGCTTTGGAGCTTCTGATGTAACCATTAGCTGCTCTGGGAGAACTGGTTCTGTGGAAATGTTCTGAAATTCATCAACCAGGTGAAGTTCCTGGTTTAACCCGTGTTCTCCAGACCACTAGAACCCCCCTGGTCCTGACCTGGACCTCCAGGCTGCTCTCTGGTCATGAGGCTTGTTGACAGGATGGAATCGGAGGCGTTTGATGAAGAGGAGCTGGTTTCTCCAGTGACCCTTCAGGAATGGAGTCCACTCTAATGGGGAGGGGTTCTGATGAGTCCAGGCTCTAAACGGGACCCGGTTTCTCACTTTCTGATTCCCCACCCAAGGAGAAATGAGCCCAGAGCCCAGCTCCGGTTTCAGAATTTAAAGCCTCTCCTCGGTGGCGGCCAATTAGGATCGAGTGTCGCCTCGTTGACACGTGAAGGATGGAATGTGAGCGCTTCGGTCAAACGAGGATGGAGGAGTGCTGGTGGTGACAGGCTCTGTCAGGGACGTGGACACATGGCCTCCAGATGGAGACCTTCATGTCTCTGCAGAATGATCAGATGATTTAGAAACATCAATATTTCTCTGCTTGTTTTCACTTCCTGCCTGGTTTTAGCCTGCAGTGAGAGCGAGGCCCTGAAACGGATACGTCTGATTTCATCAGCTTTAATACGACCTGAACGCAACACAACCAACAATATATAGAAGACAAATTTAATAAATATGTCTGAGTTTGACCTCTACACAAAATGACCAGCTTCATAAACGCCTAACGACCAGACTTCTTTTCTTTATTGGCCAAAAATGTGTTCAATAACCCTGTTGTAAATAAATGTGCTGGAACTGATTCTCCAGGAAATAGCCACCGACGAGGCTTCATGTGGCTGATGAGGTCTTTAAAGTCCAGTTCTAACAAATGAGCTCCATGTTTGTTTTCAGCCTGAGACCCTCAACAGACCATAAAATAATTCATCAAATCATTAAATATTTATGACATGAAGTAAATATTGTAGGTTTGGCTCATTTAATTAACCACACATCTGAAGTAATTAATAACACATTCGTAATGATAATTAATGCTTTAGTTATTTAGTGAATTGTGTCACTTTTGACTCTCCGTACATTGTATCAACAAGAGGTCTTATAATAATTAGACTCAGCCTTTTCATTAGGAGCCTTTATTTATGCCTAAAGTCACTTTCTCTGTTTCATTCGACCCGTTTGAACTCTGTAGATTTAAAGTGGATCATCTGGTTTTAACGATTCAGTTTTTGAGGTCTGTTGGTTTCTGTTTTTCACAGGTTGATGACTCTGGTATCTTCACATTCCTGAGACCACCAGAAACCCTCTGATACTAAATGTGTCCTGATCCATGACTGGAAGGAGCTGAAACGTCCCGACAGAGGAACTGGTTTTTACTGGGAGCTCCGCGGAATTACTGGATGGAAATAACTCTAACAATAACCGTAAGCTCCGTGCACAGTGGTTTAGTCAACACGTGCACGGTCTCTAAAGTTTGTTGTATTTTTAGTTTGTAGTTTTTTAGTTTGTAGTTTTTTAGTTTGTTGTTTTTTTAGTTTGTAGTTTTTTAGTTTGTTGTTTTTTTAGTTTGTAGTTTTTTAATTTGTTGTTTTTTAGTTTGTAGTTTTTTAATTTGTTGTTTTTTTAGTTTGTAGTTTTTTAATTTGTTGTTTTTTTTTGTTTTTTAGTTTGTAGTTTTTTAATTTGTTGTTTTTTAGTTTGTAGTTTTTTAGATTGTAGTTTGTTTTTTTAGTTTGTTGTTTTTTTAGTTTGTAGTTTTTTTGTTTGTTTTTTTAGTTTGTAGTTTTTTTTAGTTTGCAGTTTTTTAGTTTGTAGTTTTTTTAGTTTGTAGTTTTTTAATTTGTTGTTTTTTTAGTTTTTTTGTTTGTTTTTTTAGTTTGTAGTTTTTTTAGTTTGTAGTTTTTTAGTTTGTAGTTTTTTTAGTTTGTAGTTTTTTTTAGTTTGTAGTTTTTTAGTTTGTAGTTTTGTTTGTTTTTTTAGTTTGTTGTTTTTTTGTTTGTTTTTTTAGTTTGTTGTTTTTTTGTTTGTTTTTTTAGTTTGTTGTTTTTTTAGTTTGTAGTTTGTAGTTTTTTGTTTGTTGTGTTTTTTGTTTGTAGTTTTCTGTTTGTTTAGTTTGTTGTTGTTGTTTTTTTAGTTGGTTGTTTTTTTAGTTGTTTTTTTAGTTGGTTGTTTTTTTAGTTGTTTTTTTAGTTTGTATTTGTTTTTTTAGTTGTTTTTTTAGTTTGTTTTTTTAGTTTGTAGTTTGTAGTTGTTTTTTTAGTCTGTAGTTGTTTTTAGTTTGTTGCTTTTTGTTTGTTTTTTTAGTTTGTTGTTTTTTTAGTTTGTAGTTGTTGTTTTTAGTTTGTTGCTTTTTGTTTGTTTTTTTAGTTTGTTGTTTTTTTAGTTTGTAGTTTGTAGTTGTTTTTTTAGTTTGTTGTTTTTTGTTTGTTTTTTTAGTTTGTTTTTTTAGTTTGTAGTTTGTAGTTGTTTTTTTAGTTTGTTGTTTTTTGTTTGTTTTTTTAGTTTGTTTTTTTAGTTTGTAGTTTGTAGTTGTTTTTTTTAGTTTGTTGTTTTTTTAGTTTGTAGTTTGTAGTTTGTTTTTTTAGTTTGTTGTTTTTTAGTTTGTTGTGTTTTTAGTTTGTAGTTTTTTAGTTTGTTGTGTTTTTAGTTTGTAGTTTTTTAGTTTGTTGTGTTTTTTGTTTGTAGTTTTTTTGTTTGTTTAGTTTGCTGTTGTTGTTTGTTGTTTTTTTAGTTGGTTGTTTTTTTAGGTTGTTGTTTTTTTAGTTTTTTTTTTAGGTTGTGGTTTTTTTAGTTGGTTGTTTTTAGTTTGTTTTTTTAGTTTGTTTTTTAGTTTGTTTTTTTAGTTTGTTGTTTTTTAGTTTGTTGTGTTTTTAGTTTGTAGTTTTTTAGTTTGTTGTGTTTTTTGTTTGTAGTTTTTTTGTTTGTTTAGTTTGCTGTTGTTGTTTGTTGTTTTTTTAGTAGGTTGTTTTTTTAGTTGGTTGTTTCTTTTAGGTTGTTGTTTTTTTTAGGTTGTTGTTTTTTTAGGTTTTTTTTTTAGGTTGTGGTTTTTTTAGTTGGTTGTTTTTTTTAGGTTGTTGTTTTTTTAGTTTGTAGTTTTTTAGTTTGTAGTTTTTTAGTTTGTTGTGTTTTTTGTTTGTAGTTTGTTTGTTTAGTTTGTTGTTGTTGTTTGTTGTTTTTTTAGTTGGTTGTTTTTTTAGGTTGTTGTTTTTTTAGTTTTTTTTTAGGTTGTGGTTTTTTTAGTTAGTTGTATTTATTTTGTTTGTTTTTAGATCCCTGCATAATTAAAAATCAACTCCTAAAATCTAAATGAATTTGATGAATTCCATTATTACAGGAGATTGATCAGAGCTGAGTTTGGGTCCTGAAGGTTTACAGTCATCATGTTACCATTACTGAACAGCTCCAGGTCCAGGAGGTCAGGTTAAAGCTGCTCCTCCCTACATTGTTAAGGTTGTGTTTCATTATGAGGAGAACAACCTCCTCCTACAGGCGGCTGTATCTTTTAATGAGATCAGAATTCATTAAACAAACTTCCTCAGGTCTGTCAGCGCAGCTTCAATTAGCCACAGGATGAAGACCACGGCTAACAGGACGGGAGGAGGAGAAAAGACGGGAGGAGGAGAAAAGATGTGAAGAGGAGGAGTAAAGATCGGAGGAGGAGGAGTAAAGACAAGAGGAGGAGTAAAGATAAGAGGAGTAAAGATGAGAGGAGTAAAGACGAGAGGAGTAAAGATGAGAGGAGTAAAGACGAGAGGAGTAAAGATGAGAGGAGTAAAGACGAGAGGAGTAAAGACGAGAGGAGTAAAGACGAGAGGAGTAAAGACGAGAGGAGTAAAGATGAGAGGAGTAAAGCTGAGAGGAGTAAAGATGAGAGGAGTAAAGATGAGAGGAGTAAAGACGTGAGGAGGAGTAAAGACGAGAGGAGTAAAGATGAGAGGAGTAAAGACGAGAGGATAAAAAGAGACAGAAGGAAAAAAGAGAGGAGTAAAGAAGAAAGGAGTAAAGACGAGAGGAGTAAAGACGAGAGGAGTAAAGACGAGAGGAGTAAAGACGAGAGGAGTAAAGACGAGAGGAGTAAAGACGAGAGGAGTAAAGCTGAGAGGAGTAAAGACGAGAGGAGTAAAGACGAGAGGAGTAAAGACGAGAGGAGTAAAGACGAGAGGAGTAAAGACGAGAGGAGTAAAGACGAGAGGAGTAAAGACGAGAGGAGTAAAGACGAGAGGAGTAAAGACGAGAGGAGGTGATGCTAACGAAGCTCCTTCCAGATGGGTTACAGTCAAACTTTAGCTCACCTCTCTCGTCTGTTTAGGCCCATAAATAAACACTTGTCTCAAAGGTTGTCATGGTAACAGCATCAGTGAGATGTCTGCCGTGTCACTATGGTGATGGATTCATGAAGCTGCTGCCACAATCAGTATCAACACATCTGTGATAAATGAAGGTAAACAAAAAGCCTTCTATCAGTCACACAGCATCATTCAGCACCATGGGGGGCCTACGGTCTCCAGGACGTAGACGGACCCAGAACCCTTTCATCTGGACCGGCTTTAATAAAGAAAACTACCGTATTAACCCGAATAGAAGACAAGGTGTTTATCATTGAAAATAATGTGAAGGGGTGGGGGTCTTTAGGGTCATTACAAACCAAACCATCAGGGATAGGGATAGGGACTGAAGATGGAACTGGGCCCCGTCTATCACCTGGCATACGGACTATATAAATAAATACTGTATAATATTAATAAGCACTCTGCTTCTTCACCAATAAATACACCTGAAACCTGCTGCCAGTCTCCTCACAGACCAGGTCCTAGACCAGCTCCTAGACCAGGTCCTAGACCAGCTCCTAGACCAGGTCCTAGACCAGCTCCTAGACCAGGTCCTAGACCAGCTCCTAGACCAGCTCCTAGACCAGCTCCTAGACCAGCTCCTAGACTAGGTCCTAGACCAGCTCATAGAGGAGCTGGAGGAAGACGAGAGACACCTGAAGACCTGAAGGCTGCTATCAGAGCTACCTGGACTTCAGTCACACCTCAGCAGCTCCACAGGCCGACCTCCTCCAGGACAACAAGACCTGCTGCTCCGGTCAGAGGACTACTTCCTGTCTCCAGAGGCCCCGCCCCCTTTGAGTGATGTCACTTTGAGAGAATGTTCCATCAGAATGACCCGTTATCTCCTGCTGGGACCTGAAACTAAACTAAACTCCTGCTTTTATTTTCCGTTTTCGCTCCGACATCCTGATGCAACGTGACGAGCTCCTGGCTGCACCGAGAGGACATCAAACGTCTTTAAGTGCAGTTCATGGTGGAGGAGGACATTTCTGAATTGTGCACGTGTGGAGTTCATCGCTGGATTTCTCCAAGTGGTCGTTATGAAATATTAATATTTCTGTGAGTGCAGAGTAAATGTGGATTATAAAAAGAAGGAGCTGAGGAGATGTTGTCCACACCAGAGAACACACTAATCAAAAGACCTCGGGTCAGCGCAAATATCGAACGCAGGAGAGAATTTCATTCTGGGACGTTTTTATGAAGCTCGCCCAAACTATAAAAACACGGGCCGCAAAGCATCATGGGAAATGTGCAGTAGCAAATAAAGTCCAAGTCAAACTGGGCTTAAAAGCTTTTATTGGTTTCCTGTTCAGTTGTTCCATCTTCTGATTCTGACTTTTCAGGAGGTCAGTGAACACAACAAACTTTTATTGTTGCTTTTTGATTCAGTTTGCAGTGGATACAAACGAGTAAATGTGATTAAACCTGATGAGGGTCAAAGGAAACGAGGATCTGCCTCACTAAAATAATACTAACACAACAGAATTAAACACAGAGCTTCTTTACTTTATGGTCTGATCAGTCCATCTAGATGAGAACTGAACATCTGGGTTCATCAGGATGAGGACGGACCTGGTCGTTTTCACAGGTTCAGTTAGAGGTTAAAGGTCAGACACGGGCTGAAGCTCTGAGTGAGGGAGGAAACATTTACAATGATCCTCCATCTGAAGCTGGTTCCATTCAATAAACTCAGGCTATTAATGACGTGTAGACTGGGGATGTGAACCCCACCACTGAGGCCGACTCGATTCGTGTCTCGATACGCTCCCAGCGATCCGATACATCGACGATACGGTGAAGCCTCTGCTGATACGGTTCGATACGATTCAACACATCACAGAGTTTTCAAGTCCACGTCTGTTTTTAAAAAAATCATCATAATTACTTCTCTCTCTCTCTGTGAAAGATTTATTTGATACTTTATTGTTTTTGATAAATCATTAAATTCTACTTTTAAAAAACCCACTTCACTATGGTTCAGACAAGAGGACTGTTTTATTCCTAATAAATATTAAATCATCACCAAAAAGGTTACATTTGTTGTTCGTCTCAACTGTTGCTAAATTTCCCAGAGGATTTTCCCCAAGGGATCAATAAAGTAAATCTATTTTTTTTAACAATTAATTGATATAGCCAATTTAAAAGATTAGGCCTCTTAAAAATAAATAATAAACAATGTGAACCATTAATAATTAAAGCTCTTTCCTCAGATCCTCCTTTAACTAATAGTACTTTCTGTCTGTAATTTTACTAAACCACTTGTTAAACCTCCTCTAATCAACATTTCCAACATTAACTCTGTGCAGTGTGTAAATAACTCTTAAAGGGACATGGGTCAGGATTTTAATAAAGTCATCCTGCATGTTCCGTTTGTTTAGGTTACTGAGTGATGAAGCATTTTAAATCAAAAACAACGAGTCCACCATGTATCATTCCATCATCTAGAACAGGCTGAGCTGTAAAACGTTCTGCAATTCAGGAATGAATGTCCCGCGCTGTCCTACAGATGTGACGTCACCTGACGCTGCTGCGCGTTCTGGAAGCTAAAAAGTAATAATAAATGTATATCCAGTAGGTGGCAGCATTGCACCGTTGTGTTGTGTTGCTGGTCGATGGCGGACTTCCTTCGTCTGAATCAGTGGTTTTTCTCATCAAACTGGTGTTATCTTGTTTCTGGAGCTGAAAACCTCTCTGATGGATTATAGGGTTCCTCAGAGCTAAAGGTGCTGTTATAGGCGACCGCACAGCGATCTGTCCATGTTTATGGGTCTCTGGACGATAGGCCTCAAATCCCCGACTGTTTCCTGGACCTCAGTCCGCTTACAGTGCATCAAAGACGGGTGTGCAGTGCACGCTCCTCCGGAGCTCCACTCTGTGATGCGAACTTGAGAAATCTAGGGTGATAGAGGCGGCGGGACATGATTCTATCACCCTAGATTTATCAAATTCACCTCCAGGAGTCAGAGAACACCGACTGATTAAAGCTTTTAGCGATGCGGGCAGCTGGGAAGGACTGGAACATAGCGGCTAGCGAGATTAGCTCTGTTAGATCGGCTCCGCTTTTGGACCGTGTGTGTGCGCGCGTGTGTGTGAGAGTGTGTGTGTGTCGCGGGGCATTGCTTTACCATATTTCATTTTGTATTAATAAAATGTTTTTTTTTAATGGAATCGTGTCTCAGGTTGAACCCTTATGAGATAGTGAGATGTTTGTGCGCGCTCCCGTTCAAGGCTGCAGTTATTTGCAGCGCCAGGCGCAGCGCTCATGAGTTTTGGTTCTTATTCTTGAACCATGCCCCTTTAAGTCACGTGGAATTCACTGAAATCTGGATTTATTGAGAAGAAACGTAAAAATATCTAAAAAACTAGAGAAAACCCAAAAATCATCCACTTTTCCACCTAATGAATCAAACTAATAAGATCTCAAACACCTTGGCCTGTCAGCTGCTTGACGACAGTAAAAGTGAACAGCTTTTCACTTCAGAGTTCATTCTGCTCTGTCATTAAAATGACAGCCAGACTGAATCTGGATGTTAAGAGAAAACGAGTCATTAAGGACCAAGGGCATCAATTTAGTCCTGTTTGGCTTCTAATGAACTACAACAACTCTAATGAACCAATTAAGTCTGACTTTTATTCTGCTCTCGGTTCACGCTCAGGACGCTGATTTACAGTGTCGTCCTGTCCTCAGAGGTGAAGATGTATCAGTTTATAGTTTGTACATTCATGAGTAAGTGTTTAATGGTGAGAAACAGAAAAAATCAGCTCCTCCAGAAAACTGGAGCTCCCAGAGGCATGAATCATCCCCGCTGACAGGGAGACAGAGGTCTGAAATATGCAATAACTCAGCTTTTACCCCAATGTCTGTCAACAGGGTCTGAGTGTGTGTGTGTGAGTGAGTGTGTGTGTGTGTGTGATGCTAAATTCTCCCACTTACATGAAGGGCACCTCTGTGGGAACAGAGACGTAGAGGCAGCCTCTGTGGGATGGATGGGGATTTTATTTTAGAAACGACGTTCTGTTCTGCTCAGAGTGAGTCGGGCTGATGCCGCCGGAGGAGGAGAGGAGAGAAGGAAACCAGGAGGGAGGAGACAAGGGCAGATGGTGGAGGACAGTAACAAACATGGAGGCTCGTCCTGAGCTGCAGCAGGACTCAAGATTTATCGTTTAAAGTTCAACATTAAAACGTCCAACTGAAAGTCACCAGAACTCAAAGTATTGGATCTAAATAAAGATAACCGTCACCTGATCAGTCCTCAGGTGTAAGGGCTACCTGGATTAGAGTACATGAATATTAGTACTATAGAGCAGAGTAGTGCATGGTGCTGCTGCTGCAGACCTACAGCAGTGAAGTGAGAGTTGCTCCAGTCAGAGGACTCTGTTTCTAAAACCACAGAAATGATGGGATGATGTCTCTTAAAACAGGAACTTTAGAAAACTGGTTTTTTTACACAGAATTTTTTCTTGTCAGTGGAAGCAAAAAAAGTTTGAGTCTTTTCCTTTTCTTCTGTAGAGAGAATGTTTAATGAGGTCTGTCACTTCAGTCAGAGGAACCCTCTGCTGGTTCTGGAGGCTTCTCTTCAGACAGCTGAGAGTCGACCTCACTAAGTTCATGCTCCTCAGACAGAGAGGACGTCCACTCAGGAGAGACGACCAGCTCCAGCCTCTGCTGGAGGTGGTCTTTAATTAAACATTAGCACCACTAGCTAAAGCTATCTCCATCTGAAGGAGGCGGAACAGAATCTGATTATTAGTCATCAATGGAAAGCTGCAGCTTCTACAAAAGCATCCAGTGAAGAGATGTGAAAATCAGAGAGGACGTCCTGATGAGGAGAGCCGACAGGTGGGAGGGAGTCAAACGTCCTGATAAAAGATCCATTCATCCATCAGTTCTCTAATCAATAACCACCAATCAGAGCTGGAACAGAGAACATTAAATACAAACATCATCACCTGTCCTGAGTCAGGAGGAGGACTTAGACAGAGCTGCTGTTTGAAGGAGAAACATCTGGAACATCTGAGTCAGGAAACATCTGTTGGTCCATTTTCAGGACGTCTGTAATGGTAACGTCCCTGTTTCTCTCATCTCTTCCTCAGTGACGATGTGATGGTTAAACAGAGGCTGCAGACACTTTCAGGTTAGGTTTAATACGATTTGTTTGGAGACGGCATGAGGATGAGGAGGTCTACAGGTTAAGGTGAGGTCTACGGGTTAAGGTGAGGTCTACGGGTTAAGGTGAGGTCTACAGGTTAAGGTGAGGTCTACAGGTTAAGGTGAGGTCTACGGGTTAAGGTGAGGTCTACGGGTTATGGTGAGGTCTACGGGTTATGGTGAGGTCTACAGGTTAAGGTGAGGTCTACGGGTTAAGGTGAGGTCTACGGGTTATGGTGAGGTCTACGGGTTAAGGTGAGGTCTACAGGTTAAGGTGAGGTCTACAGGTTAAGGTGAGGTCTACAGGTTAAGGTGAGGTCTACAGGTTAAGGTGAGGTCTACAGGTTATGGTGAGGTCTACAGGTTAAGGTGAGGTCTACAGGTTATGGTGAGGTCTACAGGTTAAGGTGAGGTCTACAGGTTAAGGTGAGGTCTACAGGTTAAGGTGAGGTCTACGGGTTAAGGTGAGGTCTACGGGTTAAGGTGAGGTCTACGGGTTAAGGTGAGGTCTACGGGTTAAGGTGAGGTCTACAGGTTAAGGTGAGGTCTACGGGTTAAGGTGAGGTCTACGGGTTAAGGTGAGGTCTACAGGTTAAGGTGAGGTCTACAGGTTAAGGTGAGGTCTACAGGTTAAGGTGAGGTCTACAGGTTAAGGTGAGGTCTACAGGTTTTGATGAGGTCTACAGGTTAAGGTGAGGTCTACGGGTTAAGGTGAGGTCTACGGGTTAAGGTGAGGTCTACAGGTTATGGTGAGGTCTACAGGTTAAGGTGAGGTCTACAGGTTAAGGTGAGGTCTACAGGTTAAGGTGAGGTCTTCATATAAAACCAAACTTCTGATCCTTAGTTTGACGTACTTTACGTTCCTTTAAAAAGAAGAAACAGAGAAATAGATTCTATCTGTTCTGATTTATTCGTCTGTCCTCGTTTCTCCACAGAACCTGAATCACTTCATTCCTTCATCGTTATGGATGCAGCAGGTGTAACGAGGTGAGTGTCCATGTATCGCTTTTCATTTCCCCCAGTGCCCACACACACACACACACACACACACACACACACACACACACACACACACACACACACACACACACACACACACACACACGAGCATCCCATTTGTCCTGTGATAATGTCTTTATAGCTCCGCCCCTCCGGGGCGAGGGGGCATGTTTGATCTGTGACACGTTTCCAACACGATTCATTTTGTCAGCAACAATCAGGGCCGTGACGGAGCTGCTGATGGTTTCCATTAATCACCACCTGCAGCCGCCTGTGGAGCCCGGAGGTTTAGAAGAACCGCCTGGTTCTTGACCTTCATATTAGAGAGAGAGAGGAAATGATCCAAACTCAAACAGCCTTTTGCTGACGGCCTGAGACGCTTTCAGACACATTTATGGAGACTTCAGTCACATGATCTAACAAAGATCCTGGAAATGAACTCCACCCGTCACGGACCAGAGCCACAACATGTAGCTACAGAAGGTTTCTGAGCTGCTGCTGCAGCTGGGTGACAGAAATGAATGGATACCTGCTTTTCAACTGGCGGCTCGTGGGCCTGTGGCGAGCTTAGCAAATGTAAAAACAAACAGAAGGAATTGTATTCACATTCTTCAACAGTAGAGGGCGCCGCCACCCTGTAATGCTATTTGACAGCCACGTTTCACACCATAGAAGAAGAACCAACCGTTTAGTTTCAAATCCCAAAAAAACGTATTGAGTTTCTCTTAGAAACAACAAACCCTGGATCATCTAAGAGCACCGATCTGATGATCTACAGCAGCACTCACACGTTCTGTTGGAAAACCTTTACTAATGGTGTCATCCTGACCTGCAAAGGTTTACTGATACGATGCTACGATGCTACGATGCTACGATGCTACGATGCTACGATGCTGCGATGCTACGATGCTGCGATGCTACGATACTACGATGCTACGATGCTACGATGCTACGATGCTGCGATGCTACGACGATACTACGATACTACGATGCTACTACGATGCTACGATGCTGTGATGCTGCGATGCTACGACGATACTACGATACTACGATGCTGCTGCGATGCTGCGATACTACGATGCTACGACGATACTACGATACTACGATGCTACTACGATGCTACGATGCTGCGATGCTGCGATGCTACGATACTACGATACTACGATACTACGATACTACGACACTATGACACTACGACACTATGATACTACGACACTATGATACTACGACACTATGATACTACACGTCAATGCAGAGGACACTTGATGCATCAGTGGAGCTTTATAGATCTTTAAATTCCTGAAAATTAGCTGCTAAATCTTCCTGTTCCTCTAGACCCCGCCCACTCTGAGTGATGTCAGTGGTGGGTGTGGTCCTTATAGAACGACACAAACATTCATTTTATTTATTCATCGTAGTAATGACCTCCTGTCACTCCTGGTTCCGGTTGTTGTTCTACGACTGTTCAGGATCCATCACATCAACAGATTCAGGAGGATGATGAAGAATCAACGATTTGGCGTCCAGAGAACCACGAGAGCAGATCGTTGGTGGAAACTCCTCGGCGTCTGATTAGTTGATGGTTGAAAGCTCTCCTGCAGAGCTGCTGACGACGGCGTTATTGATGCTCCTGAGACGTCCCACAGAGACGGCGAGGGCGGCTTTCTGAGAATCACTCAGACACAATTAGATCGCTGGATGACGGAGAGATAAACATCCTGCTACCGACTGCAAATGTGGGGGCGGGGCTAACGACATTATAATTGGCGTTTCTACGTGTGGTCGGAACGATGATGCCGAGTGTGTGTGTTGTTTTTGTTGAGGGAGAAAACACTCCCAGCATGCAGCCATCATCATCATCATCATCATCATCATCATCATCATCATCATCATCAGTGATAAAGAGAATAAAGATGGAAGGAAAAAGTCTGAACTGCCAAATAAAACATCAACCCTCAGGTGAAGAACAGCAGGACAGAAACTGGGTCCTCCAGAGGGCCCCGAGTCCTCTAGAGGGCCCCGAGTCCTCTAGTGGGTCTCGAGTCCTCCAGAGGGCCCCGAGTCCTCCAGAGGGCCCCGAGTCCTCTAGAGGGCCCCGAGTCCTCTAGAGGGCCCGAGTCCTCTAGTGGGTCTCGAGTCCTCCAGAGGGCCCCGAGTCCTCTAGTGGGTCTCGAGTCCTCCAGAGGGCCTCTAGTCCTCCAGAGGGCCGAGTCCTCCAGAGGGTCTCTAGTCCTCCAGAGGGCCTCTAGTCCTCCAGAGGGTCTCGAGTCCTCCAGAGGGCCCCGAGTCCTCCAGAGGGCCCCGAGTCCTCTAGAGGGCCCCGAGTCCTCCAGAGGGCCCCGAGTCCTCCAGAGGGCCTCGAGTCCTCCAGAGGGTCTCTAGTCCTCTAGAGGGCCTCTAGTCCTCCAGAGGGTCTCGAGTCCTCCAGAGGGTCTCGAGTCCTCCAGAGGGCCTCTAGTCCTCCAGAGGGTCTCTAGTCCTCCAGAGGGTCTCTAGTCCTCCAGAGGGCCCCGAGTCCTCCAGAGGGCCCCGAGTCCTCTAGAGGGCCTCGAGTCCTCCAGAGGGTCTCTAGTCCTCCAGAGGGTCTCGAGTCCTCCAGAGGGTCTCGAGTCCTCCAGAGGGTCTCTAGTCCTCCAGAGGGCCCCGAGTCCTCTAGAGGGCCCCGAGTCCTCTAGTGGGTCTCGAGTCCTCCAGAGGGCCCCGAGTCCTCCAGAGGGCCCCGAGTCCTCTAGAGGGCCCCGAGTCCTCTAGTGGGTCTCGAGTCCTCCAGAGGGCCCCGAGTCCTCTAGAGGGCCCCGAGTCCTCTAGTGGGTCTCGAGTCCTCCAGAGGGCCCCGAGTCCTCTAGTGGGTCTCGAGTCCTCTAGTGGGTCTCGAGTCCTCCAGAGGGCCCCGAGTCCTCTAGTGGGTCTCGAGTCCTCCAGAGGGCCCCGAGTCCTCTAGTGGGTCTCGAGTCCTCCAGAGGGCCCCGAGTCCTCTAGAGGGCCCCGAGTCCTCTAGTGGGCCTCTAGTCCTCCAGAGGGCCCCGAGTCCTCTAGAGGGCCCCGAGTCCTCTAGAGGGCCCCGAGTCCTCTAGTGGGTCTCTAGTCCTCCAGAGGGCCTCGAGTCCTCCAGAGGGCCTCGAGTCCTCCAGAGGGCCTCGAGTCCTCCAGAGGGCCTCTAGTCCTCCAGAGGGTCTCTAGTCCTCCAGAGGGCCTCTAGTCTTCCAGAGGGTCTCGAGTCCTCTAGAGGACCTCGAGTCCTCCAGAGGGTCTCTAGTCCTCCAGAGGGTCTCTAGTCCTCCAGAGGGCCTCTAGTCCTCCAGAGGGTCTCTAGTCCTCTAGAGGAACTCGAGTCCTCCAGAGGGTCTCGAGTCCTCCAGAGGGTCTCGAGTCCTCCAGAGGGTCTCGAGTCCTCCAGAGGGTCTCGAGTCCTCCAGAGGGCCTCTAGTCCTCCAGAGGGTCTCTAGTCCTCTAGAGGGCCTCTAGTCCTCCAGAGGGTCTCGAGTCCTCCAGAGGGTCTCGAGTCCTCCAGTGGGTCTCGAGTCCTCCAGAGGGTCTCTAGTCCTCTAGAGGGCCTCGAGTCCTCCAGAGGGTCTCGAGTCCTCCAGAGGGTCTCGAGTCCTCCAGTGGGTCTCGAGTCCTCCAGAGGGTCTCTAGTCCTCTAGAGGGCCTCGAGTCCTCCAGAGGGTCTCTAGTCCTCCAGAGGGTCTCGAGTCCTCCAGAGGGTCTCGAGTCCTCCAGAGGGCCTCGAGTCCTCCAGAGGGTCTCTAGTCCTCCAGAGGGTCTCGAGTCCTCCAGAGGGTCTCTAGTCCTCTAGAGGGCCTCGAGTCCTCCAGAGGGTCTCTAGTCCTCCAGAGGGTCTCTAGTCCTCCAGAGGGCCTCGAGTCCTCCAGAGGGCCTCGAGTCCTCCAGAGGGCCTCGAGTCCTCCAGACACCTGGGTGTCTAACCCTGTCCAGATGGAGCTCCATCAGGAGTAAAAACCAAAGATAAAAGTTTGTGTTTACAACAAACCAGGAGTCGTCTGACTGCTGGAAACCAGCTGGTTAACCTGTACAGACTGGTCTGAACCATGTGATCAGAGGGGTGGGGGGGTCTGAACCATGTGATCAGAGGGGTGGGGGGCTGGAGACAGAAATAACCTGAAAGGATCCACAGCAGAGCTAACGTACGTCCACATAGAGTAATGACTCCAGGTTTCTGGGTTTCCATCCATTGCATCACCTGCTTTTCCATCAGCGGCGCCTTGTGGACGTCCCCGTCTCAAAGTCAAACCGTTAAATGAAGACGAGGGACGAGAAAACGCCTGAAATAAAAGAAAATCTCAAAACCTTCATTTCATAAACAGCTCATTTCCTGTCATCCAAACTGCCAGAGATGCTGCGTTCAGGCGCCGTTGGAGATCAGGGTTCTGTAAACGCCCTCATGCTGTTAAAGATCTGGGTTATTATTCCCTGAGTTCTGCCTACAGGATCTCACAGGAACCTGAACATGAGGAACAATCAGGGACATCCGTAACAACCTCTACTCTCTGAGAGTGGAGGACCAAGGTGGTCCTTCTGTGGTTTCTCCAGGTCCTGAAGGTTTAGAGGAGGTACCAGATCTACGTCTAGACCCCCTTCCTCCCAGAGACTCCTCAGCTCCCCGTCAGGTGTTTCCAGACCAGAGACTGATGTCTCCTCCCAGAGTCTCCAAAACCTCCAAAAGGACCAGAGGTTGTCCACTGATCAGGTCTGGGTCCAGTCTCAGGACAAAGACATGTGTCTCCGTATCTGACCAAATCAACAAGTCCCGATCCTTCAGGTCCCGATCCTTCAGGTCCAGATTCAGGACCACCCTTGCAGTAATGTGACTCAGTTTTGATAAATTTAGATTGATTATGAACTCATCCTGGTCCTTCTTGAACATCAGAGCAGATAGAGGTCCTGATGATGGGTTCAGGACCTCCTACGGTCCTGTTCAGGTCTCCTAGAGTCACTTCCTGTCTCCTGGAATCTCCTCCATGTTCTTGAGACTGAGCTGGAGACACAGCAGACGTTCTGGTGATGGAACGTGTTGATGTCCCATCCTCTGGGTCCAGGTATCTCCTCAGACTAGTGACCCTGACCCTGACCAGATACCTTCATTATGATGGATGACCATGATCTATCTCCACTTCTCTCCTCCTGACCTCACAGGAAATGTTAGAATCAGGATGGTTTCCTGGATCGTCTCCTCCCTGCTCCTGGACCACCAATCTGAGAGTCAGTGGTCTCAGGTCAGGAGACGAGTCAGCGACAGGGACCAGACGTCTGGCTGAGCCGGAGACCAGCTGGCGTTAGAACCCGAGACCAGCTGGCGTTAGAACCCGAGACCAGCTGGCGTTAGAACCCGAGACCAGCTGGCGTTAGAACCGGAGACCAGCTGGCGTTAGAACCGGAGACCAGCTGGCGTTAGAACCGGAGACCAGCTGGCGTTAGAACCGGAGACCAGCTGGCGTTAGAACCGGAGACCAGCTGACACAACGATCTGCTCAGACTCAAACTTTAAATCTAAACATCTTTATCCTGAGAGTTGTGTTCAACACCAACGTGGTTCTGTCCCAGCGTACACTGGGGGGGGGGTTATGGTTCTGAAGGCCTGGTATCACATGACCCGGTACCGGTCCGTGACCTGGTGGTGAGGGACCTCCGCTGCAGGCGACCAGCATCCAGAGCAGCACCGTGTCATCAGGTCCATCCTCCCCTACATCATTAAGGTATGTTGGTCCTGACACACAGCCTTGAGGAACACCTTTTGTGATGTAAGAAAACCAGATAACAACCCTCAGAACCTAGGAGGGAATCCCAGACCCCTCCTCCTAGAGCCTGGACCCCCAGAGGGTCAGATCTGAGGGTCTTACTGAGTCTCCCTCAGTGTTTGATAGAAACGGACAGGAGGAGCGGCCTCGTCTAGAAGAACCAAACAGCATCATCTAAAACACAGACTGGCCCTTTAAGGGAGGAGTCAGAGTTGAGGCGTGGACCGGTGAGGCAGTCGGACCCTTATTATTTCCACCATTTCTCTTTCAAATGCTTGTGTTTCCGTGGCGATGCGAACGTCCAGCTCCTGATTCCCTGATGCTTTTCTTCTCCTCCACTTGGGCAGGAGGAAGGTCTTCTTTAGCACACTGAGATGAAAGGCTGAGGTAAGACCAGGAGACTTCAGAGGCTTTACCGTGTGATGCTCCGTTTGAAGCAGACAGAACAGTTCAAAGACATCTGGAGACCCAGTGGCCGGTGGCGCTGGGTTTCCATGGCAGCCGTTTCCTCTCCCCGTCCGAGCCACAGAAACCCAACAGGACCGGCGGAGTCTGCGCTGCGCTGAGGAGAACTGTGGCGTTAGGGCGAAACGCCTCTGGCTTCTCCATCCAATCAGTTTGGAGAGAATCAGGAAGAATTCTCAGAATGAGAAAAACTAAAAGGCTTCACATAAAACAGCTAGTGGCAAAAGCAGAGGAGAAGAGTCACAGGAAACCACAAAACTATGAGTTATCAGAAAGGCCCCGCCCACGTTGAGTGATGTCATCAGTGGGCGTGGACTTCACTGAATAAATAACTGATAGAAGCTCAGAGGACCAGGTCTAGGAAGTCCCCTGACCCCCATCCCACTGAGAACCGAGGGTCATCCTCAACAAGCAGGAGAACAAAACTAACTCCAAAGAATGAGCTGGACCAGGACCTGGACCTGGATCTGGACCTGGACCAGGACCTGGACCAGGACCTGGACCTGGACCAGGATCTGGACCAGAACCAGGATCTGGTCAGGGTGGACCTCAATCCTAGGTCTAGAAGAGGAACCAGTTGGTAACAGCCTCTGAACCTCTGTGATCCAGTAACCATGGAAACAAGGATGTAAACCACTGGAGCAGAGGAGGTTTCTCACCTCGTCTCTAGAGGACTACTCGGATCCAGACTTTCTCTGTGACTGGGAACCAACCAGACCAGGTCAGCGGACCACAGAGGTCCAAGTCAGCGTTCGAGGGGAGCGGACCCCCCTTCAGCCCTGAGACCGAGCCAGGAAGGAGTCCTGATCCCATGGAGGTCGCCTGGACCAGTAAGCTCTGACTTTCTATAAAACTGTGGAATCCTTCATAAATAATTTCTCCTGATTAAAGTGGCCTTACATTAATATGTTGAGTGTTTAGTAATGAAGCTGATTTTATGAATCTTAATGACGGAGTTCACATCCAGAACCTTTCTTCAGGTCTCATCATAAATCATATAATCAGAGTTTATGGGTTTTAGGATTTAGTTTGATGACTTTCTGTCTCTAATACAGTTTATAACCTACGATTAGAACAAAGACAAGTCAAACGTTCAGGATGACAGAAGAAAGTGATCAAACGTAGAAACTCCAACCGTCAGCGTGTGACGCCTCCACCAACATCAAAACCACCTGACGGACCCGAGCTTCATGGACCGGCTCTTATATTCAAATGAATTCTTTATTTATTCAGAACATAGAACATTTTCATCCAACACCAAACAATTAACAACTACAGTCTGAAAAGGAGGAGTTAGAAGTCAAACGGATGCATTTCTACCCCCTGCTCACTTATTCTCATCAACTTCTCATATTAAATCGTAAAATAAAATGAAAATAAAAACAAATCTATGTGAAAATGAAAATAAAGAAAATAAAAAAATATACAAAGTAACAAGTAGATTAAAACATATTTAACTTCCTGTATTTAACCCAGCTCATCAACATAAAGATCCAATCAACATTGTTTTTATCTTTTCTTAAATTGATTTATATTTTCATATTTTTTCTAATCTTCACTCAGTCTGTTCCATAACCCCCCCCCCGTACTGTCGTACTCAGACTCCTCTTTGTTGTAGAACTCTGTTTTTTATTTAATATCTCTTATATTATTCTCATCATCCTTATCACTAAACATGTTCTGTATATTACAAGGAAGTCATTTATTTCTTGCCTTAAACCTGATTAGTGCCGTTTTAAATTTGATCAAATCAATACACAGTGTTCCGTATACCCCACATCACGTACAGGCCTTATTGCTCCTTTCTGCTGGAGATGACTCTGATGTGTTTCCCCAAACCTCCACACAGTCGTTCTAGTATGGAGCGATGAAAACAGAAGATCTAAGGATCCTTGATGTTTTATTTGACCCAAAACGCCAGCGCTCTGACAATTCTGTTTGAATATATGTCATCTGTGGTTTCCAGCTAATGCTATAGTCTAGACCAGGGGTGTCCAAACTTTTTCCCTCAGAGGGCCAAAATGAAAATCTATCAGAGAGCCGCGGGCCGAATGTAGTATTTATAAAATACAAATACTAATGATGAAGTATAGAACACTACTTTTTATTCATTTTGTAATTATTTAACCATCCTTTTTGTTTAAAGAACATTAATCAAAATATGACATATAGCAGCGGTAAGTCACATATAGGCATTTAGAACAAACTGACTTTGTTATTTGTAATCATACGTAGTGCTAGCAGCTAGCAGCTAGCAGCTCCCTGGTCCTTTTCTTTCGGGCATCACCTCTGCATTGTTACAATCCTGCGTGCTTTGTCTCGTAGTGATGACGAATATTAAACTCCTTGAGTACAGAAACGGACTGGTTACAAATAAGACAGACTGCTTTACCACTGATATCTGTAAATAGTCTTCCTCCCAGCGTTTTTTAAATGCCTTTTGTCTGCGTGCCACTGACGACGACGCTCCATGTTGATAATAGCTGCTCAGGCTCGCGGCCAGAGGGTTACCCGCGAGCAGGGCTGGACTGGGACCAAAAAGCGGCCCTGGCATATTGAATCTCAGCAGCCCACCAGATCATCCTGACCACGCCCCCTCCCCCTGGACGTGCACCTCCATCTCTGACCGAATGAGCCATGAAACAGTTTTTGTCAGTGCATGTCTTACTTCTTTAATGAAATGAATGTTTATTTTAATCACAACAATACCAAACATGACAAATGTTATCAAAACTCTTCTACTGAAAAACGTCAGTAACTCATTAACAAAGACAACAGATTTAAGTGGGAATAAAATGAAAAAGTTCTATGAATGAATGTGAGGAAGAACTAGGACTCATCATATAAAGAGCTGTTAGACTTATGTTGGTGCTGGTTTGACTTGTTTGATGTAAACCTCTAAAACAAGACAGGTCAGAGTGAACTGACCCATAGAATCAGGACTGCTTCTGTTTTCCTGAGGTCGCTTCATTAGGAGGAAAACTATTAACTTCTTCACATTAAGTTCTATGCTGTTCTAGATAAACAGATGTTATAGCTGCGGTTCAAAGTGAATGATTTCTGAAGCAGGACAGAAGCAACAGGCTGAACCTGGTTCATTTCTCAGGTCTTTGTTGTTTTTATTGGTCATTTTTCATGTTTGTATTTGTTTAATGACGTTTAGTGTTGCTTCAGTAGTGGATACCTGCAGGTAAAATGATGATTAATAATGTTTTGGGTCTAAAACAGAAAAATATTTATGCAAATTGTTATTCTTCCTCTCCTTCTAAGCTATAGTGCATGCATTGTGAACAATTTAGCTTTCCATACTCAGCTGCTCTGAGCGGAGCTCACAGCTGAGACCAAGTGTAGAGGAGCAGGAGGACAGGAGGAGGACAGGACAGGGGAGCGGGGGACAGGAGGAGAGGAGGAGGACAGGACAGGGGAGCGGGGGACAGGAGGAGAGAAGGAGGACAGGACAGGGGAGCGGGGGACAGGAGGAGAGAAGGAGGACAGGACAGAGGAGCGGGGGACAGGAGGAGCGTATGGAGGAGAGTTGGGGACATAGTGGAGCTGTATCGCCTTTTGTAATAAATAGACAGGAGCTAAAGTTCAAACTGCAGCGCAGCGAGGTCCAACAGAGACACGTTCGTTACTCAAACGTAAACAAAGATTCTGCCTAAACGCGCAAATAACGCGTTAATGTGACAGCCCAGCTGTAGGTTTTGTCCATTCATCAACTCATCACTTTGCTAAAACATCACCTGTATTTAACAGTCTTACCGACAAGTGACGGCAGTCATCACCCCGCTGCCTCTTCCACCTCCAGCCCCCTCATGCTGGGTGGGAGGTGGTGGGGAGACTGGAGAGAGGTCCATCTTTTTCCAGCAAATATTTTAGTGTTGTTATTGCTTATTAACATGCTTTACACATTTTTATTTTAAATATTACGTTTGTATGAAGATTATATTAGTCTGATTTTTTAATGTGCTCCCCATGGACGCATGGTGCACTAGGCGTGACGCGCGCGGGCGGAGCGACGGCGCAGCCTGCAGCCCCTTGATGCAGTCCGGAGAGAGCAGGCGTCGGGCCTCGTCACGCTTTAAATCGCGACTCAACAAACAGCTGACCGGGTGGGCCGGTTCGGTCCAAACGACATCAGACTGGACCGGCCCACCGGGCATTGCCCGGTATGCCAGATGGCCAGTCCATGCCTGCCCGCGAGCTTGGAGCAAGTTTGATCCGGTCTGGTCCAGCAGCAAAGGCTCATGGGAGATTACATACATTGACAAAGTATAACTATTTGTGGTTTTATAAAGTGTGCAAAAGTACATGCGTGCATAAATCTACTCTAAATGTCCCTTGTAGTTACTTGTATTTCAATTTTGATTTTAAATTGTGACATTTCTAAGATTTTGTTGGCACCATGAGTGAGGGCTGTATGCAGCCCAATGTAGAGTCATAGGGCCTGTTCACGGATTGGCTGAGGGAAACAGTGGGTTTCTGGATCACTGGTCCATGTTCACCCAGCATCCAGGGTACCCCACAGAGGGCCAGATTAAATAATCGGTGGGCCAACTTTGGCCCGCGGGCCCCACTTTGGGCATCCCTGGTCTAGATAGAATAACCCCAGAAATGTTGTTTCATAAACTCTCTCTATGCTGACATTATCCAACATCAGTTTGATCTCAGAACCCACTCTTCGATTTCCAAACAGGATGACTTTGGTCTGATCTAAATGTAACGATCCTTTGTTCAAGCTGAACCATTCTTTTCATTTCAGTCCCAACTTCTCCCAATAATTGTTGTCAATTTTCCCCAGAACAAAGAGCATTGGTGTCATCTGCAAACATCATATACTGTATATATCATCATATATCATCTCCAGGTGACCTCAGAAGATCAGTTTCTCAGAGTGAGACTGAATCCAGAGAGAGACCAGAGTCAGTTCTCACGAATAAAGGAAGCTGAGCTTTGTAGTGGATGAACACTTCCATAAAACAGTTTAAAGTTCTTACCGTCGTCATGGCAGCTACAGCCTGTCCTTCAGCTTCTGCTCCTCTGATCGCTTAGCAGCCAGCAGACGTTCAGAGAGAAAGTCCAGCTGACAGAAACCTGGACTGTAGAGACGGTTGTGATGGACTCTGCTGATCTGAAACAACAGAAAATCATTTAGAACAACGTCAGCGCCTGTAGTCACATTACACCACCTGTCTGCTGTCGCTTTAATGACATAATACAGCCCTGATTATATTGAAATCACAGCAAACACTACATCATGTTCTCACCACAACACATGAACACCTGACCCATCAGCTTCTGTCATGTTTTGGTGTGAGAGAAGACCCAGGCGCAGATGAAATCCAAGTAACAAGTATTTATTCAAACCACGAGGCACGAAAGACACGACTCAGACTTACACAACCACGACTAGGAAACGACAAACACAGACGAGACAGGCACGCTTATATAGGAGGGAGGTGATCACAGGAACGAGACACAGGGGGCAGGATTACAATAGGATCACCTGTGTGAGACAAAGGGGAGAAACATTAGTGCAAATCACAAGACAGGACACTAGAGGGAGACATATGACCACCGGGAGGTGACATACGACAGATTCAGGTGAAACGTGGATAATCAAACTCCATGCTAATGATTAGCTGAAGGCTAACGGACACAGCTAACACTCAGTAGGCTAACGGACACAGCTAACACTCAGTAGGCTAACAGACACAGCTAACACTCAGTAGGCTAACGGACACAGCTAACACTCAGTAGGCTAACGGACACAGCTAACACTCAGTAGGCTAACGGACACAGCTAACACTCAGTAGGCTAACAGACACAGCTAACACTCAGTAGGCTAACGGACACAGCTAACACTCAGTAGGCTAACGGACACAGCTAACACTCAGTAGGCTAAC